>JANEHU010000088.1:0-30478 GCA_027563435.1 Nasonovia ribisnigri
TTGAAATTAGTCTGTGTCACCCTTTTAAACAGTGCCACCGAGCGCTCGTTAAGAGTAGGAGTGAATCCCCACTCTACAGTAAGTTACATGGTAGGGATATGTATAAGGAAATAACACATGTTATGATATAAAGAATATTTATTATCATCATAAATAAGATATTATTATTAATTATAAAATTAATTTCGTATTCTTCTGAGTAGATTGAGACTAACCGTCTGTGTAGGCAAACAAAGATGGTGGGGATGGTGAAAATCTGTTAAAATAAGTCGGACCATCGTTCTCGTCAACAGCCTGTAATAAAAATTTATCAATATCCATTTATCATGTAAATAATGTATATGCGTGTATTACCATAGGTTTGATTTTCCGAATTGGTGCTTTCGTTGGTAAACTCGAACGTGTTGAAAAGTATTCTCGAAACCCCCTTTCCTCGTCAGCACCCTAAAAATAAAATAACGGTTAACTCGAGAACTTTTTTTACAATTTTAATTTTTTTTAAATTACCCGTGACTGTGAAAAATCGTTTTCGTCGTGTATAATCGTCGGGGACAAAATTGAGTATCTTGACGGCGATAAGTCAACGTTAAAAGCTTCCGTTTTATGCTATAATAAAAAAACAAAAATAAGTACCTAATCATAATAAAAAATGTTAACTATCGTAATATTTAAATAAAAATAAATTTTCATACTTTTATAGAATTATTCAATTTTTCCATCCATTTGATTGCCAGCTGTTCAGTTGCGAGTAATTTTATCTGGTTGATAAAACTCTGTTTGTTCTTCGGTATATGGTTTTCGATTAATTCGGTATGAATTCCTTTGATTATTGAAACTATTTCTTCGAGTTTCGCTGATTTATCAACTTTAAAATCAGTATTCAAGTATTCCGATATTTGATCGATTTGATTTAAAATAATAGGTCGTGTGATAGCGATTTTCATTGTTATGGTTTCAAGAATTGTGGTCTCTAAATCTTGAACTGTCATAAGATCTCTTCGATTCAATATAGTTCTACATCCGTCTATTTTTTTAGACTCTACGACCAACACATTTTCTCCTTTATATACCATACTTGTGAGAAGAACAAATTCATCTTCCAAAAAAATAATATTTTTATGTCGCGTTGCAGCGTCCAGAATGTAGGATAAAACATGGCCCATCACTGAGTAAATACGCTTCAAGAAGTCCGGAGATATATTTACATAGCGCGACGGTGTAATTATTTGTACGACGATATTGAACTGATCTTTTGAATCGAAACCAACGTTTAAAAATTTTCTGTTTTCAAAATCGATTGTAAAATTAGTACAATCGATAAGTTCAGCCGGAGATGTAGGCGCAACATATTTGTACAACCGATTCATTTCACTGATTGATCCAGCCATAATAACACTGTTATAAAATTACAACTTGACACTGTTAAAACAAAACTAAGACTGAATGTTCGTACACTGAATTATTAACTAATTGTTTCGAGTATGGAGGGGGTAATAACTTATAGTGGGGAAAACGGTGCTGTAGTGGGAGATTATATTGTATACATAATATAAGACGTGTTTAATACATATATGTATACCGTGGCAATAAAATAAAGGCGGCAGATGTGATAACATTTGATAACTGATAATACGCGATCGACGTTAAAAATATATGATATCCATGTTGGCAGGGTCAGTAGGGTCAGCGGTCAGGAGGGCCAGTGGTCAGGAGGGTCAGCGGTCTGAATCCCCTTTTTCATACTACTTATAGGTATCCCATAAATACGACTATATATCAAATTATTAATAGGAAATTATTTTAAATTTGAAAAAATAAATAAATATTAAATAATATACATTTTTAACTCAATAAAAAAATAAAATAAATATTAATGATTATATTCCCACGAGAGCTCTAATTTTTTTAACTTTGAAAAAACTGTAAACACGTTTTCAACTACCTACTAACGACCACTCAAGCACTCAATAGACGTCCCTGAAAGTTTTTGAAACATAATATTTTGAAAATAAAACTTGTATAATTATAAAGTAAAAACTAACAAACTTAAAAAAAAAATATTTGTATAATTTAGTTAAAAAGCAAATCTGAGTACCTCTATTCATGTATTTACTATATTGTACAAAAGGTACAAATAAGATTCATAAGGTAAACTGAAACGATAAAATAGTGTTAGGACTCATACGTGCATGTACTATAAGAAACGATCATATGGTAATTTGTGCGCACGTATATGTGATATAACGCCGAAAGGGCAAATAAAATAGTACATGAGTAATACTGTTTACTGCACAAAAGAAATAAATGGTAGGTGCATGTAAATCTAAAAAGAGTACTGTCATTGTTCAGCAATATAATTGTGTTTTACGATAATCATTTAACAGTATTTTGTTTGAATTTTATACACTTGTATTGTTTGTAATATACCTATATATAATTAATAAGTTATAACAAGTTGATAATCTGAACAGATATATGGTATGAGTGACATTACATTATTGAAAACAACAATACATCGACTGGATATTCGTAAAATAGTTGTTATAATATACCTAGTATATAAAAATACGTACCTATGTATTATATTTAAATAAGAATAAAAAATCCATTAATTCCTTATTGTTTTCAAATCCCTTTTTAAATATTTCATTTCCTGTATATAAAACAGATTTACATAAATAATTCATATAATCAGTAGGTAACTTGACTGCTCACTATTTACAAATATATATTTGATAATAATATATATAATATGTTGTATTATTTACACCGATCTATTGGGATTTTTTATTGATTAATCTTTATTTCTTTGGCACTATGAAATAATAATATTATATCATTTGTACCTCTATAATGGCCGGTGTCCTTGGAATAAGCTCTATGTTGGCAACATTTATATTTAACACTTTTTTTCGTGCTGAAATGGAACGTTTATTTATCATTATCACTATAAATAATTTTGAATAATATTTCTTAGCTAGAAGAATCAATAAATGCAAAATAAATAAGCATATTCAAATTTGAATCGACGTGAAATGTCATTTATATTTTTATAAATTGTTCTGTATTATTTAGATTATAAACAATACGTTCACTAAAATATTCGTTCGCTGCAACTGTGTACAAAAACTTCATGAATATAAAATGATTCAGACCTTTTTCATTATTAATCTTCATAAGGTCATTTTTACGTATATACAAATTATAATATAATATATCTACATTTTTTTTGTACCAACGTCATAAAACACAATTAGTTAATTAACCGAATTTATCATAAATTCTCGGACGCGGGTGCCATGGCTATAATATGTCCAGGGACATCTTTTCTGATACTTATACGCGCGTTATACAGTCAAACACATTAAATCCATTAATTCTGTTTTATTATAAATCGGCTCACAGAGAACGAAAGGGTTAAAGAGCCAAATGCGGTTACTTTTAATTAAATCCCATGGGTGGCACATGCCGTGTTCGTGGTTGCATGAGGCCTCGACGAATTTTCAAAAACATTTTAGTACACATACATTATAATATGACCATCATTTCGATGAAGTTGACGTGTATTTTTTACCTATTTCGTTCATGTAAGTACCTAGTATTATTGTACATGGACACGATTCGTTGTACCGCAGGTAATATTAATTAAGTACTATTTATATATTTCAAAGGACACAATTTTTAAAACGATCAATGACCACCTATGTACCTATGTACTTACAATTTACAAACATAATAATATGTAAATTAAATCGGTTAATTGGTTCGTATCTATGCGCGATTAGTTTCAGATATCAATTGCACGAAATAATATGTATAATAATATACATGGAAGACAAACGTTATAATTTTTGTCGTATATTATAATAACATATTATATGTAAACACAATAACATATACTTCCATAGTATATTTCATCTGTCAATGTTAAAATAATTATTTTTCAGTTAAATTGTAATCCATATATTGTAGGTACGCTATCCATATATAAAATATGTATAAAAGGTAAAGCAATATGCAAAATCCAAAGGGGGACGCAATTATTATTGGAATTCGAAATACGCGAGGATTTATGTTTTTTTAAACTACTCAACACAAATAAAATCACAAAGTATTCAAACCAAAGTTAAAAATGTTACGGTAAACTTGTGTGGAAAGTTTATGTATAGGTAGGTACTAATGTGTTCATTAGCGTATATTGTAGATAGAGGTTAATTATAAGTAGCTGAAAAATGAAAGTAATTAAAAAAATAACTAAATAATATTATGTTGTAAAACAAGAAGAGCTGATTTCCGTTTCGCTTCGTTTACATTTTACAATGTTTAATCTGAATAAACGACTCTATATTGTTGTCATAATATTATCATATATTCATATAAAATAATATCATTATAGTTATAACAATAGATTTGAAAAATAATCATCGAATGAATTGTGTTTATTCTACCTCAATATTATAATATGGAATATGTAAAATACTAAAATGCAAATATTTTCTTTTGGTTTTTTAAAAAATTAATTCAATTTAATGTTAATTTTAATCGTATTATGTAAAGTGAATGCGCATGACACTATAGTCTAGCTTTAAATAGTAAAACTATGTAAAAATGCTTTAGAACTCGGTGAACTCTATAATAATAATCCATAAACTCTATTACATTACACAAAACTACTTGAGACATTTACTTCGAAACTTTCAAGAAGCGAACATATTTGGAAAAATACTTAAGTCTGTAATTTCATGCTTCGAAACATCCTGAAAATAATCAGTCGTAGTCCAACTTCAACTTTCCGTTTAGAATTTTCTTATACTCAAAGGGGGCGAATGGCATTTCAATGTGTCCATTCATTTGAAATATGATGTTATAAATCCGAATTAGTTCTTCGATTAAACGACAGACGTCCCTTATCAACTCTCACCAGAATATACTTTAATGCAAGAGGCTTGCAACAGCGGCAGCGGGAGAAGAACCATGAGAATTACAATTTTGTATTCAACCATTAAGCAAAAAACTAAGAAGATTAAAATTAAACTTTTAATTTATGACTCGTGCAATATTTATATTTATTTACTCATTAATGTAGAATAGTCAAAAGGTTAACTTTATTTATTTTTGGTAAAGAATTGTTGTACATGTACTATCTACATGTGCATATACATGTACTATCGCCACCGACATATTATTTAATTAGGTTTCATAATTAAAAATGGTAGATAATTTTATCACACGTGCTCAGGAATATCAACTTTTTTTAGTCTACCTATATATGTGTATACGCCTACAAAAACTCATTAAACTGGGATTTGCATGTGAACTTAAACCATTTTCATCTGTATTGCATTTGTGTATTACGTTATATTTTATTAAACACAGTTACCTTTTTTTTTTAATATGAGTGTGACGTTCAAACTGAAATAACCCGCAATAATATTTTAATTGCCATAGTTTGATGAAAAATAATCTTTTTTAAGCATACTCTACTACTATTACCACAACATCTTTACAATACTATTCTTTGAAATTTTAATATAAAAATAACAGTAAAAAAAAATTAATGTGTGGTTTTCAAATATATTTATGGAATTTCATAGTTATAATTATTAAAATTTTACAACGTCTGTTGAAATAGTTGTAATTAAATTTCATATATAATTCGAATTTTTAATTGTATTTTCAACGGATTAAACAACTACTGAGTATTTTTTAATGATTTTAATAATTTATATAACATACAATATTATTATAGATAAATGTATAATATAATATATTATGTAATTCAGAAGTACCACCAAATTTGTATTTCTACCAAACTGCTTACGATATGGTTGTACTCGTTATTCTGTACCAGACTACTTTTTTTTTAAACACAGACAACGTCGTTTTTGTTCCCCTAAACTTTTGAATTGCCCGTTTTAACGATGTACCCACTTAACAATCTCATGATTATAATATTGCGCTCGACAACAAACTCTCCAGTTTCTGCACTATAATTAGTACCTATGGTATAGCCGTCCTACCGTGACAAATAGAATAATATATCGTCTACAGACTACAATGATATTATGATACTAATAAGTTTGAAGTTTGTTTATTTTATAGTAGTTACGGATTCTAATATTAACAGCGTAAACAATAAATAGGTAACAAACTAGATGTTTAATTTATATACATTAATATTATATAATATTATATTGTTGCTAAAGCTTTTTTTTTTCGGGTGTGCATCGAGCATTTTCAATGCATGCCAAGGTTTGGATCAACTTCAAGCGTTTTACATGCGTTTTCTTTTCGTGTTATTTTCATTTTTATTAAATACATTTCAGAACAACTACAGTACTCGTTTGAGTATGTCCATAATTCTGATGATTTTAACATTTTAAAAATTGTTCTCGGTTTATGAGGTTATTTTTAAATTTTATTTTGTAAATGGTCACGGAGGTCAATCGACAGATTTCTATACATTTTTTTTTATTTTTCTAGGTGCACAAAAAATAAGGCGGAATATGTTGTTTAGCAGTTTTATGAATGGTACCTAACTAAATTGGATACATGTTTAACTTTTAACGATATGATATTTACTATTTTTTTTATCTTATCAATATTAGTAGATGGTTAAATATTTTTGATTTTTTTGTGATTCATAGATGTATTAAATTATGCATACCTATTACTATTTCTATAATAGTAGACTAATAATCTATATTTCTAATAAGAAGTAATTAGTTTTTTTAATTTATCCCTAGAAGATTAAAAAAAGTTATTATTACCAATGAAAATCCTCAATTCCTTACACAATTGATTCAATTATAATAAGCCCATCAAAAAATTTGGAGGTGTCACTTGACTGTTTTATCAGAAAAAAGTTTTCTCGTGTCATTGGTTGGTAAATGAACTAAAAAATCGAAAACATCGTAATCGTTCTGAGATGGCAATTCGAAATGGTTATTTATAATAAAAATAGGTACTTTCAATTTGAGACTCCGTTGCTGAGTTTGCGCTTACAGAACTCGAAGAATTAAAAAGATTTGTTTTGTTTTGTGTTTTGTGATTTTAAATTCTGAGCGGAGTGATGAATGCATTGATTTTACAATAATATGTGTTTTTTGTTTTTATTTTTATGTCAGTCATCACCGTTTAAAACTAATTCGACATCCACTAGCCCACCTTTTTTAATTTCCTGATTCGTATAATTGATTGTCAATGAACTTAATATCGTCAGCTTAAAAGGGTGCAGTGGAGTTTTTTCCGATTTGTCAGCTACTTTCTGGGCATTTGCTGTCCTCTTCACGATTATTATCCCGTTGCCAATTATCTTGGTGTAGTTACTTTAGACAAACCTCGACGCTATTTTGGTAACAACTTTTTAAAAGACTTACTGACTGGTGTTATAGATTCTCCAACTTAACTTCCCTAATTACAACGATCCTGTCGCTCTACTGCTATGTTCCACTTACCCTTCAGTTCCACCAACTACATGAGTAAATGGACCTATAAGACGTTTGATGTTACATGTCAATACGGATTTAATGATTTTTTAAATTTTTTAACACACATAATTAAACAAATATGTAGATATCTATGTATATTTTCTATGTTATATTATACTAACTATATATACCTACCGTCATCATGCGTGGATGGTACAAAGATTGAAACATGTAATATTTCTGTGGAACAGTTTTGAAGTGAACAGAAGGTACCTTCGCATGTCTTTCCACCAACACATGCCTGTCAAAATAATTACGTTTAATATTATACAAATATAATTTATAATGCGCTATAACGGGATATTTAGCAGAAATGGTGAAGTTATCCGCGCGGGTATATACACGAGCAGTTGTCGGTGACCAGGGAAATCAATCGAAATAAAAATTTTATTTTACAGTGCGAGGGGATGAGTTGATACCTATACATATATTATTATCGTAGGTATACATATGTATGAATTGAATCATTCCACACACGAGGGTATATCACGAGGTCCGTGCAATAGATTTCGGTTTGAAGAGCCCAAAACATCGTTCTGTTTATTAAAAATAAATCGAATCGAGGGTTGTTTATTTGTCGGGGTCAATATATATACTTAATTGGAAAAGCAGTTTCCCGCTTTTTTCATCTTCTCTTCGCTGAAATATATACAGGGTATCTCGCAGTGTTTGTTCTCGCCCGTCTCCTGTCTAAACCTCAAAACGTATATATTTACTATTTGCGTATAGGTACCTGATGTTAATTAATATAGTTTATCATGCACATTAGTATTTATATAAATTAACCCCATATTTTGTTTAGATCAACTATTCTAATGTATTACGAAACAAGAAAATAACTTTACTACAAATGTATAATATATTACTGTCATATACTATGATATTTATTATCTCTAATAAAAACTAACGAAAGGAGAAACACATCAGTCATCAAGTCACTCCGTATATCATTTTTTACATATAAGTGCATGTGTTACGATATTTTTTTCAGCCCGAGAACGCAATTCATGTTAAACGTATGCTTCTATTACGGTGGAGGATAATACTACAATAATATTATATCACGGCCGCATATACATCTAACCTTTAGAGGGATAAGGAATTTACCGTTAAAATATTATCGATACATTTTCTGGTAAAATTTGGTAAATTGGTAAATGTTTTAAATAGTTATTTTCTTTTAACCGTACAATTTTCCAAGATTTCAAATATTTTTTAGTCTTATACTTGTATTTGGCGTACGTGCTGGTTACCAAAATCTACCACTACGCATATTGTACATAATGTACTGTATAGGTAAATACGTGTGTGCTCAGTTGTTGTTGTTTTGTTGTTGTTGTTCCATTATTATACCGAATGACGCGGGAGCGCAGCACCGAAGTCATATATTGTGGGCAAAATACGCTACGCCAGAGCCGTATTTGGGAGAGAAAAAAAATTGTACACAACATAATATAATACACGACCGGAGAAAATTGAATTTGCGTAAATAAGCGAAATTATTATTCGCGTGGAGACGGGAAAACTTTTATACGTATTCCGTCGGATGACTCGTCCATGTCCCGCTACCCACGCGCAATAACTCTATATACGTGAAACTTGCGTCGTATATTCCGTATATTATGTATTACGCGCGCAAATCTAATAACGCGTGAAAAGCGCGCGCGCTTTTCTTTTCGGATTTCGGACGCCTCCGGGGACGCGCGGCTGCTGAGCGAGCCGTGGGGGGGGGGGGCGACGAGGAGATTCGATGGTAAATCGCTTTATATAACACTGCGCACATATATATCGTATTATTATTACGTCGAACGAAATAAAAATCATTGGAAACGTCCCGCGGATTGGAAAAAAAGAGATTTCGAATGTGTGGCGGTAATGCTTGGTCGGTGGGGAGTGGGTTGGGGTACCGAAGGGTGCGGGCAGGGAGAGGATGTTGGCGCATTTGGATATTATGTGTGCGCAGCAGTTCTCTCTCTCCGTCGTACATAAAATATATAGGTACTATAGTAATAATATTATATACATTTGACGTGCAGTCGTCAATTTTTCGTACTTTTATAATACGAATGCGGGGCACTCGCTCATGCCATGAGCGAATATTTAAAAAACCGTACCCATACATAGGTGTGTGTACATATATTCTATATGTGTGTGCATGTGTGTGAGCGGGTGTGAAAAATGTGACGGGTGTCCGTCGTAATGGAGAGTATTATGTGTACGGTTGGCGTCTGCGTCGTCCTCGAATCAATCATTATTTTCCCTCCGCAGCAGCAACCCCCGCACCGGCACCCGGTATCCGACATCCGAACCTCGGTTTATTATAATATATCTATATACACTATGGTATTAGTTTTATTATTATAATGTCACGTCGAATATATAATATAATATAGCGTTTGTGATATATTGTCACGGCCGTTATACAAAATATAAGCGTATATAATATACTTTCGCATATACAGACACACACACACACATATATATATATTATATATATGACGCATGAACATAATAAATACATATACATCCGGTGGTATTCGCATTAAATTCACCCTAAACGCTTTAGAACGAGAGACCGTTTTTTCGGTCCATTTAACAGGACGCGCGCCTCGGAGGTTAATCTTCCAGCGGTGGCCAACAAGTCGGGACGAGCTTTGCGAGTGCCTAGTGAGAAGAAAGTAATGTTTATTGTAATATATACGTATATATAATATATAGTAGGATGCGTAGATAGGAATGAGTTTTGGAGTATTATTTCTCGTACAATATTATTATGCAAATTAACGTTGAAAAGTACTCGTATTGTAATATAGGTACACGTAATCTGCATGTGGTATGCATTCAATTTTAATTAAAAATCAGGAATCGGGGTAATTATGAAGTTGTAAGAATTTATTTTAAACTGAAGTATACAACATAACCATCAATGAGGTTGGTAACCAATATGTATAGGGGAAACCTGGGTAAGACGGGACACTGGGTAAGATGGGACATTGCATTATCTCAAAAACAAATATGTCTACACAATATATTTCTGGGACATTAATTTTCAGTGTTGGTGACATTGTTGTTATAACGTTTCTCATTAATTATATTAATAATATTATATTAACAATTTACGTTGTTAAACATAGTTTCGGTCTATGATGATAACTATGTTGATAACGAAAACACGATGTTTTTAAAAAAATACATATTTAATTATTTCTTATAGTGGTACGCTATTGTTGTAGTACATTTTATTGCGCATTTGATGGTTTCATTTGTCATACAATGCAATATAATTACAATTAATATTTTATAATTTAAAAGTACTTAAGTAAAATAATACATTATCATTGAGGCGAGATGGTATATTCATTGCAAAATGGGACAGTCCCAATAAATGATTCCTAAATACTGTGATATAATTGCAAGTTGTTCCTAGCAAGTGGATTATAAGTCTATTAATTATTAAGTAATTTTGTTTATATACAATTTATAGCCAAACAGTCGTTAAGTTTTAATTTTTTTACTATTTTATAAATGGTATGTTATAGTTATTTAATTTTTATACTTAGGTACTACAGTAAGGATAAAATGTTTGAAAAAGGTTAATATATTATATTTTATTAACATATCACAATGTTGTTAAAAAAAAATAATGCATTTTTTTTATATGATTATAATATATGTCCCAATTTTAACATGTCGTGTTCCTTATCATCTCAATAACTGGGTAAGATGAGTCCTGATGATACCATTTGAGTAAAACAGTTAAAAATATTCTCAATATTGTTCCAAAATAGTTTTTGGAATAGTTATTGTATATTTAGGTGTGTTGTAATATTTTTTATGACTTGGATATATTTTTAACATAATAATTTATAAATTGTTATTTTATCTGGATTTAAGTATTGTGTCTTACCCAAGTTTCCCAAAGGTACATGGTGTATCAAGTTTTTAAAAATCAACGTAAAATATTATACGTATATTCTATGGAAAACGTTACCATCACCGTGAGGGTTAGGTTTGAATTTGTGTCTATACATACAATTAATGCGGGGATGTACTCTTTTTACATTGAGCCCATGTAATTGCACCAATAAACTTGCACTGGAATTTTTTATATCAGTCTCATTATGTGTGTACAAGGATAATGCCACGTATTAATATCTATTTTATTATTATTTTGTTTAATTAAATATATTCATATAATAATATAGTCTTTTATGTAAAATATTTTACTAGAGAGTACGAATATATTATGCTTACTATTTTAAAATATTTTATTTTCACGGCAATACTATAGCAGTATAGCCCGTGATCTGTAAATTGAATCAAACAGTTGTAGGTAGTAGTTATAACTCATACCAAGTTATAATTAACTGCTTCATAATTATTACAAACAATAATTTATTTACAAAACTGTTAAATATTTTTTTGTCAAAGTTCACTTCATTGTATTTAATATTAAGTATTCTGCATGAACATAGTATTATCAAAGGTAGTTTGAAGAACTTACATTTTAAATAGCTATATATAAAATGGTATATACATTAAAGCTTCATTCATATAATATATGTTTTATTTATATAATATTATATATAACAAATTCAACAAATTTATTTTTGTTAATTAATAATTTATTACGAATGACTGTACAGCAGTGAGTAAATTAACTTATTATATTAAAAACAGAGCGATAAAGATAACTTTTTTGAAGTGTGTGTGTTTTCATTTCCGTACCTATCCAATTTAAAATAATTAAAAAAAAGTATTTTCACCCGATAAAAGGTTTGCAAGAAGTGCGTAAGTGGATGACGAGTTAATATAAATAAACTGGATAAAGTGCGCAAAAACGAAGTGAGACGGTAGTTTTGTTATTGACTGGTCAAAATGGTTAAAATGGTTAAACACACACACACACACACACACACACACGCTTAACATTTTATGAACATAATTTAATTAATAAATTACTTTATTTTCTAGTGGCATACAAATACAGACATACAATATGCTTTTATGCATATTATATTATAATAAAATGTTAGTCTATAATATAATATAGACATCACCGGTTTCTTATGTTAATGTGCGTTAGCAGCTCGGAAACAATAATTTCATATAATAATAATATATATTCGCACTAACATACACGCGTTTCTATGTCAAATTGGCCTTATACGTACACATTAAACTTTATATGTCCGAACGTGCAAGGTTTTATCGTCTTGAAGTCATATCGAGAGTAACTTTTGCGTGGTATTATATCATTTTGCGATAAAAAAAAAAACAGCCCAAAACAAAAAGGTTTTATGTATGTGACCATACCGTATAATATAATATATTATATTATATTATTATATAGGTATACTGCGGTATAAGTGCAATCGAGCTGGTACATATATTATATACATGATGTATATTGTATATAGGTACCTAAGTTTTGAGGACATATATTTCGTCGCGAATCCACGTATAATAATAATATAATTCGGTTATTAAAAATATATTGGACGAATAAAAAATTGCAAGTGTAGTAGTATTCGGTACGTACGTAGGTAGATGGTTTATACCTATAAATACATATTATAACATATATATAGGTAACATACGATATATATTTTATATGGGTTTTTATGGGCCACACCGGTGGGATTACGCACGACGGACGAGCCGAATCGGCCGCCGGGGACGCCTACGAGTTACGATATAATATTTACTTATAAGTATCTCGTCGGCCGACCGTTCTCGACCCCGCTTTGGTAAATATTCGTGTTTACGACGGTCTAGTGCGGGACAGTGACACAAACATCGTAATTGTATTGTAATACCCGCTCAGGACTCGACGAGTGTCGTCCTGTACCTATAATACATTATATATATCTACTACCGTTGCCGCTGCAGTGACACAACCCAACTAAATCGTACACCGAAAAAGGATTTCGTAGAAATGCAGGGCGATTCCATCAGTCTGGCTGCAGGGGGGTCGAAAACACCGAATTGGCGGTGTACCAAACGAATTGACGAGGTCATTAGAGACCCGTGATATTATTATTATTTATAATTTATTATTATTATTATTATTATACGTGTGTGATCGTACACAAATGAACGAACAAATTAATTATAACTAGCGCTTTTATCAAAACTTTAACGTCCAGTAGCGATCTAGTCTCACCGCCTGGCTCTAACACTGGTGGTCAGTGATAATCGAGTCAGACAATCACCACCCACTGACTCTCTTTCTGTTTTCACATATTCCTTTAATGTCAATTTTACAATCGGAGCACTATCAGTAATATCGCTATTAAGCTTAACCTAGATACATTATACTTACTGACTACGCTTAAAACTATACTACTTGTTATTATATTACATAATGTTACATATGATTGTTTACTTAACCTAGTTAAAAGTATTGATAGGATGCGATATAATATTATGTATATACATGTATAAATAAATAAATATTGTATTATTATGTCTATTTTCTATATAGTTGAATTACAAACAAATATATGGTAGCGATTTTGATTTAAGCAATTTCTTTAATCGGGCATATTGATTAAGGCACCATATTAAGGCACCACGAGTATCTATGTATTAAGATGTTTACACTTCACAGCAACGTCTGTGTTATATTATTTTATCAAAAATTAACAAAAATTCGTTGTATGTATACGTGCAGACTTCGTAAAATCCGGCAAAGATTTAAATAAGTAGTAATATTGTTTTTCATTCAAAAACGACAATACCTATATAATATTATATATTATTATGCATTAATATTGCAGTATAATCGATAGACGATTTAGAATGGAGCTTACACTTTAATCGAAGATATGTCAACATTTTGTTAAAAAAACGAGTGCTCAATTTTATATCTTTGATTATTTTTTTCTGCGGTTTTCTGCGATTATCTTGGAAACTTCTATATGATAGAATATAATATATATTTTATTATACTTTCTTAAATCACAATATCAATCTGTTTTCAATATCCAATTCACTGTAAAGAAATGCTGAATGAAACTTTTTGGTTTCTAAAAGAGTTGACCGAAAAAAAATTCACACATCATTGCAGTACAACTAATATTATTGTTATCCATCGCTCTGCTAAGAATCTAAAATAGTAAAAACAACCCATGTTTAAGTAGGTACATCAGATTCTATATGATGTATTATGTTAGTAGACATGAAAAAGTGTACAACTGTTACTACGTACATGGATATGTATCGATAACTTCACTCGTAAACTATTATTATCCTGCAAGTTATATATTTTAATATTATGTAATACGTAGTTACGACGCACTAAGAAACAAAGCATTTAGCGTCGAATAAAGTAGTGTGGTGTATAATATTGTACAGAACTACTGCCCGTGATTAATACGTTCATTGTTTTTTACAGGTCTGAATGATCGTAAAACGAGATCTCTAATGCCTTTACGTTTTTATATAATTACTACTGCTGCAGTATAGTCTATTGGATTTTTTCAAAGAGGTCGTATAATACGCTATAATACATAGAGCGTACATTAAAAACGAACAATACGAGTTTTTAACGATTAAAAAACGTCTGAAACGAAATTCGAAAATCCAAAAGGAAAAAAACAGTAAGAAACAAATAAATTCGTCTTTTTTAGACGGGACTCGCTACTGAGTCGCTAGCGTGGACCCTTATTGTTTCGACAATTAACAATAATTTTATATCAGAAAGTACTTATACATACAGAGGGTTATTTATACATGGATTTCCGAATGCCAAGAATAATATTATTATCTTCACTGCGAATTGTATTTCTGTAATTTCTTATAGTAAAATCGTTTAATGTTCATTTTAATATCATACTATATACTATTATTTTTAAAATGCTTATTATCTAATTGAATTATTACTATAAAAGTAATTTGTACTGAAGTGAGGAATATATTATTAAATTAAAATACTTTATAATATAAACATATTATTTTGATTTATCATTTAAGCCAAGGGTCGGCAACCTTTTTGATGCAAAAGTCCAAAAATAATTATATATTTTTCATGTGCCACAATTTGAATATACTTTATTTTATTTTTAACTAATTTGTATAGTCATATCAAATTTAGTTTGTTTAAGTTCATAACTGTTAGGCCGGTATTATTAATTTAAGAAGGTAGAAACTAACAACGTTTTATTCCGCCCTTTCCAGTCCATACTATTTAAGTTAGTGGTTTTTATACAAACCATATTTTTTGCTCACGGGCTACATACAAATGGTACAATAAAATTTCTATGAGAACGCAGGACGTGGGTCGCTGACCCGTGGTTTAAACGGTAGCTATGCGTATGAGGGCGCTAAGATTACTGTATATAGTGTTATAATTTTTAATATTATAATTTATAACTAAAAACCAGGACACAGTTTTTATCTTCAAAAATCGGGGATTTGCGAAAGATCAGTCCCAAGTAAAAATCAATACTTCCAAAAAAAAAATTGAAAATTATTTTTCTACTATTAAGTTTTTCAAGTATCAACTCATTCCCAAGTTTAACCTAAACTATTGTTAACCATTAACTGCGTATAATCATATTAGTAAACACGTTTTAATAAGAAATAACTAATTATATAGCTATAACATAATATAGTTACCAATATTAATCATAACCATATTAAAATGAATTATTAAAGGACAAAAAAAAAAAAAAAAAAAACAATCTATGTATTTACAAGGATATCATTCTTACCGGGTGTTTAAGTATTATCATCAGGACACCCTGTCCGGGTTGTTGTCTGAAGAGCTGGACGGTCCTGTGCAATTCAGGACGACCGAAACGGTCATAACATTATGAGAAGATAATATTATGTCAACTAGATAATCGCCCCGATTCGCACTGCACACACTATAATGTGTTCGTATTTTATACACGTTTACCTATAATATTGCAACATGCTTCTGACAATTCATTAACGTTAGTGCTCGCGCTCGATTATATATATTTATTATACACTAATATAATGTAGAAACGCCAGCGCGTTCCGAACAAGACGTGACGTGTTTGCCGGGGACGCGGGCCAACGGGTTTCGGCGGCGGCGCACCTGTAACGAGTTTAATCACTCTAATAGCGTAGTCGGTCCCGGGAGCTTTTGGCGGCGCAGATGGGGGGGGGGGGGGTTATTGCGAGCGGTCGTCCGTCACACGCGCGGACGACAGCCGATGACGCGGGCGAACAAAACAAACAAGCCGCAAAGTAATCGACGGACGAGTCAGCGCGGGAGCAAAACAATATTATTATATTGCAGAATGACGTGGGTACGCGCGCAACGTACACCGATATAATATGGGCGATATGTAATGAATGGCGGTCGGACCGCAATACGCCTGTGTAATACATAATAATATATTATACCAACACGACAATATATTAAATATTACACACTATGGTCTTAGGTTCACCCGTTGTGCCTAAATGTTTCCCTTAGGGTTCGCCTACATAATATTTACACGGCGAGGAACCAATTTCGTAACAGTGTTTCAGATATTCGGTATAAGGATCCATTTAACGCAAGACACCGTCATTATTATTTCAGAGAACATGTTTTTTTTAATACATATTTTATTTTACTTGATTTCATAAGTCGTTACAAAAGACCATTTATTTATGGAATAAAATTATATTTTTTTCAATAACATTTTCTATCCGTATTTAAACTTTTGTATAGCGGCAGTAGTGGTCTAACCTTTTTACCCCTCCACTTCTCGCATCTAATAAATTTAAACATTGATAACACATAAGCTCTACCTACTTGTCAAAAATTTGAATTTTATACATCGAAGCACTCTTGGTATTCCATAAGAAAATAAAGAATTAAAAATGAAGGTTAGCTGTTGTTATTAAAAAATGTATACAGTTAAAAAAATAATAACTATAAAAAATGTTATTCTCTAATGAATTAAATTATATAATAAAAAAACTTTTATAAAAATGTTGATAGATATTTATATTGGAAGTAGGTATCTTCCGTTAATTAGATCACCCAGTGTAAGAGCGTCATCCTATTTTAAAAGGCACTGAAATTATTTTGAAATCAATGATTTGATATCAATAATTAACGTACGTCAATAATTATTTATAAAAAAATGGTTATTATTATATTCTTAGGTAGGTATATTTTTAGTTGACTGATTACCTTGAACAAATAAAAATAAAAATATTTTCTATATTTATTTTCCCTCAATCCAGCAGATGATATATTATTGTATTATACGTGTATGATGCTATGGAAAAATTCAACGTAATCATGTCCGAATTATGTGCAACCACAATATTTTTCATAGCTACGGTTTGCCGAATGCGAGAACATAACTATTTTTTTTTAATTTGTTCGACGATAAGTCGTCATATATATCCCAAGTCAAGTCGTCAAATGTCGTTTTTTTAAAAAAAAGTTTGTGATTCAATTATTATAATAATGATCTACCTGTATTTCCATAAACCCCCCTCCCACCACCTAAATGGCTACTTTTTTCAACACGATATAAAATATAATTAGAAATATATAACAACAATTGGATGAACTCTAAACTGAAAACTACAGTGGCGTTTGCGTAATAAATTATAATAAACAATTGTATATTAAAAAGAAATCGTCAACTTCATATTTTTTTTTTATGTCTATAATGTTGTCAAACGTCGGCAGTTTAAAAGTCGAAATGTTTAGGAAAGAAATGTAATAATTATTATAATATATAGACAGATCTACAAATATAGTTTTTGTAGGCGTACCGAAGACATACGACAGTTCACCGCCGGAGCATATGTCAAGTCTGAAAATAAAAACTGCAAACTATTTATATATTATATATATTTCAATCTTTAAAACGTAGTCGTCGCTGCCTATATATATTATAGTATCACACGACGGAAAGACGTGACTGCGAGATGTAAGAGCATGCGTGCATGTGCGTGTGTGTGGAAGTGTGGGCGCGGGGGGGGGGGGGTGGTGAGTTTTGAGGCTATACACGACAAAAGGAGTTGGTGTAGGCGGCTTGTGAGTTGGGGATGAATAGACTGTGGGACTTAGTGAGGTGGTATGATGTGGTGGGTGGAGGAGGGGAGGCAAAACCCATTAGGTTGATTACGCGAGTAATGTCGTCTGACGCGTTTGTGTCATCCGACAATAATAAGATGGATGTTGTTTTCTCGCGGCAAAACTTTCCGGCGAAAGTCAAACGGACAGTCGCGCCGAGATTAAATTGGGATTAAAGTGGCGACGACGTGGTAATAAAAGTACAAAGAAAACTGTGCACCTGCGCGTGTGATATATCGTATTATTATATATATACACCCTAGGTACCTATATTATATTACTATTATATAGGTACAACTCAGCGTACAGGCCCCGTCGGGCAGAGGTCCGCAACTGTTTCGCACAGGAATAACCTTCCCCCGATACTTCCCCCTGGATAAAACTTTATTATTTGTTATAATTTACCGAAGTCTGAAAGAGCTCAGTATGTTTTTGAAAGCGGTGTCGTAAGACCACGATATACGTCTTGCTTTCTACGCCTACCTACCCTATAGAGGTCTCCTACAAAAACCCTCGTCTCGCACCTTTGCCCGTAGTATATATTATATAGGTATATACATTATTTATACATAATATTATTATGTACGTATCATAATATTGTATGCAGTGAAATGTGCAAACTGTATTACGTATATCACCTTAGGTCTCTATATTTTTCATCATTCCCCACTTTCCTAATCCTTCCAAAAAAAAACACATGTCGACAACACGGCAGTTGAAAAATCGAATTCAGTATACCTGGACAACAGACAAGATTTAATAATATATAATGTAATATGATATATTATGTATTGTATTGTATGAAATACAAAAAGAGATGAAATTCGTTGCAGACGAATAATAATATAAACGTATGAGACGTAATACATCGAGTTATGTGTTTGTTACCACTGTGAATTGAACTCACATAAAAGCTAAAAGCAATAAATGTAGGTACTCTACAAATATTAGAATATTAAAATCATATGCGCGTGTAAATCTAAGTAGAACTGGGTAGAATTTGAAGTTTTTAAACGGATAAGCAATATTTTGGATAATAGAACGCCGTAGTGTGTTATGAAAATATACGGGAATAAATTACAGTACGGTCACCTTCGGGTCATAAAATATTTTGTAAATAAACGAGAGATAATACGGTGGCAGTATACTTGTAGGATTATAGGAAGGTATACACTGCACGTGAGAATTTTTCTATAAGTGCCTATTATGTGATTCAAAATCTTTTTTATTATGAGCTAGATTCTAAAACGATTTTCTGAATACCTATACCTCTATAATATCCGGTATCCTTGGAGTATCATTCCAAACTTTTTGAATCAAACAATCGACTTTATTATGCATTGTTTATCTTCTTGGGAACTTTTTTACCCGAACAGCAATAGACTTAATATTTGTTTCGCGATATCCCATAACAAATAAATAAATCCATTGCAGATGGCCTATTATACTTAAGTTGTTTTAAGTATGCGGCCATCAAATAAACACGTATGGTATTTTTTTATAAATGCTTTAAACGTACACAGTTTAAATTTTCTAAAATAGCTTTTTCATTGCAGCTGTTTTAGTTTTAAAGATCACACCAAGTGCTCTTTTAAAAAAGTTCTTGTTTTATTGAGATTCAAGAGTTTTACTACAATACAGTTTGAACAAAAATGCACACACGCGTATTCTATATTTAAATTATATTGAATAGCATAATATTCACAATGAATAACTTTACGAACTTTACTTAATTTTGCAAGTATTGATCTTACTAAGCTTTTTATTTATTAAATCCTTAAGAAGAAGGATTTCCTTTAAAAATAAAATATGTTATTAAACTTATATAACTTAAAGTCAGTAAAATTAAAAATTAAAAACACATTTTTTTCTTTTTCTTTTAAAATTAAGAAGCAGAAACATTTGATCTATGTCCATGTATTATACGCAATAGGTATATTGATATAACATAGTATTATAAATATCTTGAAAAAATATTAAATAATTACATTTTAATTTGGTTTCATTTAAATTTCAAACTAAAAATTGTTTACAAATACAATTTAATATACAATTGTTTAAACGTGTAAGGAAAATAAGTAGGTACTCAACAACTATGCGACATTTCACTATTTTAGGATTTTACAAGTAAATAATTATATTTTTAAAGTTAAAAATATAAGCAATGGATACAATCAATGTTAAAGGTATATAAAAATAAAATGCTTGGTAAGTTAATATAATTGAATTGTCTATTAAAATTAAATAGGTACGTCGAAATATTATTATTTATACGGCTATTTAGCTTAAAAGTAGTTTGCACCATAGTTTCATCTATAATATATTATGGCAAACCGATAGTATGTATTCAAGGACGAGGGATAGTTTGGACGTTGGGTTAAGATATAAAAATAAATTAAAAATTATAGGTCATTCTTGTGAATTAGTATAAAAATGCATATATATTTATGTATTAATTATACTGGATAAGATATATACCTTATATAGTGAATATCTTATGGATAATATTACAATTTACAAATGTGTAGGTGATAAATATTATTTCATATATACCTAACCTAACTCTGCTCATCCATTTTTTGCAGTTCAACTTACAATAAGAAAAATATAGGTAAATCATTTTCTGTATGATTACACCGTAAACAGCTATTTTTCTTTCAGCTGACATAATATTATTAAATGAGAAAAATAAAATAAGTTCCAAATTTAGAAAAATGATTAATACCTTTGTTTTCTTAAAGCATTTAATTTCACCGCAGTGTTGCCATAAGTGATGGATTTTCTTATTTTCTTTAACTTTAGCTTGTTTTTAAAACTACAAGTGCACATAGCTTTTATTTATTGTGTAGGTATATATCGATTTTGTGTGGTAAAATACTTTTTTTCAGACTTAGGAAAAAGTAACGAAGAAAAATTCATCAAAACGTTGGTTCAATATAATGGAAACTTGAAGTGAAATTGGCGATGTCGCAAAAACGGGTTTCAATGGATTTTACAGACATTATTTATCTCAAAGATGAATGATTGTACCTATACAGTATATTATATATACTTTATATACTATATACTGTAGAGTGTATGCCGTATGGGGTACTTAAATATAATATACTACTTTTATAGTAAAATATTATTTTGAGTAAGTCGAACATTGATTTTATTTATTTTTTATGTAGATATTAATATAATATTAATAAGATAATCGATAACGTAAGAAGTTTTATCGGGGGCGTACCTATATGTAATACCATGAATATTAGAGAAATGAGAAGTATTAAGTATTTAAATAACGTTTTAAAAACTGAAAATATCAAATACTTTATAGTATAGGTATTAGGTACCTACTTTTATTTCATTCTATTCCGGAAGAAGTACCTATACTCATGGAAACTGTGTCTTTTTTACGGTAAAAAAGCTCGTAGGTATGTAAGAGTGTAAATCAAAAATCGCTGCGCTCAGAATCTAAAATTTAAAATATAAATAGTTGGAACGTAATAATACTGTACAAACCCGATTCCACAAGCTTCATCAAAAGTTTCATAGCACGCAGGGAAAAATATAATGACATGGGACATAAACTATGTTAAAAAACCATGGTAATATTGACATTGTACATAATATTATTATTATTATTATCAATTATCAGTATGACGTGTGGAAAACGTCGCAATATAATATGTATAATACGGCAATATCATATTATTATAATTTATACTATATATAGAAGAACTATTGAAATGCCTCGCGTTATAGTTGTAGGGTGGGTAAGAGGGTAGATGTATTAACAATTGACGATCGGATATCCAGGGTGAGGCGATAGGGTGCAGGTTGGAGGACAAATGTATGATATTTAATAATTATAACGTCGATGGTGGGTTGTGCGGCGGCGTTCAGACGTCGTGAAGTAGGTAATAATAATATAATAATATATAATATCTCTCGAGGGGGACGTTGACAAATACAGTAATGTCGTGACGAGAAGATAGCGAGCATTCGAACTCACGCACACAACAACAGACACGGACGTTTCGTTTTGATTAGATTGAAGTTAACAAATGACCGGATCGGGGAACCCCGTCGCCACTGACGTTTCGCGACGACGTGCGGCGCACGGCGGGAGGGTCGTCGTTAATAAACTACGCGCGCAGTAGTGCACACAACATAATATATATATATAGCTAAAGTATAAGTAAATCATATATATATATATATATTATATATGTACATAGAGCGTAATGCTAGTATATAGTGTTCGGTCCCGTTTTATCTGTCCTCGCGGTTCGGTTCATTTGACAAATGTGCCGGTTGCCCCACCACTACTCCTCTTGCATGCTTCAACGCTACCACTCCACCCCAGCCAGCCACCAATCGGCTTTTAGGTAATATAATGGCTTGTGTACGTCCGACATTAAAGACCAGCCACCACCGTCAGCACGTGGTGCACAACGTACCGCTCGTGGTATACTATATATATAATTAAATTAATATAGGTAGTTGCACATATAGATGAATCGCAAATCGATCGTCTGCGAATTGTATAAATGGCGGCAGCAGCGGTCGTGTATCACACGTGATGCACGTCAACAAATCTCTGCGACAGTCCTGCCAGAGTCGGCGATAGACCGTCATCGCGTGCCTCCGGCAGCGGGCAGACTAATCGTCCGGAAACGAACAAAACGAGTGTTCGAGATAAATTCGACGAGACAGCGGACAACTACTCCTAGTCGTCAAGTCCGATAAAATCTGCTATAGCCTACAGAAATGCTCATATATGTATAGTATATAATATTGTCACGGAACGATAAACCTTTACTGGCGTAACTAGGAAGAGGGAGGGATTAGAGGTTGTGACAGAGTCCACGGGCTCAAATACTAGGGCGGAAATCCAATTATTCGATTAGTTTGGGTTTTTATAAAATATTTTATTTCAAAATTCTCCTACCACTCCTAATTATTGTTTCGAGTTTTAAAAGTTCGGCATACCTAGGTACTTGACTTCAGTATCTGATAAGTAGACTATTGGTTTGGCCGAAACGCGTGTGTGGGTGCGGATAACGGCGAAAGGTATGATAATGCGGTAGAAAAGGGAGCACTTGACTATATATGCGGCGGCACTGTTGATATAACTTTAATTGCATAAGTTATTAAGTCTAAAGGAAACATTGTTATTGCTCTAACCACCTTCGTCCGGCCCCACTCGAGCCTATAATAATATCACAGCATGAATAAATGTATGATATAATTATAGAGGTCCGCTGAACATTGTCCAGGTCCAAAATGTTGAAGTCACACCACTCTCCCATAATAATATGTAGTTATATTATATTATACATCAAATCATTATAACTCACAATAGGTACACACACACACGCACACACACGATCATTTCCGACATCACTGATAGTGTATATATTAAGTCCCTTGCCCGCGGATATTGTTGTTTATGGGGAATACAACGTGGACCGGCACACTTGATGTCAAGATACACAGCGCACATATTATTATAACAACGCGAACATATTGTATACGCTGCGTATACGTGCCTATTATGGGGCGCAATGCATTTCGCTCCTAAAACTTTTGTCGAATGCCAATCACTACCTCGTTAGGTATACCCGGCAAACTGATCGGAAATTCCATACTTCGATTACGCGTGTTTGCAGGGTGCACATAATGCAATTGCGTATAGGTATATACCATGACGCGGTGCCGAGCGATTTATATAATATACATCACCGCTAATCAACTAAATGTCTATATAATACATATTATATGTACCTGCCTATATGGGTTATATAATTTATTAGATATGTGTACACGATGTATGGCTGAATATGTATGTTATATTATATTTCATAGTCACTTCGGAGGTAGGTACTATAATATTATATTATGACGAAGTCTTACGCGGAACACAATATCTGTAGGTATACCAATAATAATATGTTACATAGAATTCATATTGTTTCACGTATATTACCTATATTAATATACCTATATTGTGCCAATACCCGCGATGGTGGCGGCCCACGAAGAATTTAGCGATGCGCGTATACTGCACCAAAAAATGCCGATATTGAAACGCGTGTATATTATTATAATTATTAATTACCTTATATTATATAGAACGGGCTTTGATCAGTTTAATGACTCATCATTATTAATAATAATAATCGCTGTGATCAACAATGATAATATATGGCAACATGTGGTTGTGTATAGTGTACTTTATTTTTATTAGATGGTCCCCCGAGTCCAGTCAAATTTCATATTGGTTTCTTCAAATAAATTGATATGATAACATAATATATTATACATTTCTTAGCTCTATAACATTGGGTATAATATTATGTAACTATATGCATATAAATATATTATAATTTATAAAAAATAGGTACAGGCTTCATTTTGTGAGAGATTGGTACAAAATATTACGCTTCAGTCTTCAGTTTAAATAATATTGTATCATCGACATTATCATAAGTTGCGTAAAAGTAGGTAGAGTATTGAGTACCTGGTTAAGGTAGATAGTAGCGTTCCAAATGATTTTAACACCAATAAATCTTCCCTCGCATATCTGATTATTTAAAATTGTAATACAATTCATATCTCATATCTATAATAAATCATATTGTTGTAGATGGTTTTTCATCTGTTCCCGAGGGTTAGATTGTGTTCTGTATTGTCTATACGCTCGTATTACTATATTTTATTTAAAAGGCGGTTTCGATAGTTTATACCGTTACACCAGATACCAGTTTTAACAGTTGTACATTAAACAAGCTAGCTGATTTTAACTAGTGGTAGCCAATACCTAAGTGTTTAATATTATATACTAGGATATTTTAACATTAACTGAGGATATTAACCCTAATTTGATCTTATTATAATATATTAATATATAATAATTTAATTCCTCTTATTTATATTATCATATAACAATTTAACCCACGAGATATTATAAAATATAAAGTTATATTTTTAGGACTTTGAATTGCTATATTATTGTATAGGAGTCTTTTTGGAAAACTATAATGACGAATGGTGGGTATAATAATACACCGAGATTCAACACTTATATTTATCTTATCGTGGTTTCTTTCCAGACGATTAATATTATACAACCGGCTTCCATAATGCGTATATTGTACGCGTGTCACATTTTGTCAGTGCACGAACGCGAATATAAGAGCGTTTATCGGCAACAGAGTATAATATACGTTATAAATGATTTCGGTTCAAAACTTTTTAGTAGCGTTTATATCCCAAGCATTAAGCATCTATACGCATCGAATAACGTTTCTGTGTGTGGGAGGGGGTGGGGCGTGAGGCTTCAATGAAATACGACATTGGCAATGTCATAATATGTCACATTGTCACTTTAATTCCTTGCTGCAGATTAATTTCGATTTTTAAAAGATACTTTTGCAGCACAATTATCACCCGAAATTCAGTTAAAATTATACGCGTTATCAAAATCACTAGATATCGCATAATTTATAAACACACCAACAGAAAATGCATTATTATTAGGAACTATTCAACAAGTTACTATTGTATTATGTACATCAAACAAGGTTTGATACATTTGTGTTTAATTTCTCGCAGTACATCGGTGGACAGTCCCTCGTAATAAACATACAATAATTATAATACTATTGTATAATTTATATTTACTAGATTATATAGTTACTGATTTATGAGCATATAATATAAAAATACTAGAGTATATTGATGAGATGTTAAGATGTGTACAAAATATAGATCATCGTAATATGAAGATTAGAGAGACAATGGTATAGATAAAGTGTGGGGCAGCTGATGTCGAGTACCGAAATCGAAGGATAAAATACTGTTGCTTTTAATATTTTCTGCTAAAATATGTATAAAGCCCCTTGTTAAATTAAATATCAATTCGTGTTTTTCGAGATATCCGTCACCGAAGATCAAACCATAGGCATGGAACATGTGTGACCTAACCATTTTTGTTCATAAAATATATTATATTATATGAGGCGCGAACTGTATAAACAATATAATCTTGTAGCAAGAATATTAAAGAGGGTGCTTATTGTGGTGAACGGGTGAGTGAGATGCCGGAAAAACGTTCGAGTCACCGGTGTCATCGCGGACTTGACGCGATAATTGTGGTTGGAGACTGCAGCATACTATAGTAGATCAAACAGAATAACAAATCAAAATAACAGTCGTGGTCGGGCTCACTTATTATTATTATGAATATTAAATAATATTATGTACCTGCTGCTGCAGTGCACGCGCGCATCGTACAACATGCGGGTGCACGGCCTATACGCAGGGTCGACGGACACGGGGTTGCCGAGGAAGACGGGGCGTGTTTATAAGAGTGTTAAATTACCATATAATTAAACGGACGGGCTGGCAGGACTTTGCAGTGGTGTCGCATCACAAAGGCGTTTTGTATTTCATCCGGACTACGCCGCGTAAGGTGGCGCGAGACCTCCGAACCCACTCTCGGGTTTCGACTATTAATTAACTTACTCGAATATTCATGAACCAAACGTAGCCTCTTCTCCCCATCCACCAACCCCGTCACCCATACATTTTGTATTCCTTTTCCACTACCCTTAGCGCGCGCGAGTACACACACACACACCCACACACAAACGTGTAATAATATCTGTTGTAAATACACACACATAATATTATGTTATATAGGTATAGGTGCCACCCTTATTGTATAACGCGCAGTGATTTCATCCCTGGCGGCGGCTGTTGCGGGCTTGCGGCAGGACGTTCGGTTACGATTAATTAACGTCACCGTGCCGCATAAGCTTTGACCCTATCGCCACAGTGGTATGGGTACGGCCGGGTATCCTCTTTCCGCTGAATTTCTATTATTATAATATAATATCACCAACGTTTCTCCGCCATAGTATATCACAATAATATTATATTACACGAATTGAAGATAAACAAAAAAAAAATTAAATAAACATACTGCAGGTGGACAGTTGGAACATATCTGTTTTTTTTAATTTGCTTCTTTTCACGCTTTATTGTGCACTGAACTTTCTGTGTGGTTTTTGTCTGAATAAAACCATACATGATACATAGAACGAGAACAACTAACATTGTACAATAAATACCTATGCCGATAAATTCATCGAGTGCAGTGCTCATGAATAAATTGTAACATTTTAACAATCGTTCGATAAAAAATTAAAAACTATAAGAATGAACTACAATGTATTTAAATATGGTGCATCAACTATCTATTATAATATTATATTTTAAATAACTAAAAACTTACATTCAATTTGATAAGACTCATACGAGAATAGATCTACACGTGGTTATAGTATTATAATTATTAAAAACACAAATTTATTCCATAGGATTATTTTTGTTCATTTACACTGGTTTTAAGCTAACCTCAACAATTATTGTAGTATTAATATAACATTAATTGCGATTGATTGTGCAGATGCCAGGTAACAGCTGATTGCAGGTAACAACATTATAATTATTATGAATAATTATAATATCATTTAAATGCCTATGAATATACTTCAATAGGTACCTGTACATTTAATACAACGCAAGTTATTTTTTTTTTAATTGAGTAGAAATGGTACATTTATTTCCAGGGATATATTGAACGTTTCTCCTCTGTCCATTATTATTTATAATATGAATGTATGATAAGGGATGGCATGTGCAGTGTATTATAATTATATTATGGGCCCAAGATATTCAGATGAAATCATTACGGTACACTGGGCAGAGATTATAAAAAAAAACGCTATACCTAAATGGTATGCGGTAGCGGTGTATATTATAAAATATATTGTATAAACTGATATTATATTAAGCGTATGTGTGCAGAAGTATAATATTTTATAAGTTTATGTAATAGGTGTATTCAACTCTAAAAACGAATGACTGTTTTATTAATTTATATTTATATATATTTGTATAGAAAATAAACGTATATGTGTTGAATGTAATAATATATTTCATTTTTTCATATTTTTCTTACAGTTTAAAATTATTTGCATTCATATACGTAAATTTAAATGACATACCTAAAATAATAACAGTGAGTTTGATTATATTGTAAGGCAGCAACTCTTAAAAGAATATTACATTTAATTTCATAAAACGTATAAAACCGTTACTTCTCCATACTTAAACGATTGAATATAATCGTGGTTTTTCACTTGAGTCAATGACGTACACTACACGCAGTAATAATTAATGAATAGCGTTACACATACGTAGGTACAATACATATATGCAGTATGTGTCTAGAAAGTCTTTAATCGTTTTATACAATTACATTTTAACATGACGTGTAGATTATTTTAATACTTTTCACTTTTCAGACGAAATGTGTATACAAAATAAATGAACAAATCAGATTCTTATACATATAAGTTCTCTACGGGTTGATTGAATATTGTTAAGTTTTTAATTTATATAGTCACTCGATGACGTCTGATGATAACAAATCATTTTTTTTCCGTTCGTAGACAATTGTCGAGTAAAATACAGCTATTATACAGTGGGCATTTCTTATTCACTCATGAGGGTTTACGAAAAATAAAAATAAAATCACCCCTAAATATACGCCAACTGACTTCAGTTAGAACCCAATTATCTCGGTCTTACCATTTATCCGTATCGAATTGAATCTTATTTTATAAATGCTGGGCTTGCCCAACCAAATGGACGTTTTTATTTGGCTTCCGAGCGGTTACTTAAGTGTGCCCTCGAGTGTGCCCCACGACAATAATCACCCGATCGAGCCTCCAGATTGTGCATTTGGCATCGAAGCAACAATTGCCACGGAATCGTATTAGGCTATCGTTTCCAGTGTAAATAAAATTGGTTCCATATCTGTTCATATATATATTACTTTAGGTTTTTAATCGAATTAGTTTTGACAGGGGCGAGGGGACGGAAAACCACTAACTAACTCTCCACGAAGAAGAAATGAGAAAGAAAAACACTGCTATTTAATGTTATATATACTTTTCCCATTAGCTACGGGTGTTTACTCTATGCCCCAAATTTGGTCTTAAACCTCTACTGTCAAATAAAACCTCATTATTATATAGATTGACCAACTTTTGTCAAATCCATATTATTTCAAACAAAAACTATATTTATTCTATCAATTTTCAATTAGCTGAAGCTTAATATGTATATATTAAATACAGTGCATGATACCACCTATGGTTGGTACTATTTAAATAATATAATTCTAATTTAAATACCGTGTTTTTAGATGAAAGTAATATTATACTTTTTAAATGAATTCTTAAGATTTAGATTATTAATATACTGGAAAAAAGCACTCAGTTAAAATTAATTTCTACACCCTTTTTTTTGCAATTTTTTTTAGACTTATGTAGTTAACTATACTGAATATGGCCACTTAATTCTGACTTCATTATCGTTTACAGTACAGTTAACTACATAAGTCTAAAAAAATATCTAGTCTAATAAACAATTACCTAAAAAATAGATAGATAAACTCAAACATTTTCACAAAATTCTAAAATAAGTGTATTTATACTTTTATTATGTACCATGAAATACAATGTTTTCTAACCATACAATAATAGATACTATAAGATTTTAGATAATAATATTTTTGAAAACATAATTATTAGTTATGAACGATTTTTATGATTTTATACATTCAACATTCATGTATTTATTTTATATTTACCTATTTATTTAAAATTAAATTATAATTGTATTATTCAAATCTGTGATACTCGAGAGTTAACTTAGATTCCACGCGTACGATGAAGCTAATACGAAAAAGTCAGTATAAATCTGTGCATTAGTTGAAAAAATAAATTTAAAAATATGATTTGCTAGGTATAAAAAAAATAAACTGAGAACGATAATAAAACGGAATAATTCACTATCGTTT
>JANEHU010000089.1:0-17801 GCA_027563435.1 Nasonovia ribisnigri
AATATAATGCCTTTAATCAAAATAGTACATAGGTACACTTGTACAAAACTGGAACAGAGAAATTTCTTAGCAACATCAATGATTAAAAAAGGCTTAAGACTTGCTATAAACAACACTGCGTAAAGACAATCACTGACAACACCAAAGCACTTTGCTTGGTCGGTCAACGTCTAAAACGTTTCGTACGGCAAAAACAGGTTTCTCTGACCACTGTTGACAGGAACTACAGAGAGAAAGAGACATAACATGATTGTTTACCAGGAGACGCTTTTCACGAAATTGGGTTTGATCTCGACGGCTGCCATGGTGATGTTACGTCCCGGAGTGATGGCCACCGCGGCGCGTTACGACAGCGGCATATGTGATGGCGGTAGCCGGCCCGCGTATGAGGGTAATCTGTGCAGACCGAATCGGACTATTACGGCAATGGCGGGCGTGCAAAGGCTCGCACGCGAACAACGAAACACGGTCACGACGACTGTAACAGTGAGCGGTTCGTCGATCGAACGAGAGAAACGGAAACGCGACACGAAGGATGAACGGTTTGGGGGAGGGGGGGAGTCGTGTGTACGTCGAACGCCGAGCGATGGCGTATTGGACGTTAAACAAAATATGCTGCGCGTACCGTTCGGTACAGTGCACACGACGTTTAGGCGTCGGCGGTCGGCTTCGTGCGGATCGATCGGCGGCGGCGGCGGCGTCGTCGTCGTCCGAGTCTGCGTACTGCGTCCGTGTGACGCGGCATACCAACATGACGTACACAACAGGACGCGACGCTTCGTAACGAACGGACCGTCGTGCGCGCGCGCGTGCGTGCGTGTCTACTGTCTACCTCCAACGGGCAACAGACCCGTCTTGCCGCCTTGGTCACTGCGTCTTCCCCGTCGTCGTCTCGTCCATGACAATACTTTGTCTACTTAGTATTTTGTCATGGTCTCGTCCTCACTCCTTACCTCCTCATTCCTCGAATCCTCGTACAGCACTACATAGACTATAGATATATAATATAATATACGTCGTACACATTCTTATGTAACGTACCTAAGATTACACAATTACTAATTAGGATGTCTTAATTATTGCCAATCATTTCTTGAGTGGCCAACATTTACTTACCCCCCCCCCCCCTTATGGATAACTGTTTGGTAAAGAAGAAAATAATACAGAAACAGACACAATATTGTCAGTTTTCCAGTGGCGTAACTATAAATTTGGGTCCCCGGGGCAGTATCAAGTGTTGGCTTATATTATGCTACCAAAATTTTAAAAAAAAAAAACAATATTTATTATTTATTATAGTTTATTAATATTAGGTAGGTATATGTATAAGAGTACAAAACTACCAAGTGTCTATTAAAAGTTTTTTTTTCTAGCTTTCAGTTCAGAAAATGTTTTTATTAGTTCTTTTATATCCATTTTCTCTGCTTCTTTAGCTTCTATGGCTAAGATTGCTAAATCGCTAAGGCGTTCCTGTTCTTGGGTGCTTCTTAAATAATTTTTTATTAACTTTAACTTTGAAAATGATCGTTCGGCATTGGCTGATGTTACTGGTAAGGTTAAAAATAATATTAAAGCGGTTGCTACTTCTGGAACACTTGAAGTTAGTAATGGTTGTTTTATTAAAAACTCTAAAAATTCTTTTATTGAGTTTAACTTGGCTAACTCTTCTTTTATAGTAGTCATTGAAACTAGCATAACTAATTGTAGGGGAAATTCAGCTGATAAATCGTTACTATATCTTAATTGAATCTTTTGTGAATATTCCATTATATCTTTTTCTGGAAGAGAAATTAATACACTAGGACTCATAAAATTAAATAAATTACACACTTCATTCATTCCTACAAAACGGTTATGAAGTTGGCAACAAACGACATCCATAACTTTATAAAACACGTTAATTTTGAATGCATGTTCATTATTTTCAAACCTAAAGTCTTGAGCGAGTTCGTCAAAATGTTTTTTTATTATTTTTTTTCTTTTATTAGAAAATTCTGGATTGACTTTCCATTTACTAGCAATATTTAGAGCATTAGCTTTTGCGTTTTCATATCCATTTCTAAATTTTTCTAAATTTGTTTTAGCATTTTTTAAATTGTCTGTAGCTTTTAAAAGGTCCACGTTTTTTGACTGAAGGAGTTTTGATACCAAATTAAGTTGAGATAGTATTTCTGTTAAAATTATACATATAAAAATAAATTCAAAGGTACTCATAATTTTAATTATACGAATCGCTTCATATCAATTATTTTTATATTTCCGATTTCCGAACAATAATAAATTGCAAGTGAATTACGTATTTTCATAAAACAACTAATATTATTTTATTGATATATTAAGCCGATTTTTTTTTTTTTTTTTAATTAAAATTTTTTTTATGCACCTATTTACGATGGTTGAGGGCCCCTTCAAGTCGAGGGCCCCGGGGCATTGCCGTGCCTTGCCATCCCGTAGTTACGCCACTGCAGTTTTCGATATTACACGTTAAATTATAGACAAACAATTTAACAATAACAAGTTCCTAAATCCTAATAATAATGGTATCGATGGCCCGCACACACTTTCGCAACCGCAGTTGTAATAAAATAGACTGTAAGTCTGTACTCTAAGGCCGGCATTAGGAATTGCAGGGCCCCGTGCAAAATACCTAATATTTTGTTGAATTATTTTTACACAAATCATAATATTATATTATACATTTATGAAATGTTTTAAAACTGAGATTGCACTGTCATTGTGGATATATTATGTTGTATGTTTTAAATGCAGTACCTGAACATTTTTAAAGGGACAATTTATAAATTTCCGATCTATAGATACTAGATAGAGTCATAGAGTGGTTGGACGTAACTTTTGGACGAAGTTTACTACCAGAAAAAGAGTCTAGACAAAAAAATTAAATTCATTGTAAAACCAATAGGTAGATCTAATCCTTCGCTTCACTTATAATCTAAAAATAAATAAAGAGATTTAAGAGTGACTTTGTATAAGACACCTATAAAAGAGTAGGTTTTAACTTATTATATTGAAATGGACTGAAACTTAATTTTGAGAACGCCTATGGTACATATACTGTACTAGGTAGCTATAGTTTAGCTTTAGATTAAATTCAGTAGGTACCTACATTTCCGTTGTTTATCCTCTTCAATAGTTCGTAAATGTTAAATATTGTTAAATATTTTTAAGATGTTTAAAACTTTAGTAGAAGTATAAATGTAAATTTGAAATAAAATGTAGGTTACACGTATAACCGTACGGATATCACAGAACTATTATTAGAAAAATTATTTTATTAATTGTTCAGTAATGATTTATTTTTATTTTGACAAAATACGTAAAAATCACAAATATTTGCCAATTATTTTGAGGTAGAAATTCTTAAAAAAATGTTTTCTTAAATTTAAGATTTGAAAGTGTAATACTAGATTCCTCATAAAATTTCCTACTTTTAATAAAAAAAAAAAAATGTCAACAAGAAAGTCAAATTAAATTTTTATGAGCGTTTATTGATGTTCTATAGACTTCTAGACTTCTCATGTAGGTAGCAATTTTCTTATTTTACTGTAATTCAAAAACGAATAATTGTCGATACATGAAAATTTCACTGAATGTTTATATTCTCATTTACTATACTTGATAACATTTAAAAAATATTTTAACTCGTTTTGAGCTGTTTGCGGACAATTTCAATTTTCAATTTTTTTAGTTTTTTTTTCTATAAATATCAATAAAATTTTATTAGCTGGAACAAAAAGTGTGAAAATGTAATACAAGGCTCCTGATATATTGTTACAATAGCGTTCGAAAAATATTAAAAATACATATAGGCACAATTTTTTTTTATAAGCATTTAATGTTTGAATTTTGACAAAACGTATCAAATACAAAATTTAATAATAATTTTGTACTGTTAAAAATTTATAAAATGTTCAACTTTTATAGCTATAAGGATTGAAAATTGAAAACAAGGTTCCACGTAAATAGATAAATAAATAACTTTATTCACAATAATATCATCAAGCATACTTATTGTAATATATCATAGGCTGATAGACCGTCTTCGCTCAGAATCGGTTTTCGTATACAATGATACTATATCATTGGATTCAAATTAAACACCATCCATTGCAGTGACCCACTTTGGGCCACTTGTAACCTACTGTACGTAGGAGCGATACCCACTCGCCTTTACCTTTTTTTATTTTATATGAATTTGGAGTTCAAATTTTGACAAATTCATTAAAATCACGGAAATTTGGAAAATTATTTTGTATGTAAAATGTATAGATCTTATAGAAATTTAGATTTAGGGGGACAAAGCTTGATATTTTCAGAAGTACGTGGTGCCTTATATTTTTTTACTTAGTCTATCTGAGTATTTTAAACTACTTTGGTGCCACTGCAGTTGTTTGTTACTCTAAATCCACACAACGTTTGGGCACTCGCTATATCACAAACATTAAACCATAATCCCATAGATGCAAATAGCATTTGGGATTTGGTTAGGCTAAAGTCCTACTTTGATAATATTGAAAAAGCTTAAAACAAAATGTAGGTTTGGGGGAGCTATGGACATTTTTTGGGGGGCTTATATCCTAAAGCCCCTCCCTATTTGCTATGCATGACCCATGTTTGGGCATTTAAATAAAAGCAGTATATAGTATATTTTTTTAAGCAGTTATATATAACCCATATTCATATTACATAAATTTACTTAAAATAAAATAATAAACAAAAGTGAAAATGAACATTCAATTAATAATATATAATAGGTATAACTATTTAATTATTTATATTTCATGAATGAGCATAATGCCCTCTTAATAAACAATTACAATCATAAAAACAACTAGTAAATAAACAATCATGTGTATTATAGTTAAAATATGTAAAAATAAACCAAATTTACTTTCCTCAAATTCCCATTATTTATTAACATTTAATAAATGCAATTTCTCCTCTTTTGTAAGCATTTTCATCTTATACCAATATAATATACATACAATATTATAGCGGTGGTGAATGGGCATAATTTGTTTTCAAATCATTATTTTCAAAAATAGAAATTTATATTCAATGATAATAAAAATTAGGTACCATCATGGTTCTTGTGCACAATTAATTTTGAACTAACTTAAATTATTTTATTGTAATTTTATTTTTGAATTAAATAATATAATAATGTTTATTTTAATATTTAAATTCTAAATATGTATTAATTTGTTTAGTTTATGTTATTGCAACTTTAAAGATAAAAATAAAAACCTAATACTTGATATATTTTGATATTATAAAATTGTTGTACACAGCCTCTGCCAGCAATCCAGTGATGTCGAATATAATATGATAATATTTCCAATTATGGTTTACAATTGCAGTTATAAATTAGTTAATTACATGAAACTATTTCTTATATATAACAATTTTTTTTATGAAATTTGTCATTTACAATTTATATTTCATGTTTTCATGTAAAAAAAATTATATAATATAAAGTGTTAGTGATATTTGAGTAAGTATATAATATAAATAATTACATTTAATATTTTTGAATATTTCTTTTTCCTTTTTTTTTATTCTCTTAGTTTTTACATATCTGATTCAACTTAATGTGCCTAATTGTTGACAAAATGTAATTAAAAATACAATTGGTTAATTTTATATTGGTCACTGGACCATGACAACGAGTGATACAATGATATAAATTACAGACTAATCCATGTGCCTCTAATAAATTTAAAACCCTACCACTTTTATTTATTGTTCCTGTGTATGTTAAATGTATAATAATTACTTACTTTTTAAATCTACTAATTTTATGTTAAATAAAATTGTCCAATGTATAAGTAATTGTAGATTGTGTCAGTTTTATATGCATTAAAGGTACAGTATTATAAGATAATTGTCGTGTGTTATAACTTATAATCATATTTAATACCAGGATTTGGATTATATAAATTACTGATGCTTTATAGAACATTTTTTTTACAGGCAGTACATTTAATTCTTTATTCAGATATTCTGTGTGATACAAATGATTTTTTTTTTAAATAATTTTTAACATTTTGTTTTGTATTGTTTTTAATGGAATTTGTGTTGTATTATAGGCACTACCCCAAATAGTAATATCATAGTTAATTATAGATTATCTAATGCTTGGTATGCAATTTTAATTTTCTTAATTTCTAGTAAATTAGCTAAGTTTTTGAAAGTATAGATTATTTTTCTCAGTTTTAATGTTGTCTGTTATATGTGGTCATACCATTTAAGGTTGTGGCACATTTCAATGCCTAAGTATTTACAAGATTTTATTGTTTTTAATGAAATTTGACAAGTACATGGATTTATATAAAGGCATTCGGTTTCGTGAATACACAGACTGGATATTGATAGTTAAAATTAGTTAAATAGTGAGGTAATAAGTAATAGTCTTATCTGAGTTAAGGAATAGGTTATTTTCACATAGCCAATTATTGATTTTTCTCAAGTCATTTTGTATATAGAATTACCTTCTACAAATAGAACAGTGTCGTTCGTCCGCATAACAGGCTAATTTATCATGTAAGTATTTAAGTAATTTATTTGGTTAATTTGAATATTAAATAGGGTGGGAGAAAGGTCGGTACACCACATAGCATTTGTGTTTCTTTACTTCGGAATTATTTATTTGAACTTTTTGTTTCCTATTTTTTAGATATGAGCTTAATAAATCGTAGTCTGGGCCTTTGATGCCGAATTTGTGTCTCTGAAATCTATTTATCTATCCGAATTGTCGATAATACATGATAGTAAAATAATATCCGATACCTATTACATAATACATATAGGCAATGTGGATTTATAAATAAAAAAATATAAATTTATAAATCCATTTCGGCTAAAAGGCTCTAAGTGATAAGTATGTAGATAATAAAGCGTTCGGTCATAATGGTTTGTTTGGTGTGGAAGGGTGAAGTTATCAAAAATTAGACAAAATTCTAAATTGATCATCGATCATATTATAAAAAAATATTTATTAGCATAGAGATGCATTTAGTATTTTGGATACAAATATTAATGACAAATAAATACGTATTAAATAATAAATAATTATGTTTTTTGCTTTTTTCTCTAAAATCTTAACATCGAAATCAGCTGATTGTATGCCTGTATTATCCGTGATAATACGGAACCGTGCTATTAAATATCAATAATGCAAATAGTCAAATAGAAACAAAATTCGTTTCTTTGCTTTTCAATATCTCGGGAGTAATTACGTCGGTTAATATCATTTCACATTTCGATCGACGATAAAGAACTTCATCTGTTATATCGAATTGCTTTTAGACGAGTTCAAAAAGCCATTGTTTCCTCACAATGGTGATACAAAAGAAAGAGTTGATTCTCTTACTAAAACCTTATTATTGGGTTAACATTATACTTACGTGTTCGTACGTGTTTTGCAAAAAGATGGACATTTTATGTCAATATATATTCTCGCCGACTGAAAAAACTTGTGAATTAGACGCTGTAAGTAACTTATTCATTGAACAACCAATCGAAGATTATGGTTTTCTATTTTGTATCATTTAGAAATTAACTCTAATTTGTTACTTACAGAAAGAATTGGAAATATTATTATTTCTAATGATTGTTGTAATGATTCGGACAAGAAAAGCTGGAAGTGTCACCATGTTAGCTTATCTCTCATCCAGTTTCTTGTACACTAAAGGAGCAAATTTATTGTTGTGGTTTTATGCCGATGTTCGTTTTGGTTTATTCTTCACTGCTCTTATTATTGGTATGCAGTTTTATTTTTTATTTTCATAAGTGTTGATTATTGTTAAATAAGTGTACTAATTTTTAAAAAAATATGGAAAACTAATGAACTAAAATGTTCAAGATAGTTGAAATCAATTTTTTAAATAATCTGAAGGCTCATTTTTTTTTTATTAATTTTTTTGCATTCAACATTTATGTTGTTTTTTATAACTTAGTACTTATCTATATAGTTTTACCAACCATAATACCTATTTAATCAGATTTAATGACAAAACATTGTATTATTGATTTTTTGAGTTATAATCAATGAAACTAAATAAATATTATTGTATTTTAATATTACCGTGTATCAACATTTTGCATGCGCATGAAAGTAATGATTGTTAAATTATTTTTTAATTTGAAATTTATAGTTGTAAGCTTATGCCTACCAGAGCCAACATATTCAGGTCCAGAAAATGTGGTGTATTTCAGATCATTGGCCACTTTAGAAGAAGCTCTAAAAGAAAATAAACAGCATACTGTATGGCTTGTTTGTTTTTATACTGTTTGGAATCCTACGTGTGCTAATTTTGCTCCAATATTTTCACAATTATCTGTTCAGTATGTATTGATTATGAACAAAAAAAAATAATAAATAGTGTAATATAATATATGTATACATAACTTATGAAATATTATGAATACTAGTACAGTTCTATACTGTTATAAAGTATACAATGTATACAATTCATATCATTAGCAGCGGACCTGGACATAAAAAAAAGGATAGATACAAGATGTGCACCAATATAAATAATAGAAACAGGGCAAAATTTAGCATAGAAAAATCGGTCTTAGGCCTCCAAAAAGGTGTTGATATTCATTGTTCTTATCAAATTGGAATACTTAAATTTAAATAATGTATTGTTTTTTTCCCTAACTTTTTATTACATTTATTTTTATATATTCATACTCTTTGGTAATAATGATATTATGTTTGATTAAGGTGTTAATAGAAATAAAAACACTTAAATTTAAAATTGGAAATCTCAATAATTACATTGATCGATGAAAAATAACTTAATTTTTCTCTCATAATGGCTATTTAGGTAACAGAATTGTACTTATTTTGATTGCTTGTTTGGGTATTTATTAATTGACTATAGTGAGGCTGTACTCTAATTATATAACCATTCATAACATTTACAATAATGTTTATACCATTTTATAATTTAAGCTGCTAAACATGGTATTTTAAGCAAATTAACAAAAGTTCAATACAGTATTTAAGTACAAAATAATAGAAAAAACTTTTATAACTTAATAATTACAGATTTTTTATAAAGTTATCCCACTCTTTTTAATAAACATTATGATAGTAGTATAATAATACAGTAGACTCAGTAATCTTGTCGTAAGATAAACTGGTACATCCAGTAATCCAGCAAATTGTTTGCTATAATAACCGTACAATTATCAAAACTAACTGATTTAAGTTTGAATGAATTGATAAGATATTTTATTTTTATTCGGTTAATGTTGAAGTGTGTACTGTGTATCAGTTGGTTATTGTGTTGTATTGTGTGTCTAATCAAAATGTCGCAGGCATTTAGGTTTTGCAATAAATAAAAATGTGGGTTTTATATGCAACTCCAATAATCCGGTGTTTTCATTAATCTGCCAGTCCACTGGTCTGATATCTGCTGGATTACGAAGATTCTACTGTAGGAATATAATTTCTTACAATACTGCAATAGTAAAAAATTAATACATATTTACATTTTATTGCTTAAAAGTAATAACAATTTTACTTTTATCATTGATTATGAATTATTTATTATAATAAATAATAATCAATAATAAATAATTCATAATCAATGATGTTATAAATATTATAAATAATAATAATAACATTTTTCAACATAGAAGTTATCATAGAAGATAGAAGAAATATTATGAAGCAACAATTCTGAACCATTTAATATCCCAGTATCCCCTATCAGTGGGAATTGCCCCCCCCCCAGACATTTTTGTTGAGGGCCAAAGGTATCATTTTGGTATTAACTTTTTAGCAACATGGGTACCCACTAACCAGTAGCTGCTACCTACAGTTTGTTTCTAAATCATAAAATGAGTTTTAAGAGTAAACCGGAGGTGGGGTCAGAGTTTTGATTAGGATGAATTCTGAATAAATTAAATTGCCCCCCCAGATTTTTATCGTGTGATGCCACAGTCCCCTACATAGTTTGAAGATGTTTGATTGTGTACCAGTTATGAGCTTTCCGTGTACCATCAGTGGTGCGTGAATCACTGTTATAAAGTATTTTGGATACTGTTAGAGACCGTAATGTATTGTATTTACACCTTTTTGAATACTAATTAATATAAATGAAAAATAACCTTTGTAACAGCATCGAGGGGGAGGGGCTTCATACCATGGAGATCCTCTTGTATTTATCCTAGATTACCATTAATGTGCATTGATTTTGAATATTATCGTATAATTTTACATTTCTAAGTAACAATACATTTGAAATAATTTATATTAATTGTATCGATATTCCATATATTTAAAAAAATATTTTTATACTTTTAATTATTGTTCCTTTAAGAAATATTTTTATGTTTTGGTGCATGATAAATAATTTAAAAATGGTATAAAATTAACATTATTTAGTGATTTAAATAGCATTTAAGTATAGAAAACATAATTTAATGTTTACAAGTACCAATATTAATTTATTAGTATACTTATTTGTTTTATTTTTATATGTGAATAAAGTTGAAACAAAAATATATTTCAGGTATGATACAAAATATCTTAAATTTGGAAAAATAGATATAAGTCGATATCCTGATGCTGCTAGTAAATATAATATAAGCGATTCATCTTTAAGTCGACAATTGCCAACAGTAATAATGTTTAAAAATGGAGTAGAAGAACTTAGGAGACCAACATATGATAGTAAAGGAAAAATATTTAAATTTTTTTTTACAGAGGTATGCATATTATTAGTAGATTTTTTTTTCAATATAAGAAAATAAATATATTTTTCTAAATTTTAGCCTAATTTCAAAGCAGTTTTTGACTTGAACAATGTGTATAATCAATGCAAGTTAGCAGATAAGAAGAAAAACATAGATGTTGAAGAAACATTGAAAACTAACAAGAAAGAAAAGAAAACATAAACCATTTTGAATAACAGCAAAATGTATTAAAATGTTATGGACGTGTGTTTGTGTTATGATTTTATTAACGGTTTATTATTGCCTGTAATGTTGAGCAAAATCATGTGAATGCTCTGTTCTTGAAATTGACTCTTTCACTGTGAAATTGATGATAATATGAAAACAGTGTTGTCACTTCTGAAGAATGTAGTTGTGATCATGGGATCATAAGGATTTAGCATTTTTTTTTTAACTTTAATTAATACAATATTAAGCTTGTCACTAGTTATCAAAGATGTATGGTATTTCTAGTAAACATTCAAATCTATATAGTATATAACCATTTATCACGAAAAATATTGTATAGGTTAATTACAAAAACTATATATAAAACAATGTCTTGTGTTGAAACTATTGATTAACAATTGGCAATTATAGTAATGTAGAAATACATGTATTTTTTTTTAAAAAAGTGAAAACATAACAAAACAAACATTTTTATTTTATACCGGTATGCATTTTTCCCATCTCATAAATATCATCACTTAAGAAGTTGTCCTTGCGGCATAAACAGTCGGTCCAAACAGTAAAAAATTTATGTTAGTAGAATCCATTTTGTGTTAATTTTAATAATAAGAGTGAATTTAACTATTATCAAATTTAAAGTTGAGAACAACATAAGAAACTTATTTAGATAATTTCTTAGTTTTCTATTGATATTTAAATTTGGTATATTTAAAATTTAAGCTATGAAAATTTTAAATTGGAACAATTTATATAGTTAAGACTCACTTCTTGGGTAATATTATAACCATTAAAATAGGCCAATTTACTATAATATTTAAACTAAAACACAAATTTGATAAGTTTGTAAGTTTGCATAATGTCCTACAAATTCAGACGTGGTGTCCTCTTGAGTTTAATGTTAAATATGTTATTATCTATTGCCTTAGAATACCAATAACTTTTAAATTATTGTATAATTTACTAAAAATTAAAATTTTAGAATTAATATTTAAATATATTCAATGAGAAAAAAATATAATTTTTTGTTACCTTTAAAAATAAACATAAATTACACAAATACACTAAAACCATTTTTGTTTTTTATCTGAACTATATTACAATAAATGTCATTAAAATGTACTCATAAAAGTATAATTTACACATTAATTGGTTTTGGATATAAATTGATACCCAATATACTTATATGTAGAGGAGGGTAATTTATACTGTTAATATCTTGTATTGTAAATACTAATTAAAAATTTAAAACACTAACTCAGCCAATAACTAAGCAATTTGTAAAGCAATGTTTTTATCAAAATTAATTTTGTAAAATACTTAATGATGAAATTCAGAAATGATACTAAATAAAAATGCAATAAAAGAACTTCATTTTTAATTTAAAAGTAAAAATGTCAATAAAACAACTTTAAAGATATGGAAGGATACACATGTTAACAGAAAAAAAAACTTCATTAAAACAAAAGTTGATGTAATATAATCTTAATTTTGAATTTTTAGTTTTAAAAAATATTATACCTTTAATTTGTTTTATATTAATCAGTTGGATATAAGAAGTGAAATGCTTTAAATATTTTAAGTTAAACCGATTTATTGCATACATAAAATATTATCTTCCCAGTGTCCTTATTTATTTATTTATTGTATTTACGGGACATTTTAAAATTAAAATGCACTAAAATAAAAAATAGCTTAAAGCTAGTGAAGCATATTTTATTGAATTTAACTATCTACCTATCATAGTACAGTAGCTCTAAATTATAAAGAGTAAATATATAAAATGTGTACAGTGTTATTGTAATTTACATAAGTGTTAAAAATATTATTAAAGGTTTATGGTACCTATATAATGTGTATAAATTATTAAATTATTTTATTAATGCAATATAACCTAAGTAAATACAGTGAAATTAATGTTTACATTTGTGTTGTATTCAGATTAAACAAAATATAATATTTACTATTAAAAAAATAAATAAATTATTTATATACATACACAGTTACACAAGATTCAGACTTCAGGAAATATTTATGTAAGATTTTGGTCTTCCAAGTTTTGTATTAATTAGATATCTACCAACCCACCAATTACTAACTAAATAACCAACTAACCAATCAATTTTATTCAAATAGTATTACCAAAATTATCTTAATCAACAAAATTGTTTACAATTGGTTATGGTAAGCAGACAAGCAGTGATACATCATAAACGTCATATATATAAGAAGAAATATTGGAGCTAAACACATAAAACTAAAACCTGCCTATGTATAATGTTTTTTTATAATAAATAAATATTAATATTATTTTAAATAACATATCAAATGTAAGATATAACTTCCAATGATAAATACCTTATGCATAAATAGAATATTATCTTCCCAGTGCCCTTATGTATTTATTTATTGAATTTGTCCCGTAAATTTAAACATTAAAATTCACACAAATACAGGATAGCTTAGAGCTAATGAAGCTATATTTTATTGAATTTAACTATCTATCTATCGTCGTACAGTAGCATTAAATTATAAAGTGCTAATATGTAAGAAGTGTACATTGTTATTTTATTTTACATAAATGTTTAATGTTTTGATTTTGAACACAAAGATCAGCGATGTTCAAAGATCAGTATTCATATGTCATAACAAATTCAAGGATAAGTATGTACAACGCAAATTTTTATCATCAATGTCAAAGTAAATACTTTTCCTTGAACTGATTAGACAAATTAAAAATTTGTAGACAAGTAAGCTGGAGCTTTTATAATATCTATAACAGTTAAAATAATGATTTTTTCTATAATTTGTTAAAATTATTAAATAATACAATAAATTCAATTAAGCTTAGGTATATTATAAGAAGTGTTTAGTTTACCATATGATTTCTTGAAGAACGGAGTTATATGTAGTGGTTTTAAAGAAAAGTGTTATTGTTTCAAGACATCTAGTTCATTATATTTTATAACTAAATCTCTTTGATGCAATAATGCAATAAACACTAAGCTTTATGATCTGCTACTGAGTTCGGAGTATCTTCCTAATGACTGTTGAAATATAAATTGAAATTGATAAAAAACGAATTGTTAATTGCTCTGCTAACATTCATTTAGTACACTAATAAAAATTATTTTATGAGTAAAAATTGTACTTACCTTTTTTTTGTTGTATTCGTAATTGTGAGGATATGATTAATATGAAAACACATTTTAGGAAAATCCATCGATAAAAATAAATTGAAACAAAAATTGAATTCATAACTAACTTTTTGCCTTGGATGATCAGTTGGTCAATGTAAACTAATTAATCTATATGAATATACCATAAATAACTATATATTTCACATATCAGTACCTACTTATTATAATATCGGTTTGGTTAGCCATATGATTTCTTGAATAATAGTGCTAAAAAGTAAACGCCTTAACTTGTTTTTTTCAAAGACTAGTATAAAGACTTCAAGACATCTAGTACCATTATTATTTAAATATTTTACTTCAAGATTCTGAGCACAAAGATCAGCGATGTTCAAAGATCAGTATTCTTATGTCATAACAAATTCAAGGATAAGTATGTACCAGGCAAATTTTTATCATCAATGTCAAAGTAAATACTTTTCCTTGAACTGATTAGACAAATTAAAAATTTGTAGACAAGTAAGCTGGAGCTTTTATAATATCTATAACAGTTAAAATAATGATTTTTTCTATAATTTGTTAAAATTATTAAATAATACAATAAATTCAATTAAGCTTAGGTATATTATAAGAAGTGTTTAGTTTACCATATGATTTCTTGAAGAACGGAGTTATATGTAGTGGTTTTAAAGAAAAGTGTTATTGTTTCAAGACATCTAGTTCATTATATTTTATAACTAAATCTCTTTGATGCAATAATGCAATAAACACTAAGCTTTATGATCTGCTACTGAGTTCGGAGTATCTTCCTAATGACTGTTGAAATATAAATTGAAATTGATAAAAAACGAATTGTTAATTGCTCTGCTAACATTCATTTAGTACACTAATAAAAATTATTTTATGAGTAAAAATTGTACTTACCTTTTTTTTGTTGTATTCGTAATTGTGAGGATATGATTAATATGAAAACACATTTTAGGAAAATCCATCGATAAAAATAAATTGAAACAAAAATTGAATTCATAACTAACTTTTTGCCTTGGATGATCAGTTGGTCAATGTAAACTAATTAATCTATAAGAATATACCATAAATAACTATATATTTCACATATCAGTACCTACTTATTATAATATCGGTTTGGTTAGCCATATGATTTCTTGAATATTAGTGCTAAAAAGTAAACTCCTTAACTTGTTTTTTTCAAAGACTAGTATAAAGACTTCAAGACATCTAGTACCATTATTATTTAAATATTTTACTTCAAGATTCTGAGCACAAAGATCAGCGATGTTCAAAGATCAGTATTCTTATGTCATAACAAATTCAAGGATAAGTATGTACCAGGCAAATTTTTATCATCAATGTCAAAGTAAATACTTTTCCTTGAACTGATTAGACAAATTAAAAATTTGTAGACAAGTAAGCTGGAGCTTTTATAATATCTATAACAGTTAAAATAATGATTTTTTCTATAATTTGTTAAAATTATTAAATAATACAATAAATTCAATTAAGCTTAGGTATATTATAAGAAGTGTTTAGTTTACCATATGATTTCTTGAAGAACGGAGTTATATGTAGTGGTTTTAAAGAAAAGTGTTATTGTTTCAAGACATCTAGTTCATTATATTTTATAACTAAATCTCTTTGATGCAATAATGCAATAAACACTAAGCTTTATGATCTGCTACTGAGTTCGGAGTATCTACCTAATGACTGTTGAAATATAAATTTAAATTGATAAAAAACGAATTGTTAATTGATCTGCTAATATTCATCTAGTACACTAATAAAAATTATTTTATGAGTAAAAATTGTACTTACCTTTTTTTTGTTGTATTCGTAATTGTGAGGATATGATTAATATGAAAACACATTTTAGGAAAATCCATCGATAAAAATAAATTGAAACAAAAATTGAATTCATAACTAACTTTTTGCCTTGGATGATCAGTTGGTCAATGTAAACTAATTAATCTATAAGAATATACCATAAATAACTATATATTTCACATATCAGTACCTACTTATTATAATATCGGTTTGGTTAGCCATATGATTTCTTGAATATTAGTGCTAAAAAGTAAACTCCTTAACTTGTTTTTTTCAAAGACTAGTATAAAGACTTCAAGACATCTAGTACCATTATTATTTAAATATTTTACTTCAAGATTCTGAGCACAAAGATCAGCGATGTTCAAAGATCAGTATTCTTATGTCATAACAAATTCAAGGATAAGTATGTACCAGGCAAATTTTTATCATCAATGTCAAAGTAAATACTTTTCCTTGAACTGATTAGACAAATTAAAAATTTGTAGACAAGTAAGCTGGAGCTTTTATAATATCTATAACAGTTAAAATAATGATTTTTTCTATAATTTGTTAAAATTATTAAATAATACAATAAATTCAATTAAGCTTAGGTATATTATAAGAAGTGTTTGGTTTACCATATGATTTCTTGAAGAACGGAGTTATATGTAGTGGTTTTAAAGAAAAGTGTTATTGTTTCAAGAAATCTAGTTCATTATATTTTATAACTAAATCTCTTTGATGCAATAATGCAATAAACACTAAGCTTTATGATCTGCTACTGAGTTCGGAGTATCTACCTAATGACTGTTGAAATATAAATTTAAATTGATAAAAAACGAATTGTTAATTGATCTGCTAATATTCATCTAGTACACTAATAAAAATTATTTTATGAGTAAAAATTGTACTTACCTTTTTTTTGTTGTATTCGTAATTGTGAGGATATGATTAATATGAAAACACATTTTAGGAAAATCCATCGATAAAAATAAATTGAAACAAAAATTGAATTCATAACTAACTTTTTGCCTTGGATGATCAGTTGGTCAATGTAAACTAATTAATCTATATGAATATACCATAAATAACCATATATTTCACATATCAGTACCTACTTATTATAATATCGGTTTGGTTAGCCATATGATTTCTTGAATAATAGTGCTAAAAAGTAAACGCCTTAACTTGTTTTTTTCAAAGACTAGTATAAAGACTTCAAGACATCTAGTACCATTATTATTTAAATATTTTACTTCAAGATTCTGAACACAAAGATCAGCGATGTTCAAAGATCAGTATTCTTATGTCATAACAAATTCAAGGATAAGTATGTACCGAGCAAATTTTTATCATCAATGTCAAAGTAAATACTTTTCCTTGAACTGATTAGACAAATTAAAAATTTGTAGACAAGTAAGCTGGAGCTTTTATAATATCTATAACAGTTAAAATAATGATTTTTTCTATAATTTGTTAAAATTATTAAATAATACAATAAATTCAATTAAGCTTAGGTATATTATAAGAAGTGTTTAGTTTACCATATGATTTCTTGAAGAACGGAGTTATATGTAGTGGTTTTAAAGAAAAGTGTTATTGTTTCAAGACATCTAGTTCATTATATTTTATAACTAAATCTCTTTGATGCAATAATGCAATAAACACTAAGCTTTATGATCTGCTACTGAGTTCGGAGTATCTTCCTAATGACTGTTGAAATATAAATTGAAATTGATAAAAAACGAATTGTTAATTGCTCTGCTAACATTAATTTAGTACACTAATAAAAATTATTTTATGAGTAAAAATTGTACTTACCTTTTTTTTGTTGTATTCGTAATTGTGAGGATATGATTAATATGAAAACACATTTTAGGAAAATCCATCGGTAAAAATAAATTGAAA
>JANEHU010000090.1:0-286868 GCA_027563435.1 Nasonovia ribisnigri
TCGTATAAATCTATAGATTTCACTGGTAGTCGAAACGGAGATTTATGACTGCCAGGTGTCGAAACAGATTTCAATAAACAACCGTCCGACAATGGCTTACTCAAATCACGGACAACCACGTTGTCAATAGGCTCATCAACAGTGAACCTAGTCTCATTGTCACGTTCTATGACCACAACACTTTCAATACCATCGACCACTTTGGGTGTACGGTTATTTTCATCTGTTGTAGTAGTGGTCATAGACTTTGGGATTTTCAATGACAGGGCTTTGAAAGGACGGTACTTGGTGGGCTGAAGATGTTTGTGTTGTTTCTCTTTTTTCCCCCAACTTTCTATTGCGTCCAAATGGTTTTGACTAGAAATTGCTGAGATTTTTCTTTTTCCATTTACTTTGGTAGTTATCTGCCTTGACGTATTGTCAAAATCAAGTGCACGCGTACAAGTCCTTTTTCTAATATTATACTTTATTTGTTTGTGTGCATTGATTACACGCTCTCTCATAAGTTTTAAAAACCGACCACATTTCCACCTTCGGTCGCCATCAAGTATATCAACTTTAACCGTTTTAAACCAAGACTCAACGGTAGCATTACTCTGGCGGTTTTCAATGCCATTGTTGGCTTTATTATTCATAATAGGTGTCCACAATGCTAAGAAAGGTACACACTTGACTATGAATTCGTGTAAATATGATTCATTGTAATATTCATTAATTATATTATCACTATTTACAGCAAAATTTAAGACTTCAGCTTTAACACGATCTTTGATAGACTGAAATCTACAGTACATCATGGAATTACTCGTGTCGGATTCGCATAGAAATTTATTTATCTCTTCTGAATAATCTTTGCATTCGTCGTCCGATTCACTCGACAGTTGGTAATTAACATTACACTTGTCTCTCATCGTACTTATGGCATTTTTGGTAATTTCAGTACTACACGGAGACAACAATATTAATGAAAATATTTTGAACCAATTTTCAATATCGTCCAAACTCTTTGCGTTAAACAGTAAACATATCCAATCAATAACATTATTTATTTTTGTTTTTTCTACAGTCTTACTGTCGTTTGACTCTGATTGAAAATATGTATAGACATGGTTTACTATGATTTTTGTGTAATGATTAGCACAGATGTTTATGATCGTGACATTAGACCCTTCATTGTTTTCAACCAATACTCTGTAACACCAGTTAAGGTAATCGAATATGGAGGTAAAACCATTCCATCCTATACACAAGGCATTCATTTGTGCATAACTGAAATCCGTCACTATGTTTGTGAATACGGGCCAAGTCAGTTTGTGTTTCAAAACAAATGCTTTAAAAGCGTTCAACCACTGTGAAATTGCAACTATGTCGTGCGCTGAACTAATCATCTCAACAACAGGACACGTGACACTCGAGTTTCTAGGTAAAGGGACATTTACGACTAGAACATAGTAAAGAACTCTTTTGCTGTTCTTGTCAATTTTCCTTACCAATGTACCAGTTGCATCCAAGTAACCAGTTACTGGATTTTGACTTTTAATCAGTTTTTTTAGTATGTCCAACTGTTCTTTACTATAGCAGTGCACTGACGGTATACCGACATGCTGTACAAAGTTGTTTTCTTTATCGTTGCACATCAATAAAATATCATGAAAATCATCTTTATCGTAATCATTGGCAGTCAAAGCCTCTGATCTGATTTTCCTGACGACGTCATCTGATTTAATGCCTTGCAAATTTCCACAATTCAACTGAGTGGGTGATGCCACGTCGATAGTGTCCGACCTGAAGGAAAACGCTTTAGTTTTTTGTAGCGCTTCCTTGTTTAAGTCTCGCTGAAACCCTTTTACGTGGTTCGTGAGACAATTGTCATTAGGATTGTGATGATAATTCAAACCAGAACTATACACATCCGCCACATAAGTTCCGTTTGCACACTGGACTTTAATTCTGAAATGTTTACACCCCTCATGACTACAATACATGTGCACGTTGCAATGATATTTAAAATATCTGACCTTTTTTGCATTAATAACACATGTATTGTTCACAGTCCTTATTCGCTTTCTGAACATAACAGGATATTTAGTCTTGTCCAAACGGGCCTGACCTTTGAGATCAACATAATTCATAAGAGACCATTCTTCAAATGAAAATTTGAGAGATCCTTCAAAATACACCATATCATGGTAGTCATATTGTTTTGGAAATTGATTTATTGTTCCCAGAGGTAGAACAACTCCAGACTTTACAGGCGTTTTCTTATAGAAAGCATTTCTGAGGGGGCTTGGTACTTGTTTTATATTTGTTTTTTTACACGGGGTAACAAAAACAGATTCATCATTTATGTTTTCTGGTAGAATTGGAGTACTACTAGGTATTAGTGGATCTCTCTTAGTCCGAATGAAATCAATTTCTGGTGATGCATTGATATATTCTAATAAAACATTGTCACTTTGCAGAAGTTCAGAGTCTGTGTGCACCGAATAAGAAATGCAATTTTCAAAAGTACCATTATCATTATCAGAATTTTCATTAAAACAAAAAATATTTGAATTAATATTGTCTGTGTTATCCATTGGTAGACACGAGGGCAGATTGAGGTACTTTATACATTCTTTGTACACTTTATTCCTATTAGCATCATTTAGAGTGACTTTAATGTGTCTACATATGTCAGTTAGAGTTTTGTGATTGTAATTTACAAAATCGTTAGACGTGTAATTACAATTTTCTATCAATTTGATTATTGTGCTATTATTAATTTCTGATGTATTAGCCACATCATCAGAATTCATAGTTTCAATACACTTACGAAGAGATGAATTTTTTCTTTTAATAGCATTTACAATTGATTTTTTTAAATTGTGATCATTATCTTTCTTAAAGATGAAATTGCAAATATTAATTACACAACTATCGGAAACAGAGACATTCTCAAAATGTAATTCTGGATATTCTGTCTTAATATAATGAGCTACCTCATTCAATTTATCTTTTAAACTCATTTTTAAGCTTGTAAATTGTTTACCTACTGTGTCTGATAGTAATTCAACGACACTTTTGTATGTCTGAAATAGTAATTCAACGACACTTGTATGCCTGAAATAGTAATTCAACGACACTTTTGTATGTCTGAAATAGTAATTCAACGACACTTTTGTATGTCTGAGATTGTAATTCAACGACACTATTGTATGCCTGAAATAGTAATTCAACGACACTTTTAAATGCCTGAAATAGTAATTCAACGACACTTTTGTATATCTTAGCCGTCTAAAATTAACTTTCTTAGACAGCTACACCTAACCTAACCTAACTACACCTAACACTAAAAAGAAAAAGAAAAACAATAATTAAAAAACACTATAAAAAATAAAAACTAAAAAAGAATTAAATTATAAAAAAACACTGTAAAAATTTAAAACTATAAATAATAAAAACACAATTAAAACCGATAAAAAATGTATATTTATTTTCTAACAATTAAATGTTTAGAATTAGCACTTTGCAGAGTAACCGCACAAAACAAAAGTAAAAGCGCTTGGAATAAATCGAATAATTAATATTTCTAACAATTAAATGTTTAGAATTAGCACTTGGTAGAAAAACCGCAGAAACAAAGAAGTGAGTGCGCAAGGAAAAAGCAGTGGAAAACCAAATTGAAAGCGCGAGGAAAAAGCCGAAGAAAACCGAGTAGAAAATGTGTAGAAAAACCCGGATCACTGGCGCCTGAAAAATACATACATTTTAATTTTAAAATAAACTATAAATATTAATGCATTCAATAATATTTTACACTTTTAGAAATCATCATTAAACTTGTGACAATGCCACACTGGCACACATGGATAATAAATAAATTAAGATATTTTAAGAAAACAAAAATTTTAAAGACATGATTATTTCAAAATTGAAAAAAAAAATATTACTAGTTAAAAAATTATGTTATTATGAAAACGAACCCTAATTTTAAAATTAATCTTTAGTTTCTTCATAATTATTTGTATGTAGAAAAATTATTAATTCTATGATGCCTGTAGCCTGTGTTGACGATTGTCACTTCTCAAATATTGAATATTTAAACAATAAATATTACATAATATTATGTATCATTTTAATAATTAAATTAAATTAAGTCTAAAAAGGATACAACAATAAATGCAATAATCCAATCTTGTGTACAACAGTAAATGTAGACTGCATGCCACCTGAAAATGGATGGGAAAATAAATATAATGGGAAGTACAAGAGAAAGTTGTATGTACTTATCATGTCATGAAATCTAGTCATCCAACTTATTTTCCAACAGCTTGCGAGCTGAAATACTTACAACATGAACACTCCTTCAATGATAGAACAGTCACTGGATATTATGTTTCATACTTATAAATAATAAACTACATAGAAATGTTTTCGTCATTACTTATGGTATTTAATAGTAACAGATACTCAATTAAAAAGACATTTTTTTTAACCCATTTATTGAATGAAATATTTCAAATATAAAACATTATAATATGTATGAATATGACTTAAGTATGTTTTAAGTTAATACTGAGGCCACTTAAGGATCCAGAATCTGAATAATCAAATACATTAACTATTTGAAAAATATATACATTTTAAAATTAATATCTTATAATTTTTTGTATTGTCAAGAGAATCCCCAAACATTTAATAATTAATATTGAAAACTTAAATACAATATTACCTTACAAATAGAAACAGTTTCAGTTTCAGTTATTCTGAAACCTGTTAAAAACTATTTCTCAACATGACAATTATTTCTTTACCTATGTTTTTACAGTTATACAAACAAAAACTTTGATATAATTTGATACATATTATTATTTATTATATACCTATTTTACTTACAAAAATAAATAACTGTATAAACTCCAAATGTCCATCCATCTTTTTAATGTACCTAGAATATTTCTAATACATAGGCAGATATCTTGTAAAAATATTAGGTAGTAAACAAATCCCTACATCCCTATCAAACTAACTGTAACATGTGTGTAACACACAGTGGCGTCCACACGGGGGGTTTTGGGTGTTCAAACTCAAAATCAAAAAATGATTAATATGGTAAAAATAAATTTCTGTTTATACCTATCTTTTATTGAATTGTATATAATATATTATATTATACATATTGTATGTACGCGTGTAGCTTTGTAGTTATACTAAATAATTACCTGTAGGTAATAGGTATATATTTTTAAATAATAATCGAGTATTGTAAAAATATTTTTAATTTCACCATTAGTCATTATTTATTACATTTTATATTGAAAAATAATTATTTACACAGGACAGATTAAATGGATTGACCATGTTGTCGGTATACCGTAATATAAATTTAACTCTTGAAGTAGTCATTGATGAGTTGGGAGTTTGGGATAAAAACCCAGGAAAATAGACATTGTTTTATAATGAAAATAAATATTAGTTAAACAACATATTATTTTAATTTATCAATGTATAATATGTATATATATTTATACCATATATATATATATATATATATATATATATGTAAATAATTTTTTATATGTGAGCCCCCCCCCCCCCCCATTGAAAATAGCTGTGTACGCCACTGGTAACACAAACATATTTTATTGTCTGTATCATAATATTTATAACAGCTAATCAACAAAGGTATAATAATGATATAAACACAATTAAAATATAATATAATTTTATTTGATATTGTATACTGTGACATTGGATACTATATCACATAATCTCCACATACATATAATAAATGAATAAAAAATAATATTATTTTTATAGGTGTTGAATATTGTATAATAATGTATTAATATTAATAATAACTTAGGCAATTGTTTATACAATATGAATAATTTTTTGCAAAATGTTTGTATAAACTTTAATGTTACAATCGATATTTATTTTAAGGAAGGTAGGTTACTAAACAATAGTGTCTGAGCATAATATGTAGGTATTTCTTAAATTCATGATATTATACACAATTAAAATCTACCCAGAGGAGTAGATTTATTATTTCAATAATTACATGACATAGTAGTGATGACAACAAACGAGATTCTAACAATAATTAAAATTCACCATCAGTTCGATCAAAAACGCCAATTACACCTCTCCCAAGTTTAATTTTTTAATCCGTGAATTTATTGAGGGCTGGCATTAGATATACTTTATGGGAACATTAATTTAGTAGTGCATATTTTTCGTATGCATAGACACTACCAATCAGTATGTGGCTAGGTAAACGGAACATGGCATAATTAATTTAAATAAAAACAATTAACATAACATAATTACATAATTGTTAAACTGCAGTATGGTAGACAGACTATACTATGGTAGTAAACTTACCTGTTTCCGTAAAATGTGATCTCTAACAAATGACATCGTTAAACAGTTTAAACTATTAAACACACAGTTTTAACGTAAACTGCAAAAGTAATAATATACAATGTACATTTGTTTGAACGTGTATTCGAAATTAGAGCGATTTATAACCTAAAATTGGTTTTTCATAAACATAATGTTTTGATGACAATAACATGTTCGGTAATGACGCCAATAGAATTTAATATTTATTTATATACTTTTAAAACAAATAATTATTAAGTGACATAGGGCGACATCTACTTTATAGTTTCGATGCAACATAAACTAATAGTTTGGCACCCTTGAAATTTAAAGAATGCAACTCAACGTACAAGGTTTCTTATCACTAGCCGCCCGAAAAGTAGTCACCTAGCTTTGGTCACCCAACTTCACACGCGTCTGGGTTAGTCTGTGTTCTACCCATATTAATAATTTACTTGGCAAATATCTAAAAAGTTAAAATTCACATTATAAGTCAAGATAAATTATAATTCATAATTCATTATTCATTATTATCTTGATTATAAATTATAATACTAGATAATAGTCAAAGACAAATTACAAGTAAATTAAATAATAATGAAATAATAATATATAACTTACCCTTACAGAATTGAGAATAGTGAATACAGTTATAATTTATCACAAATCACTAAATCAGTAATCACAATTAAACTATTTAGCAATAATAACACCTAATATATTAATTATTAAGTTATAACAATCAACAAAATATAATATATACAATAGTATTTGCTTATGCCTTATAAGCATAGACCTTATTACTTATACTCAAATTCTCTATGATCTTATAACTTATAAGTTAGGTTAGGTTTAATTAGACAAAAACAATAACATGATTAATCAACCTCCAAAAGATAATAGTATAATATAATAATCTAAATAATCATTGAAACCCTGTCATAGATTACTCTATGAACCATGACCATCTTGATGACAGATAAATAAGATAATAGAATTTTACAGCTACGCAGTGCGTGTGTGTGTGTGTGGCCTACAATAATAATCGCTCTATACTTCTATGCTATTTATATATTTTAATGTCAACAATATTATCAGAATTATCAGTTTTTCGGGTTTTTGAGTTTTTCCGTTTTCGATAACAGATTTTTTTTTTCGTGGTATAAATAATTAAATAATCATAATGTATAATACTATAATTTATTTCCGTTTTCGTTTTTTGTTTTGTTTTGTTTTCGTTTTATTAATTGTTTTCGTTTTTCATTTTTTTCCGTTTAATAACGTTTTTTAAAAACGTTTTCAAAAACGTTTTCCATCCCTGATAAAAACACAATAATAACAATAACATTTTGTTATAATATGAAAACATCAAAAATCAAATTAATAATATACTCATTACTGACTACTCCCCACGTCTCTTTATTTTTTTTTACAATTTTTTAGGTAATAACTACTAATTAATAATATTAGTAACTTTATTTGTCACTAGGAGCGCTTTTACCCCTAGTTGTACCTTTCGGCGGCCTATTAGGATGGGGGAGTGGCGGTGTCGAAACATTTGAGGACCGTTCTTCTACTACCCCCCAACCTTGTCAATACCAGTCCAGTATATCTTAGTCCGTGATAAAAATATAGTTTATTTTATTAGCTTATACATAAGTACAAAATTAAATTTCTAGCCGGCTCTGGGAAAGTGGGAATACTCCATACGTATAATAAAATATATAAATTTGGGTCGACAGCTTATATTAATTGTATACATACCTGGAATTTATTTACGTATCTACATAAGTACACATTTATTAAAAATGTAATCAAAATGGGTTCTTTATTTCCATTCTATCGATTATTTAGATAATATGGTAGATAAAGGAAAAAACCGTGAGCGGTTGTCGGGTTCACAATATCTAAAAAAAAGATTAGCGCGTGAAGCCAATTTAATGAAGCAAAAAAATTGTTTATTAAAATTTATTACAACAAATCAATCAGAAAAAGACAATCAGAATGAAAACCAAAATATAGGTAAAGATTTTATTGAAGATCAAGATATTGGTATGCAGGAAGAAAAAGCTGAAGAAAATTGTAATGACAGAGGAGATAATGATGGCACTGAAAATAATGAAGATCAAGATATTGGTATGCAGGACGAAAAAGCTGAAGAAAATTGTAATGACAGAGGAGATAATGATGGCACTGAAAATAATGAAGATCAAGATATTGGTATGCAGGACGAAAAAGCTGAAGAAAATTGTAATGACAGAGGAGATAATGATGGCACTGAAAATAATGAAGATCAAGATATTGGTATGCAGGACGAAAAAGCTGAAGAAAATTGTAATGACAGAGAAGATAATGATGGCACTGAAAATAATGAAGGTCAAGGAGTTGTAGATGTCAATGTCGTTACTGCTAATAGTAATATTGGTGATAATCTTAACGAAAATGTATCTGATTTTAAATGTATGGATGATCCTAACAAGTGGCCAGAGATTGATGACAATTTAAGACTCTACTTAATACAAGGTGAACCTAAGCAAATAAAAATGAAAAAATATCCTACCAACAGTAGTGGTAGATAATCAATTCCGGTGCAAAGTAAAAATAATCAATGTTAACATCAGGACATATAAATGTCATATGGGTAGTTTAGAAAAAAAAAACAATATCAAGATACAAAATTAACAAAATAAGGTAATATTTAAATACAATTAAAATAAATAACAACACTTTATTTTTTAATTCTTCAAATTAACTTAGCTAGATAGTAGTTATCACATTTTTAAATTATTTAAATATAAAATACTAATTATAAACTTTAAAATCAATATACAGATTAGGAATTTAATTGACCGTAAGTAACAATTAAAAAATAATAAGTTCATAACAATAAAACAAAGTAAAATGTATCTATTAAATTAAATTAACAGTAGATATAAATATACAACATTTTTTTTCTTGTTTTGTGAATATGTTGGGAAATAAAATTAACAAAGGAAAACTTAGCAACTATATAATATTTAAATACAATTAAAATGAGGAAAAAAACTTTTTTCCAGTCTTCAAATTAATTTAGTAGGTATCACATTTTTAAATTATTTTCAGCCTCTCTTTGGGTGATTTTTTTGTTAATTATATCATTCAAACATGTTTTTAAAATTTCATCTGTATAATTCCTGTACGTTCGAGAGCCTACGGCCCTTTTATATCTGTTTGGCATGCTGAAAAATTATAAAAAAACATCAATTACATCCAAATATACAAACAAAAAATAACTTTGCACCATCAAAACGTCTGGTGCAAAGTTATTGAAAAATAAGGTACTTTTGGTTTTTTTTAACACATTTAGTGCCAGCAAAGTATTTAAGAAAAAATTATAATGAAATGCAATGTATTCTTTATCCTGACAACATTCATAATATATAAAATAATAACTTACCTGTTAAAATATTTTTTTATTGTGTGAACTTTGCCAATTTTTTTTAAGCACGGTTTGTTGTAAATGATAACGTTCCTTATCACGGACACATATTTTCGCACGGTCTTATATACAGGTCGGGCAACTCGCATTATAGTACAGTGTTAAGACTTTGAACCTTAATGGTTATATAAAATTGTCAAGAACACAGTGCGCGCCCTCTATCATTGAAATTAATATATATCGTTTTATACAAATAAGTACAGAGTGCAGCATTTCATAACGTAATTATTATTATGATATTGTGTAGCCCAGTTGCACAGACATATACAACTATATACCTATATTTATATATCTGTGCCCAGTGACAATTTAATTTTGTACACAAAAACACGCTGTACGGGAATAATTTACTTTAGTATTTAATTTTAATTTTAATAATACACAAAACGTATACCTTTAGGCATTAATTCTACAACTAATATACCATATAAATATAAATAAAAGATACATAATAATATAATAACTCAAGTTTTACAAAATTTGGAAATTTTTTTTCTTTTTGAATTTTCTTTTAATTTTTCTTGATTTAATTGCCACGAGAATTGCCTCATGCGCATATTTAAGTAATACCGGATTGAATAAGCAATAATTTCATCTTTGTATATGGAACATGGAAAATTCAAATTTTCATTGGCTAAAATATCTTCAACCGTATTGCTATACACATCAGGGTCATTTATATTGTTGGAAAAGTATGTTTCAATATTTGTGATGAATTTATAAAAGTTATAGTTTGGGTGCACTAATCTACCTTTAGATTTTAAATTTACTAATTCAGCTTCAGAGAAATTTGAAAAAAAATGTGGGTTTTTAAATGCCTCAATACAAATTGTACACTTTGTGGTTTTTAATATTTGTTTGCTTAGATATCCAACCAAATAGTAAATCAAGCATTCTTTGACTGGCGAGAGATTATAGTCATGCTCAAAAATATCAGAAAACTCCCAGTTTCCATCGTCAACAAGACCATTGATTTTTTTTTTTAAATCATCAAGTGCTGAGAAATCATTTTTACTCCCAAAAATATGTTGTATGTCACTGATGGTAATTAAAGGCGAAACTTCATTTTGCTGATCAATAGTACAATTTCCAAATTTTGGGGGTTTTAACAAATTGTACACAGATAAAAGTTTATACAGTTGCAAAAATGTCGGAGTCCCTGGGTGATCATTTGCACCTGCAGCAAGTCGAATAGTCCCAAAAAATTTCTATAAAAAAAAATTATACTTGTAATATAACACATAATTTGTACTAACTAATATATTTTATACTTCTAAATTATCTTGTGTAATTTTCCCTGTTAGTATATAACTAAAGTTAAACTCTTCGATCAAGTATTTTATAATTTCAATAGTTGAGTTTAAAGTGACTCTTAATCCTTCTGCTGTATTGTCTGATAAGAATTGATCTTGTTGCACTTCTCCAGTTTTAACTTTTAATTCCCAATTATTTAACCATAACAGTGATTCTTGTAATATCTGCGTTTATGTTAAAACATTGAATTATATTTTTTTATTAGAAACATTATTCACAATATAAATTTTTTAAACATAATCAATAAACATATACCAAGATAAGGTTAATTATATGACCTATGTTATTACAAAAACTAGGTACTTATTTAATTTACATATATATGTGTTATAAAATAAGAATAAGGTGTATAATAAACACCTTATAATTATTCAATATTACCAATCACTTGGCCACAAAAATGATTCTTGCAATATTTGCATTTAAAAATGTAATTGAATTTATTGAATTCATTTTTACCAACACCAATTAAACATATAATTAACACACAATATCTATAAACTAATTACGACACCCCAAAGCAAAATTTAACACAAAACACAGAAAACACGTATTGAAGAATATTACTGCTCGTTCTAACCTTGTAATCATTGGATTCTAGGTTTACACCTTGAAATGGAATTTTTCTATTTAAAGCGTCAAATATTTCATTGAAACGCAAACAAAAATTGATTGTTGAATCACAATCTTCTAAACCATTTATTTTTATTTTTTTTAACATTGTAAGACCGATTGCTACTGAATTACTTAATACCTTTTGAAATTGAAATTTAAATTATTTAAAAAAAACATGAAAATAAAAAATAATATTAAAAATTTGAAAATGTTGAAGAAGGAATAAATAATAAATAAATTGTAATGTGCATTAACCTGTACAGCCAGCCGAACACGCATTTTTAATGACGAATTTCTCAAATCCAAATGATTGTCCGTTAATTTAGGACACAATCGAAGTTTTGTATTACTTATCATTTTATCATAATCGTGCAAGATTTTAAAATGGGACCATTTCACTGGGCCTTCGACAGGATCAACCTGAACATATTATAATTAAAACAATAATATATACACAAAAAAAAAAAATAATAATGATTTAATAATTTTATATGTACCACTAATTCATGTTTATTGTAGAGTCTATTTCGTACATTTTTGATCAGATGGCTTGTGTCAGAAAAGGCAAAAAATTTTCTTTTGGGGTCATTAAAATGTTCTATATGACTATTACAACTATTCAACTTTCCTGAAATACCCAGCTCAGACCAAACTTTTCGGTTAGTTAACGCACTATCTGAAATAAACCCATGTATAAAGGCTCCAGCTTTTTCTAAAAGAATTGTTGCTTTCATAAGTAGTTTGACCAAAGTTAATCCTTTAACAGGGCCACGGGAAGCAAACACAGCTATGGGTTGAGAATAATTATCTGCCAATGGTTGAAATAATAAAACAAGGCCATGATTAGCTAAGTCGTCTAAGGTAGTAGATTTTGGTAATTCAGTACAAACTTCATCCTCTTTTCCAAAATCTACTAGCCCAGAATATGAAAGTGTGCGCGATTTCACAGCTAGGTTCTCTCGTACACTTATTTCATCAAATACAATTAATCCATGTTTTTGCATTACATTTTTAGACTCAAGTCTTTTCTTGAACAGTTCAAAAAAATTATCATCAAAACCACAAGACGTGCTAATATTAGATAAATAATTCCTTACAGTTCTCACACAAGGCAATGGCATAATATTATTATCACGCAAAAAAGAATATCCAGATGGTGATTTTATATGAAGTAGCAAACACAGCATTATCCAGTTATCCGAATATCTATTACCACGAGAATCTTTACATTTTGAAGCAGCCAATATTTCACGAACTAGTAATTTGTGTGTGTGTGATGAAATTTTTTGTAATATAGACTCTTCATCCATATTTTCTAATTTTTTTTTATAATCTTCTTTAATTGATTCAAGCTGATCAATTTTTTTCCCCAACTTTATATTAATTCGTTGTTTTAAGCTGTTGCGTTTACGAAGAAGTTTTAAGTTTTCTTTTTTACTTGGGGTAACTTTCAAGGATATTCTCTTTAAAGGTTTGGATTTTCTTCTATATTTTTTATTGCTAAATAACTGATTAATCAAATTGCATGATTTACATATTTTTTTATTATCTTCTGAAAGTATAATAGAGCAATTTTTATGCCTCCACTTGTAAGTAGCATCAATGTACACCGTTTCACTTTTAAACTTCAGATTTGTATCTTGGACATTAACACCTTCACAGATATCTTTATTATGGAATTGACAAATGATTGATGTAAGTAGTTCAATATTCAATTCTAATTTACAATCATAACTAGGTAGTAATAATTTAATAGGAACATTCTTTCCTAAATAATTACACTGTACCTTACCACTATAATCAACAATTACAGTTTTCCCAAAAACTGGCAAGATTACACTAGAAACAATACCATTAGATTCTTTCGATAGTAACTGGAAGTAAACTACAATTTCGGGTTTATTTATAGATGAAGATTTATTCCAACCCAATGGCATTTTCACGGTTGTGTCATTATTATATATTAACTTAAATATATGATCATGTAAAGGAGAAGCTAATAAACTTATTTCTAGATCATCTGGAGCCTGAAATTATATACAATAAATAAAAACAATAATTATTTTCTAGAACACTTGATTTTGGCTCAGTTTTTACTTGATTAGTCACTTTTTGAGAATCAAACACTTCTACTTGTTTTCTTGGCCCTGAATAGACTTTTAATGGTTTGTTCATATAAAGTTGATTTTTTTGATATTTCATTTTAGATACCTATAGAATAATTATTATAAACATAATAATAATATGCCTAAAGGCAAAATAATGAAAACATTTATAACAGATACGTAAAGGTAGTCATTAACTAGTTAAAAAGTTAGTTAATTTTTTTTTAACTTTTTAACTTCACTACTTAGCCAATTTTCTTATCAACTTATGAACTTAACTAGTTTAATTGAAAGTTAAAATAACTTAACATTCCTGAATTTATTTAAAAATAATCCATAAAGTTAAAAATGTTTTAATTTTTTGTATTTAAGGTGTTATACTAAAATAAAAATAATCCAATAATATTATATTATACAAAAATGTTTGTTATTTTTTTATGAAATAATTTTGAAAATGGATATTTTCAATTACATTTGATAGGCATAATATTATATGACCATAAATTTCTATTTGATATAAACAAATTTTAGATTTGTAAAATTATTAATATTTAATTAGGATGTGTTAATTATTGTGTGCAATAAAATAGGTACATAAACTGTATATTACGACAAAAGTTCAATAAAATTGTTTATTAAAATTTTGGAAATTAGAAATAACACAGTCAATCTTTATGTGATCAACATACTAATTAAAAAATGAAGCTTTGCATTTTTTTAACTGAGTTAAGTTAATAATTTTGTCCATATTAACTTTTAACTTATCGATTTTGTGTTCCCTTAACTTAACTTAACTTGAGTTAATTATCTGCATTAACTTGCCAACCTTTGCAGATATGATAATAATAAAAATAATTAGAATTTAGTTACATGATTAAAATTAGTCGGTGGGTTTAAACAGTTCTCCAATTTATTTTGTGCTCCTATATTATCTTCAAATACTGATGGTATACTTCCAGATTTGAGTCGAGGCTTTTTATATTCACTCTAAACACAACAAAAAAGTCAGTTAAACATTAAATTTTAGTGAGTTTTCTTGATAATGTTGTTAGTAATACTAAATAATTTTGAATGTTGAAATGGTAAAGGTGAACTTACCACACCAATAACAGTTCCTTCAGATACTAGTAACCGTTTTCGAACAATATCTTCTTCAACAAAATGAAAGCTGCATAAATACATACCACGTTTTATATCTACATACTTTTTACAAGCTTGTTGCCATTTAAAGAAATCCTCATCTTTCGTCGGAATAGTAAATAACAAACTAGATTTTAAACAGGTTTTAATAATACATTGTTTTTTTGGCATGATGATTAATATTTAATAGTTTGTATTGGATAAGGTGAGTGTACAAATTAAAAACAAAACAGACGATACAATTGTCAATTAGTAATGTATTGTAATATCACCACTAACAACTACAATGGTCAATGGTGTTATAATAAAAAATAATAAATAATAATTATTATTAATCATCAAAATGACCATATTATTATTTATTATACATTCATATTATATATTTTAAGACCGTGCTATTGAGACTGTGCTGCGATCCGTAAGGTTATATTGACAGTTCACGGTTTCAAAAAACTCCACTAGATAGCACTGCAAGTCTTTTTGACAATTCTACATAATCATTAAAAGAACGCGGCTCATGGCCAAGCTGCCCGACCAGTATATAAGACCGTGTATTTTCGAGGGAAATCCTGATACTGATAATAAAAACGGTTCCAATCATTAGTTATGAAGTTAGGTACGAGATTTTTTTTTAAATCGTTTCATACCTAAATTAGTTTCCAGGTTATGTCAATTAATAACAAAAAATTATTTTGGTGCAATGTTGACTCCCCTGGTGCAAAGTATACTCAAATTACGGTATTCAAAATAATGTAATTTTATTTGTAGTTTTACAAAACGAAGTCGATTATCCGTGAATTAGTAGTGATCGATTATATACTAAAATCGAATATGAACCACACCACTAAACACAAATAGTCACTGGATAACAATAACTCAGCGCGCGGATAATATTCTTACAACAGTAATAATAATAATAATAATAACAATAATAATAATAGATGTCAAATTATATATTATTTTAGTGAACTTTATTCTTAGAATCATCAATTGTCAATCAGTATACGGGCGCTGACGAAACCTGTTTTGATGTCGCACGCTCGCACGAAAAGCGCTCGGTACTCGGTTTAGTTTCATAAGAGAGTATTTAATATTTATCAAAACCTTTATTATTTTCTAATATTCAACAAAAAAAGTGTTTTGGGCGAATGAATACTATAGCATGGATAATTGAAGTACAACTACTAAATATTTACGGTGAATAGAAGAAAACTTTATCTGTGCTTAAGCGTTTTCATTTTTTGGATAACACATTTCGTTATTTTTTTAAAGGTAGTTTTAATGTGGGTAAAAACTCGAAATTTTCAAAACGTATACAAAGCAAAGTATTAGATTTATCGAAAAAACCGAAACGCTTAAGCATACATAATGTTCTCCTCTATTTGCCAAAATAAATTTAGTGATTTTAGTATTATTATAGGCTTTACAATATTAAAACTCGTGAACCATGTTTTTGCTCATATAATTCGGGTGGGTAGCGTCCTCTTAAGTCGCACTTGAAAAATGAAACTTTTGACATGAAAATAGTAACTGATAAGGAGGCAGCAATCACTAAAGCAATTAGAACGGTATTACCTGAAAGCAAGTTATTTTTCTGTTGGAACCACATAATACGCGATGTCGAGTACTGGTTAAAAACTAAAAAAAATTCCGATATCGGTAATGTTATGGTATACAAAAATAATGTGTGGGATTTATTAGATAGTGACACAGAAGTCGAATCCCATAAGAAGTATAGTAAACTGTCATTAATGTGGAGTCAACAATTCAAAGATTATTTTCAAAAAAATTTATTTCATGACATTTTAACTAGCGCCAAGTGGGTTCTTAATGATCCTTCAATAAATATTTACGAAGAAAGGACTGGAATAACAAATAATCCTTCCGAGAGTTTTAATGCGGTCCTAAAGCGACTATTCCAGTCTGAAGTTCAAGCACAAGTGTGCGTGGTGTCCATATATCAACTGAGCTTACATTACGAAAAAGAAATTTGTCGAGGAATGTGCAAATTAGGTGAATACCAGTTAAGAAGTAAATACGTGAAGAATTTTTTCATGAAGCCTGAAGATATTGTGTATCCTGACACAGTGATAGATTTGAAAAATGTCCCATACTGTTTTCAAAACATGGATAACTATATAAATCCTGAAGAAGATAAAGAAAAGGTATCCAGTGTATTTTCTTTAGCTAAAATGCTTATTTTGGAAAACAAAGTTAAGCATTTACCACAGGATGGTATGTTTCTGGTTGGTAACGAGAAGTATGCCGTAAAGTTGAACCCGGACAGTTGTACGTGTAAATTAAGAAAAAAGTGTCACCATATGAAGCTGTAAAGATATCGTGTAATTTCATTAACATCAAACAGGATCAAGTAAAATTGCGGACACTGTTGAGAAAGACTCGTGGCGTTCGTTCAGGTATAAAGAACGTACCCAAAAATGTAACTATAGTTGTAGCATCCGACGACTCAGAACTACTTAATGGTTCACTAAACAACAACACAAAAAATGATTTTATATTAGTTCCTACTTCTGTTAAAGGTAATAAAGTTGTTAAAAAAAGGTTGGTTTTATTTGGAGAAAACGATGACAACCGCGGTAACGACGATACAATTATAACGTCACCGAAACATTTCTCAACGCCTGTTACAAAATTAAGTAGTACAAAAAATCAGGTAAGTTTTGAAAAGCACAAAGGTTTGGAAAAAAAGTACCAACAATGAGAATCATACCAGGAGTATTACATTTTCGGTCGAAAAATTTGTCAAACTCATTTGGTTGCCTTAGATAAACGAATTTCAACTGTATCGAACATCAAAGAACTTTATATTTATGGTCAAACAATATGTGTATACCTCACAATACTTTCTAGAGAAGCAGATAGGTCAGTGAATTTTTTTGTATGTGAAGATTTGTACATGAGTAACTATTTAGAAACTCAAAATACTCATATGAACAAAACGATTCTGCAGGTAGGTTTGGAAGAATTCCTGAGTTACCAAATACCAGAGTATGATATCGTGCTTATGCCTGTTACTAGGAACGAACATAATATTTTGATAGTGGTCTTAACGAAATCAAAGACTATGTTATATTTGGATAGTTGTTATAGTAGTGTTAAGAAACAAGATATCAGCCTGGATCTTAATTACTTCAAAATGTACGATGAATTTAACAACCGGTAATTTTCTATTGACCAGTATAAAGTTTATGTTCCGAATGTTCCTCAACAGTGCAATGGATACGATTGTGGTGCATTTGCATGCATGTTTGGTGAAGCAATCATTAAAAGCAGCATAGATGCATTTCATTTTGTCGAAAGTGAAAACTTACTGACGTATCGAAAACATATTAAAGAAAAATATTGGAATACATTAATAACAACGTTAAAACTCTAGGGCCAAAGTTATTTGATTATGATAAATGTAAGTTCAAGAACTATCGTTTAGAGTTAAATGTAGATTCATATTTAGACGTTGAAATAATCAGAGGTACCCAATATGGTCAATGCGCTAGACTATTTAATAAATATCGCATTCGACTATTGGGACAGTGTAATAATGTGCCTTGGAGAACAATTGCAAGGATCCGCTGAATAACTCCAAGTCATATAGTCATGTCGACTGGGTCTATTGTGGAATTGGACGACACTGGTATCATTTAATTTGTCTTGAAACCAAACTTAATATAGGTTAAGAGTGTTAATACCAACCTAAAATATTTTTGTTAATATTGTTACTTGTATCTTAAATTATTCACCAAATTAGTACTATAAATATATTTTAAGTAATAATTTTTCATGTCCAATCAGAAACTTAAGAACGATTTATGTTTTAGTTTTAAAAATTGTACCTATACGATAACTGTATTAAAAAGAGATAACAGCAGCAGGCTGACTGATTTTCAAATATTTTATTTATTTTTAATGATTTTTTGTTAAGCGATATAACTACTTATAATAATTTTTTACTGATATTTAATTAAAAAGTGATGTCTAATATTGTAAAGTGTTATACAATAATGTATTAAGTAGATGATATTCAACTTATTCATTTCATATTTGTGAATAAAATTTGTTTACTGTTTTCACTAATTGCGTTCAAAACAAATGTATTAAATTAAAATGTTTTTTTACCGGGTACATGTTTTCTTTTTTTTTTTTTTTTTTTTTTAGGCTTATTCCGGGCCTTGAAGGTCCATCGCCGCTTCTACTACACCTCTCCACAATTCTCTGTTCTTCGCCAGTTGTTCTCCTTCTCTAATCCCCAGGAGCTTGAGGTCTTCTTTAACCCGGTCTGTCCATCGCTGTCTTGGCCTTCCTATCGGTCGTTTTTTATTTGGTTTCCACATTGTGACATCATATACTGTTTGGCCCTCCGCTCTCCATACATGCCCGGCCTAGCTTATTCGTCTGCTTTTAAGTATTCCCACTATGTTTGGCTCATTGAACATTGCCCTTAATTCTGCATTAGTTCTTCGTTCATATACATTTTCCTCGTTTCTTTTGGGTCCATAAATTCTTCGCAGTATTTTCCTTTCAAATAGTAGTAATCTTTTCTCGTCCGACTTTGTTGATGCCATTGCTCCACAAGCATACAATACTATAGGTCTAATGAGTACTTTATATAGTCTTATTTTTGTATTTTTGGAGATTAATCTTGATTTAAATATAGGTACGAGCGCAAAATAGCTCTTATTTCCTGCAGTTATTCTCCTTTTAATCTCATCATGGCTGTTTGCTTGTTGGTTAACATCTACTCCCAGGTATTTAAAGTTTGTTACCCTTTCGAAGGTAAATCCACTGACTACTAACGAATTTTGTACTTGTTCTCTACGTGATACTATTAAGTATTTCGTTTTTCCTTCATTAACTCGTAGTCCAATCTCTTTTCCCTTACTTATTAGTTTTTCTGCCGACCGTTTTAGGTCCTCTTCGGTTTCTCCCATAATTATTATGTCATCAGCATACGCAGCTAGTGTGATTTGGTGTCCTCCTCTAATTCTTAGGCCCGTGACATCATCATCAAGTACTTCTCTCACTACCGATTCTAGGGCTATGTTAAATAATGTGGGGGATAACGCATCTCCTTGCCTAAGACCTGTTTCAACTGAGAAATCTTCAGATATTTCTCCGTTGAACTTAACTATACACTTGGACTTTTGCACACATGTCTTTATCAATCTCAACAATTTTGTAGGGATTCCGAGTTGGGTCATTGCTTTCCATAATCTACCTCGATTTACGGAGTCATATGCCTGTTTGAAATCAACAAATAGTAGGTGCACATCTATGTCGAACTCGTGACTTTTCTCTACTATTTGTTTTATTGTATGAATTTGATCCACTGTAGATTTCCCTGACATAAAACCTGCCTGATATTCCCCTATTATTTCCCTTGTGTATGGCTTGATACGGTTCAGTATGATGTTCGAAACTAATTTGTAACAAGTGTTTAGTAAGGATATTCCTCTGTAATTCTGGCAAACCATAGCGTCTCCTTTCTTGTGAACCGGGCATAGAACTGACATGTGCCATGTTACTGGTATTTCTTCTTGTTTCCATATATTATCTACTAGTCGTTTCAGTCGTGTCATTAGTTCTTTTCCTCCTTCTTTCAGTAGTTCTGCAACAATTGCGTCTTCCCCTGGTGCTTTCCTATTTTTCAACATATTTACTGCCCTTTCTACTTCTTCTAACGTGGGTTCGTCTAATCTCTGTTCAACCGTGTTGAGGTTTTCTTCCACTTCTACTTGAGTAGGTTGGTTCAGCATTGTTTCAAACATGTTCCTGAACTCGTTTGCAGCCTTTTTTTTATTCGTTATTAGTAATCCTTCCTCATCCTTTATAATTGTTGCTTTTGTCTTAAATCCATTCTTAATTTCATTCGCCTTTTCAAAAAAAAGTCTTACATTGTTTTTATAGCTGTTTTCTATTATTTCAAGTCTAGAATTTTCCCATGCTCTTTTCTTTTTTCTAAACAATTGTTTGGTTTCTCTTTGTCTAGCCGATAGTACTCTCTTATTTTCCTCACTTGGGTCTTTTAGCATTTTTATTCGGGCAATATCTCTTTCATTATTCGCTTTTTTACATTGTTCATCAAACCATTTTTTCCCCCTTTTTCTTTCTTCAAATCCTAGGACTTCTGTGGCCACCGTTTTAATCGAGTTTTCGATCTCATTCCATAGATTATCTACGTTATTATCTACGTTATTTGAATTCTCCGTCAGATTCAAGGTCTCTTTTAGTTTGTTCTTGTACTGTCTATTGATTTCTTGGTTTTTTAGGTCTTCTATGTTAAACCTTTTGATAGAGACGTTCTTTTTTCTCCATTCAACTGAAAGACGTAGCTTGATTTTTGCTCTTACTATAAAATGATCGGACATTGCGCTGCTACCTCTCATGCCCCGGACATCCATGACGCATCTCTTGAAACGTCTGTCCACTACAACATGGTCTATTTGGTTTTTTATTTGTCCTGATGGTGATACCCAGGTTTCCTTGTGTATATCCTTATCTGGGAATGTGGTGCTACTTATTATCATATTTCTGGTTGTAGCAAAATTAACTAATCTTGTGCCATTATCATTTGATGTTCTATGCAGGCTCTCCTTCCCAATTGTTGGTCTATACTCTACCTCCTGCCCTATTTTTGCGTTAAAATCTCCCAATAAGATTTTTACCTTGTTGGTCGGTATCCGGTCGCACTCATTTTCCAAATTTTCGTAAAAAATATCTTTGACTTCATCTTCTTTGTCTTCAGTTGGGGCGTACCCGTTAATTAGTATCACGTTAAACCATCGGCACTCCAGCTCCATATGACAAATTCTGTCATTCACTGCCTTAAACTTCTTAACTCTATGTAATATTTTGTCATTCACAATGAAACCAACCCCACCCTGGTGTTCATCGCCACCACTATGGAACACCGTCCAATTTCCAGTTTTTAAGCTTCCTTCTCCCGTCCACCTTACTTCTTGAACCGCAATAATGTCCAGCCGATATCGTTCAAGTTCCAATATCGCTGTCGTCAAATTTCCAGGTTTATATAATGTTCGTACGTTCCAGGTTCCAGTTGTAAAATCCTTAAGCTCCATATTTTTCATCCGAGGCATATTTTGTAGTTGTTTCGTAACCAGGTTTTTTTAACACTGTAGGGTGGTTAGCCCTACGAGAAACCCCCAACCTGGAGGACCAGACTACCCCAACCAATTAAGGTCAGGGTAGGGCTATTGCGATGCATTTTTAAGATGCATCGGGCGGTGGGGACGCCACTTTCCCTACGCCGTAGTACATGTTTTACTTAGTTAATCTATTTACTCATGTCATTATATTTTAGATTCTGAGAGGAGCGATGAATGTATTGGTTTTACAATGTGTGTTTTTATATTTTTTTTTTTTTGTGTCTGTTTACACGATTAGTATTCGAAATATTGATTTGATTTTCAACTTCAGTATCTTGTTCGATGGAAAGTGAATCTAGTTGGTACTTTTGGGAGGTCAAAATTTAAAATTCCTAATAGTTTTCAAAAGCACCATGAAAAAACAAATGAAAAATTAAGGAAAAAACGGGTATTTTTACGCAAAACCGATTTTACACAAAATCGATTTTGATTTTTACTGTAACTCTAAAAGAAATGACCGTAAATATATGAAAATTTGACTGAATGTTTATATTAGCGTTTTTTACACACCATAACATTTTCAAAATATTTTGACTTATTTTGAGCTGTTTACGGACATTTTAAGTTTCCAATTTTTCAATTACAAATTGATATCGACGTAGCACCAAACTTTGCAATTGAACGAAAAACGATATTAAATATGAAAAACATAGACGGTACCTATTTCATTGATTACGTACCTAAGTATGTTCTTACGAATTTCAGCCCGGTCGGGGAATTCTCGTTATTTAGAATCTCCGCATATAACCTAGTAGGTACCTATTTAATTATAATATAATATCTACATTCTACATATTACAATTTACAAGTGTTAACAAATAAAAAAATAATATGGTATTAACGTTGTAATATTATCTATTATACTGAGTGCACGACTGCTACTAATACCGGCAACTCAGCACACAGTACACACGTCGACAGTCAACATATTATAGACTATAGTAGGTGCCTACTTTGAAACTAAATTTTCATAATTATTAAATATTAGGTGCATATTAACGAACGCAGTTTTTTTTAACTTGCATAGATTATTTACAAAATGGTATCGACATAGCACCAAACTTCACGATTGAACGATATTAAATATGGGAAAACCTAAAATACAGTATCTACCTAGTATCTAATTCATTAATTACGTACCTAAGGATGTCCCATACAAATTTCAGCCCGGTTGGGGAACGAGGAGACCGGGTCGGGGGAAAATACGGTAATTATAATAGTTTTTTCACCCCCGAAGTGAGGGTAATGGCGACAGATAGTTGAATTTTGGAAACATAATTGATTATGTACCTAAATATGTCCCTAACGAATTTCAGCCCGGTCGGGGAACGTGGGACCCGGGTCGGGCTATTTTGTTCCAGTCAGTAAAATCTGGGTCAGTAAATTTGTACGTCCCATACTTTACTTTTAAAAAATGAAAAGTTATGGAAATTAGTAATTAGTTTAAAGGAATATTGTAATAAAGAAGAAGAAAGATTTATTATCCGTTTTTCAAAAACATTAAAAGACATATTTAGTCCAACACAAATAGAAATGCTACTAAATCCTAAAAAAAAAGTTTTTAAATGGACATCTGATGACATTTCTTCTGCTATTTCCATTAGGAGCATTTCCCCAAAAGCATATAGATTTTTACGAGACGAGAAAAAATTTCCTTTATCCGGTTTGTAATGCTTAATACATTTTTTGACCATATTTAATAAAATATATAATCATTTTAACTTATAACTAGGATAATCAACACTTAGAATGTCAGCAGCAAAATTTTTAGTTGAACCTGTTATACTGTCTAGTGTAATTTGTTTAATGAAAGCAAAAGGTATTTATTAATCATCAAAAATATTTAAAAGACGTTAACGTCAATAATATTTTTTTTTATTTTAAATATAAGGAGATACAATGAGTTTTAATGAAAAGCGTACAATAATTTCATTTGACGAAACTTACATTTCAAAGAGAATTTGTTATGATAAAAAAAATGAACAAATGTTGGGTCCACACACATGTGTACAAACTTTTGTTGTCCGAGGTAATAATGTATACTCTAGACTAATGTACAAAGATCTACATATCTTAATATTGATAAATGTATTAATAGGACTTATTGCATCTTGGAAACAACCCGTTTATTATAATTATGACACGCCAATGACAAAAGATATTTTATACACCATCATAAGCAGCTTACATTCTGTAGGTTACCATGTTATAGCTATCGTTAGTGATATGGGTCCATCAAATGTAGGACTATGGCATAACTTAGGTATAACAATAGAGAAAACATCATTTGAACACCATATTACTAAAAGCAACATATATGCTTTTGCTGATGCGCCTCATTTGCTGAAATTGGCCAGAAATCATTTTCTTGATAAGTGAGTAGATATGAAATGAAATCAAAATAATTTATTATACCTATTGAAATAAAAAAAAAAAAATTATATTTTAGAGGATTTGTCTTACCAAATGGTAAGTATATTGGCAAGAATATAATTTATGAGCTATTAAAAGTTAACAGTGATAAAGACTATAGATTTGCTTACAAACTATCAGAGAGACATTTATCTGTAGAAGGTACAGCAAGGACGAATGTTAAATTAGCAGCGCATGTTTTCTCAAATAGTGTGGCCAAAGCTATAAGCTATTTAGGAAATAAAAGTATAATCAACAATTATAATTGGAAAGAGGTAAATTTATTCTGATAATTACATATTGTTAGATGTTAAAATAATCATACTTATGCATATTTTGAATAATTCAACACTAGCAATAGTAAAACATAAAGAAAAATGTTCAATCAACATGTAATTGGAATGTTGTTATTTTTTTAGGCCTCAGATGTAATTAAATTAATTAATGATTGGTTTGACTTGCTAAACACACAGCAGAAGTATGACAAACATACAGCTAGTTATGGTTTAGATGAAGATAACCAAAACAAGTTGCTCGATAGAATGAATGATTCCATAATTAATATGCGAGTACATTCCAAAAAGGTAAACACTAAATTTAAAAATATGTAAATTTATTAATTATGTACAAGCAATGTTTTTTAAAACAAAAATTAATTAATAAAATAGGTGTTATCATAACAAATAAGTCATTAAAAGGATTACTTGATGATATGAAGAGTTATGAAATAGATTATATAATGACTAGAAAAGTCAATCAAGACATTATTGAAAACCTTTTTAGTCTTTTAAAAGGAATGTGTGGTTCATCTTATAACAATATTACAGCTTTACAATTCAAATATTGGTACGTAATTATTAAATACACTAAACATAATAAGTAGTTACATTAATAATTAATTACATCAATGCAGCCTTAGATGGTACATATTAGGGAAACACTGTAAAACAGTATTTACAGTAAATAGAAATACTACCAATGGGTCGGAAGATAATTTGGTTACTGGAGAAGAATGTCTTACTAGATAACTAATTCATATTTTAGAAAATGACTGTTCCAAACCTGAACTGGCTGAATTAGAAGATATCTAGCGAAACCTCAGCCGGCCCGCTGGGGTTTCGTTAGCCGTTGACGGACGGTACAGATCGCGTCCTCGGGTTGCGGATGGAGGAACGCCCGGTTCCCCCTGTTTCGGCAGGGTCGGGTAGCTCGCGAATAACTAATAACGGGCCGTGGACAGCTTCGATTAAATTACCCGTAGTTCCGAACAGGATGTCCTCTGGGTCGGTTCACGGTCGCCGGTGGGTGCACCGAGCCCACTGGTGGTGTCCTCAACATGTGTTGGGTGCACGGGCGTCGGGGTTTTGCCCCGTCCGGCAGCCCTGCGTCTCAGGGCTTAGTCGGGTCAGGTCGTGTCTCCGGGACACTGCGGTGAGCGACTTGTCCTGCAGCTGATGGCAGGTCTGTCTGTGAGTCCATTCTTCGGTAGACGAGGCCGGTCGTCGTAGTATGTCTGACCTTTTGACTGAAAGGGAGAGTTGGGTCTCAGTGGGGCCGGGTAGCTGGTGGCTCCGCGGATGGGTGATACTCCCTCTACGTCGGTTAGAAAACCGGCGGCGCGGAGTTGCGGCTGCCGGCGGCTTGTCCGTCTGCACCCGTTGTACGTCCTTGGATGATCACGGCGGGTGTGGGGTCTCTCCGTTATTCCACTCGAAAGGGTGGCGGCCTCGATTAATTTCTGCGCCTCTCGGACGAGCGTCTGGGGTTAAGGCCGACCGAATGCCCGCTTTGCCAAGTAAAATCCGGGAGACCTTTTCGGGTCGCACATCCAACCGAAGATGTATTTTTCGGTACTACGGGCGTGGGAGGTGCCCCGTCGGTAACGATGCCTCCCACCGCGAGTGGTCGGAACTGGCTCGCTGGTCTCCGGCTGTTCGTTGTCGGTAAGGAGTTTCGTAGTGGCGGTTCCTTCGCGGGTACTTTGTGGTTATGTCGAATAGAAGCTTCGTGCTCCCGCTGACAGGTGAAGACCTCTGGTGAATGGTCGTCACGATTGGGGGGTGTGAGCCCACTGGTCGCTGGCGGTTCCTCTCGGGCGTCCAGCCGCTATACCGGTGTAGTCTTCATCATCGGAGGTTTGCCTGTAGCCATACGCAGGTGGTGTGTGGGTAGCACACAGCCTTACCGGGCAAGTTAAATGGCACTTGAGTTTAACTTATGGTACGGGGCTTCGGCTCCGGTGCTGGTGGTCCTTAGACGACCCACCCGCGGCGCGGACGCTACGGCGCCCTCGCACGGGTGAACCTCTACGGCTCGTAACTAGCGCACAGCGCTAATACACGGTCCGTGGTTGTAGCCCTCGGGTACCAAAACCTAGGATACTCTGGCTGAATTAGAAAATCAAAGTGGACGATCAGTTGTAGACATTGACAAAATCAATATGAATATATTAGATGAATTTGAATTAGAAGTATATTATTATTTTAATAAACAATTTATAATTAAAATACCTACAATAATATTAAATTACAGATGGAAGAAACTAAACAATTCGATGAAATTGAAAGGGAAAGTGTTGAGTATGTAATAGGGTATGTAGCACATAGATTCCTTCATAAATACCCATTCTTGAAGAGTGATGAAGAAAGTTCCAAAGATTCGTGGATCCAACATTTGTCTATGGGTAATCTTACGGTACCATCAAGAACATTGGTTAATGCTGCTCATACAATGGAGTCTTTATTCAAAGATCTTCATGGCAATGGTCCATCAAAACATCCAAATATTATAAAAACTATTGTCAAAAAGCTTAATGAAAAATTTCATGATTTACCAACAGATGTTCTTGGCTGTTTGGTTCGAACACAAACATTTATTCGTATGAATAAATTAAACAATGAGCTTTTAAACGACCGCATAACAACAAAAACAAAAAATAATACAAAAATACAAAAATTTATAAAATAACACACAAATGTAAAAAAAAACGTATGATTTAAATAAAATTAATGTTCTTACTTTGTTAATTGTCTGTTTGTTTATGAATCATGATAAATTGATAGTATTACTGTATTGATAAGTGTTTGGAGAAAAGCAATATGGTACTTACTTCATGAATTCCGGCGTAACACATAGTTGAAAAAAAAAGCTTTTCAATCAAGTTATTGTTGCTTAAAATTAGGAAACAAAATTAACGACAAAATATTTAATGTATTAAAAAAGGAATAAGAAATTAATTTTGTTATACAACCCGTTTATTTAAAGATAATTTTAAATTGTGTAAATCAAAAATTCTGCAGGAACTTTTTTTGAACTCTTTACTTGGAATGTTTTTTTTTTCAAATCGTCCATTAATTCCAAATTTGTATTACCATGTTTACAGTACGCTGTAAAATGTCCCACCGAGTTGCGAAGTCTGCTCAACCCTTTTTGAAAAGAACAAAAGCCTCTTAGCTCGTAAGTTTTTCCATTGAGTCTTAATACTTGAGGTATGTTTTCTAATGCAACAAAAATATGACGTGCAGCCTCGGTACTTTGCAATGTTGAGTTGACACCGTCATCTAAAAGTTACAATTGATAAATTATTATTATTATTAAGTCATCGTCATTGGATTTAAATTTACTAAAACAGTAAAAAAATTATTTTTAATAATATATTAACCATATCAACATAATAATCTTTTTGAACTATCCTTTAAATTGAAAGAGGGTATAATAATATAATGTTTAGTATCATCTTATAAGTTATAAATTTGTAACATTGATATTACTAACAAATATTTAAACAACAAAACATTCCTCCTTTCGGTGTATCTACCATCTACCTTATATTATAGATCTATAGATACTTAAACTATTTACTAAGACACATAATTTCGTTTATGGTAGGTATATTTTTTAGAAACATTGTTATTATATTACACATTGTAGCATCGCTTTTTGCGATTGATATCTCATAATTCATCATTTGAATAGGTGGGTTAAGGTGGTGAACCTGTAAAAATTAAGTATACCTTCAATCTATAATAAGAACCAAAAAGTCTAATGCATAGACCTCGACTTACTGAATAACAACTGTTAATGCTTAATTATTATTAATGCACAAAGAAGATAATTTAATTGTAAATTTTCTATATATAACTGGGTACTTACCATTAAATTTGCCCGATTTACATATGTTGCCGCAGTTATTCCATTTTTCACGACATTTGCAACAAACTCCAACAATATATTTATTCGCTGTAAGTTATCTACCTCTGTAGAGTACAATTGGCTGTCACAGTAAACAGCCATGGGTATGGATGTAATGGTATCAAAAGCACAAGTATTGATTAAAATGACCTTGCCTGATTCGTTAACGTTGCTGGACTTCAGCTCATCCGCACGGGAACCATTTTTTAGTATGGGCAACGACTTAATATTTCTTGAGCGCGTCAAATCCAAATGTTTAAGGTGAGGATTTGGTAAAAGGTAGGATTTACTATTTCTTTGCCTTTTTGGTTTCCTATTCCAACTTTCACACGCTAAAGCTTCTTCATCTAAATTGTTAATAGTATTTCCTAAGCATGTAAAATCAACTAAACTATCTTCGGAGTCATTTTCATTACTTGAACACGCAGATAGCTCATATGCAGGCTGTTTTTCAATACATTGGCCAGCCTCAATATCAGTTGGCAGAACATCTGTAAAATAAAGCAAAAAATTATTTTGAAGTGAAACTTCTTTACTGAGGGTATGACAAAAATATTTATTCACGTGACCAACTGATCAAAATGAAACCTAACCGAACGACACGCTAATAAGGCGTTGCTACCCAACGGTCAGGTCAGTTTAAAAGCAAACTTTCAAAAATGTTTTCTATTTTTTGGGATCGTCACAATATTTAGTTAATACATAACGATGGATTTTAAAAATTCAAAGATACGACAGAACTGTTATACTTACTTGTATTATCCACTGGACAAAAAGGGTCCAGGCAAGAGAAAAAATTGTATTTACGACGAAGGATGTTTTCGTGGGTTGTTCATCATTTTAAAACTAGAATATATTTTTTTCGTACTTTAAATAATATATTTATACTTTTTCCGTAGTACTTCTGCTTGCAAAATTAAAATAGATCACTGTATATTTTAGTGTTAACAAAATTTAATTTTAAAGCTTAACACTTTTTAGAATTATTTAAATTTAAAAATGTTTTTAAATATCTTATATATTATATAAGTAGATAACATAGTATCTATATTTTAATAATTTAATACCTATTTTTAATAAGATACAACTCAAGACTGAAAACTACATTAATCATTTCAAATATTTCTCCTTAATGAAAGCCTCAAATACCTAATTTCATAATGGTTAATTTACATACCAATTTCCGAAATAGGACTTAAGTTGTTGATTGGATTGAACTCCATCTCTAATGGCGTAGGTGTAACCAATGCATCCATAATATTGTCATCTTCGCAAATATTTTGAATGGAACGTTCTGGGGAAATTGTTTGTACTTTACTATGATTTATAGCTGCTCTAATTAGCGATGCCCCCTTTAAAGATAATATATGATTTTCTATGAACGTTTCAATGCCAGTCGGTAATGGATTATTTTTAAACGTCACACACTTTAACTTTTTGAAGCTAGATTCGACGGCCGCAGACGATGCCACTTCATCGCCGTATCCAAATATAGGGATCATTACTCCAGACCATAATGGAAGTAGCTTTAAAGTTTTAATAATTATTTTAACTAATGAAGGACAAAAAAAAGGGTTGATACCATTACCTTCTTCAATTAGGGATTCGCTTTCGTAACGTATAATATCGGCCCAAGCTTGAAAAGGATTTTCAAAATTTTCCAATCCCTCGTTTTGTCTATCATACTCTTGTTCAAGAGAAATGCGTGCTTCATCTTCATCACTAGCACAAGCTAATACAAAATCAAATTGTTCCTGAAAATTTATAAAAAAAAAAAAATAATAATACAATAATAGTAATTTAAAGTTTATGAGAAGCAATACGTTTTGCTATTATACTATAATAAGTGTATAATTTTTATTTTCCCGATCAAATAAAAATATTATAATTTTAATCAGTAACCGCATCATTACATTGGAAATCTGTTTAGAATTAGGCAAATATAAACAATTGCATTTCAAAAATAATTATTTTATTGAATAAAGATTTTGATTTTTTATAAAAAAAAAATCAATTTATTTTATATTCATTTTAATTAAGAGGATGTAATCATTAAACAAATTCTTTAGAGGTAATCTTTACAAATTGTAAAGAAAAATTGCAATTGGACAAATTGTTAATGGCAGATATATTTATTTATTTAATATAGTATAATTTATTTATAGGTTAAATATAGTATGAAATTCTCACCTTAAAATCCTGTGGATGTAGCTTGGAGTAAACGCTGTTTGTGTTCTTCACATGGTGTACTTTGTTTGTTACTACCAATGCCGTCGGTTTCATTCGTTAGGACGACAAACAATGGAAGTAACATCGAGCGTATTTCCATCAAAGATTGACTTTTTTATCAAAAGCCCGACTGTTCTTAGCACTACTTCTCTTACTCTACGCGGGCAATTCTTTAATGGAATCCACTTACAAGCAATTTTTATAAAATGAGCTATGTCGATCCTAATAAAACATCTCGGTATCCATTGTTTCTCTGCGGTTACACGGCCTGTCAGCAAATATGCGCACATACGTACATAATCTTGAAGGGAGGAATATTGTGTGAAACTCTGTGCAATAGCTGATAACAGAGCTAATGAGTTGTCACAAACGCTCTCTGTTGGTTTTGGTACATCACAAGCGCACCATTTTCCTAACCATCTAGAAATTGCAAGGTTCGAATGTTGTTCACTTAACATATTTAAAGCAGTAAAGCTATGGCCGATCACCTTTATCATGTAGGTACGACTCCTTCATATAATAAAATAGAACCTGTTTTTTCTAAACCAAATTTTTTGAATTGCTTAACAGAACCAGTAGCATCGATAATAAGTTTTGGATATCGTTCATGTTTGCAATAGGATCGATAGAGATGTATTTGTTCACTTGAGTAATAGTCAACAAAAAAAGGCTCGCACCCCAAATCTTTTATTATAGTCTAAAAGTCATCTTCACTCTTCATAAAATATAGTACAGTTAAAGAATCGTTATGCCTTCTTTCAGCTTTAATTTGCTTGCATTTTTGAATACGTAAAGCATTCCCAGTAGGTAAAATGGCTGGTTCAGGTTCTCCTGATGAAAAAGGTAAAACTTATCAATACCTAACGTACTTGGCTCATGGTCATGAAATAAGACCCCCCCCCCCCCCCACCTTATTTATAAAAATTATCTAAGCCACTGCAAATATTTAAAAAATTTACTATGAATAATTAAAAATTGATTTTCAGAATTTATAAATCTAAATTTTATTTATTGGGTAAAAATTCTTGAAAATTTAATAGAAGGCTCTCAATATATTGTTTCAGAGGTAGATGAAAAATATTAAAATCTGTAGACAACATTTTTTTTTCTAAGAATTTAAAGTTCATATTTTTAAAAAATACGTAAAATGACGACAATTTGCGAATTATTTAGAGTTAGAAATTCATAAAAATTGTTCTTTTAAATATAAGATTTTAAGGTGTAACACAAGATTTAACATAAGTTTTTCTACTTTTATCAAAAATAAAATATCTAAAAGCAAGTAAAAATACATTTTTATGAACGTTTTAAGTTCATAATTTTACAACATTGGTTATTCTCTCGATTTCTCGTATAGCGATTTTCTTATGTGGTTATAATTCAAAAACAAATAATTGTAAATGCATGAAAATTTAACTGAATGTTCATATTCTAATTTTCTATGGACCATAAGATTTTGAAAAAAAATTGATTTATTTTGAGCTGTTTACAGACATTTTCAGTTTTCAATTTTTTAAGTTTTTTTTTATCACTGTCCATAAAATTTTATTTTGTGGGCCAAAAAGTCTGAAAATTTAATACAAAGTTTCTAATATAAGTACTGTTATAATATCAGTTGAAAAATTTTAAAATTCTATGTATGTACATAGGCATGATTTCTTGTATAATCATTTAAGTTTAAATTTTGACAAAATGTATAATAAATCTCGAAAATTATTGATCATTGAAACAACACGAGGTTTTTCTATCGTTGTTCTTCTGCGATTAAAAGTTATCATTGAATTATCATGCTTTGTGGACAACATTAAAACATCTCGGCGGTCTTTCCATTTAAGTACCATTATGCCTCGTCTATTTCGTCTTGCAACAACACCTCCTCGAACTAATTTTTTTTTGATTACTTCTGTTGGATTTCTTTTACGATTTGCTCGTAATGTCCCTTCTACATGAGTTTTTCTATCGAGCATTTTTTCAGCTAAATCGATACTGGTATACCAATTATCTATGAAAATACATCATCCCTCGTCCAAATAAGGTTCCATAAGTTGCATAACAACTTTAGTTGATACCGACTGTCCGATATCAGCTTCTTTCCCTGCATATATTTTATATGGTAATGTATAAAAATCATGACAGCATAATTTGAAAATCTTGACTCCGTAGCGATGCCTTTTATTGGCAATATACTGGCGAAAAATAAGACGACCTCTAAACGGAACCATTGATTCATCAATGCAAACGTTTTTTTCCGGAATTAGAACTGTATTAAATTTATCTACTAAAATGTAAACCAATGGTTGAATTTTATAAAGACGATTTTGTCCAGGGCCATTGTTATTGTCTGACACATGCATTCCAGATAATATTAATTCAAATCTATTTCTAGACATATAAAAAGGTATTTCACTTTTGTACAAAAGAGAAGTTTTCCAATAGTGAGAAATACTCGGCATTTTTACTAAACCCATCCACATAATTATTCTGAAAAATTCATGAAGTTCGTCTTTGTCAATATCGGTTCATTTATTTATTCTTGAATGATTGCTTGTACCAGGTGTGTTTAATTTATCATGGGCATATTTATTTGTTTCCATTACTATAAGGTTTACGACTTCATCATCAAAAATCGAAGGGACTGTCTGAATTCATTGTATCTATAATATCTGTATTTATACCGGTACTGTCGTGTGGATTAAAAATTATATTCGAATTTAATATTTATATTTGGTATATCAAAATTATCGTTCCACTCACTTTCAACATCATCATCCGCGTTAGAATCACAGTCAACCATATTGTTTTCATAGTTTTCAACATTATCAGTTTGCCAATCTGGGTTTTCGTCGCTGTCATCAAACTCTGAAGGTGAGCTCGACAAAGCTAGAGTAGAGTAAATTTTCTATTTGTTAGCTATCCATATTAGTTATAATAATATAATTAAAAACACGTGCGAACACTACACTGAATAAAGACACACTAAATGTCTAAATATCTACATTTATGCGTGTGAAGGGGCATTGAACAAATATATAAGATAGATACTGGGAATTTACAAATAATCTAATAATATACTCAGATAATACTGTAGTAACCTAATAATAATATTAACGAATATTACTATGTCTGGTCTAGGAGGCCACGTGTACATTATTTTGACACGGTCTACATTTTGAATTTTCCGTGTGGAAATGTCTTTTTAAAATACTATAAAACATTATGCCAAATAACAAAACATTTGTGATGAAAAATGTTCTTTTTAGATTTTGGCAAACATACAAAAAAATTTTTATGTTGCTGCTGCGAAGCGGACAGGGGCGGCTATTAATTATTATAAAACTAATTTTAACTGTACAACCTACGTGCTATTATTTTCGTTTGAAAATTCACGTCGTTTATTTAAGGAATGTTGCTAGGGGACCGAAAAAAGAAAGAAGGTAAATAATAAACATCTGATTTAAGAATTTCATTTAGAGAAAGCAATAACTGCCTCCATCAAACAGAGTAACAGCATAGGCGCAACTAGGGGGGGGCTAGGGGGGCTAAATCCCCCCAGTTTGCCAAATAGCCCCCCCAGTTTTTTTTCATGTAACTTCAATTTATTTTATGCTAATATAGTTGATACAACAATGTTAAGTTATCAATGATAACAAAAATGTTTTTATCTACGTTGTTTATCTAGTTTTATTACTCTATGATCTAGACCAGCGGTTCTTAACATTTGTGTAGTGGCGACCCAAGATATTTACCAAATTTTTCATGCGACCTTTTTATAAAATAATGTTCAATGGCAGAATAAAAAAAACCTATTGGGTACTCTTAATTTAATATTTTTTTTTCTCATATTACTTGTACTAATAACAGGTCATAATATTAATTAAATTATATTTAAAAATAAACATTTCTTTTAATAATTGTATTGTACATATTTTTTTAAATAATTTTTAATTTAAATATTTTTTTTAAATAATGAAGAACTTAATGACTCCCTTGGTCTTGATGTTGGTTCACCAATGAATCAATTTGAGCTTCTATGGAGTTAGTAAGTGAAATACGCATCGTGGGTTCGACATCAAGCTTATTTCTTGCTTTGGTTTTGATCGTAGTTAATGTCGAAAATCCGGATTCACATAAATATGTTTTTGCAAAAGGAACTAATTTCTTTAATGCTTCTTCGTAAAGATTAGGATACTCATTTCTTAAAGATATCCAAAATTGGTTTAAATTTTTAGTGTTAAAAGATTGTTCTAATAATTTATCTGACGATAATTCTAATAGTTGGCTTTCATTTAATAAAGATAATTCATGATTTTCACAGGGCAAAAACGGGTTAAGAATCCACATATTGTTTGATCGAGTATCATGAGATAGTGGGAAATACTTTAATAATTTATTTTTTAATTTCGACAAATGTGTTTTAATTACACATTGCATTACATTGATTTCATTTTTTTTTAATACTTTTTCTTCAGTCATATTATAATATGATGGAAACATATCATATGTATTTTCCTGAATTCGTTTTGTCCAAAGATCAAGTTTCTTTAGAAAAGCTTCAACTGTATTATAACATGTAAAAATATTAGTTAATGGCCCTTGCCTACTCAAATTTAACTCATTTAATAACGAAAATATATCTGAAAGATACGTAACTTTTGCCAACCAAATTGTATCTTGAAAATGGTCGGATAACGGTGAATTTTTTTCTCTTAAAAATACTTCTATTTCAGTCCTTAATTCAATAAATCTCGTTAAAACTTTTCCCCGTGATAACCAACGTATATGAGAATGAAATAATACATTATTATAAACTGAACCAAATTCTTTACACATGACAGAAAAAATACGAGAATTAATAGCTCTTGCACGAATAAAATTTATAATTGTTGTACATTGGTTTAAAATATCATTGAAATTTTCACCCATATCTTTTACAGCTAATTGTTCTCGATGTATAAAGCAATGAGTGGAAATTAGATGTGCATGTGCTACTTCATTAACGCGTGATACTACACCTGAATGTATCCCTGTCATAGACGCTGCGCCATCTGTACAAATCCCAATACAAGAAGCCCAGTTAATATTTTTAGATATCATATAACTATTCATTGTTTTGAAAATTTCATCTGCTGTAGTAAATGTTTTCAACTTTAAGGTGCATAAAAACTCTTCTTTTATATCGTTAAATGTATCATCAATGTACCTTACATAAATTAATAATATAGCTGAATTGCTTATATCCGTTGATTCATCCAACTGGATGGCATAAAATAAAGATTTGTTTATTTTTTCGACGAGCTGATATTCGATATCATTAGCAATACAAAGAATTCGTTTATGAATAGTGTCATCTGACATGGGGATATTTTTTATTTTTGAGACGTGTTCATTACCAAATAGTTCTGAACATATATCGACCATGCAAGGTTTAATTAATTTTTCACCAATATTATACGGCTTTTTTGTCCTAGCAATATGCATAGCTGCAATAAAAGAACATTTTAAATACACCTTGTCAACTGTTGTATATGATTTAATATTTTTTTTATTTATCTTTTATTTATCTTTCATCACGTTTTCTTAAAAAAAAATCTGTAGTTTTATTTCTGTATTCATTATGATTAGTTTCAAGATGCCGTAAAAGTTTATTTGGCTTTAAAGAAGCATTTGCTAGTACATTACCGCAAATAACACATTGTGGCAAATCTACTCCGTTTCATTTATATAAGTAAACCCATAACCAATATATTTATCAATGTATTTATATGTGTAGTTCATTGATATTTTTACCTTTTTTCTAGGCATTTCGTCCTTCTCTATTTCTTGTTCATTTGAATTTGATTCCGTCTTTTCATTTTCATTATTTTTAACTACCACAGGTTTTATGAAAAAAGATGAAAGTGATGTCTGTTTACTCATTATAAATGTTTAATACACAATACAAAATTATACAAAATTATTAGTCTATTTACGAATAATATTATATTAATGCTAACGACTATTCCGCACTGGGTACAGGTAGGTTGACGTTAACCTCACGACTACACGAATAAGTACCATACGACGTTCACAACATTGATAGTTGATTCTAAGAAAAATGCTGGTCAAAAACTTATCAAATACTATAACTTATAGCTATAAATATACTTTATCGATTGACATTAACGGAAACGAATGTAATTTGATAAGCTTCTTTGTACCAATTATCAATACTGTGAATTTACGAAAACGGTTTCATTTATTATTTATATTATAAGGCTTAAAAATAAAAATATCATACCAACGTTTTAAATTTTAGCCGACCCATTTCAAATTATTGGTGACCCAAAATTGGGTCGCGACCCTATGGTTAAGAACCGCTGATCTAGACAGCATGATTTAAGATAATAATTAGACAGTAATAACGACTATAATTATTATAATTTATATAGTGGTACTAAGGTGGTATAATTTATTTGATCGGTATGAACATAGTAACGAACATTATGATTATGATTATTAACATTATGAGTTAGCGTACAACAGTCAACTAGTAACAAATACGTATTTTATTGTTACTCTGTACTTACTCATTTTTCTATAGTTTCTGTGTTTTTTGTTGAAAAATTGGTTTTGAGTGAAAATGTCTGATAAAATACCAAATGTGTTTTCTTTATTTAATTTGAAGAAAAAAAAAGTTGAGTCTGACGTAAGTACCTATATTATATTATAATAAGTAATAACTTTGTACGTGGTAGCAAAATATTAATAAGTAAAATAATTATATTTTTTTTTAGAATGGTTGCAATAGTATTAAAACAACAGTGATGTTTGATCAACCTGAAGTAAAAGAAGTAAAAATAACATATCAGATTGTCCCTGTTGAAAAATCTAATATTTGCAATATTTCAGATTTAGGCGATATTGAAAGTGGACCAAAACAACCAATATTAATGGTAAGATATAATTTGCTTTTTGAACAGTTTTAATTTGAATATATTCTATTTTAAACATTAAACTATTAATTATAAGGCATATCCTAAAACGCTCACTGGCAATCAAAAAAGAGGATTTTCTAGTAGTTGCTATAAAGATAATGCATGGCTTGAATATAGTTGTCACCTCGATGCTGCTTTTTGTTATTGTTGCCGGTTGTTTGCTTCTGGTAGTGGGAATCAAGAAGATACATGGACAGTCACTGTGTTTTGTAATTGGAAAAAGGTAGATAACCATTTACAATATTCCTACAATCCTACTACTAAAGTAATTTATGTAAATAAAAAAAAATAATACAACATTTATTATTTTTAGCTTACAGATAAAATAAAGAGTCATTCATCAACAACAATTAATTTAACTTGTATGAGTAGAATGAATGCTTATAAATCTTCTAAAGTATCTGGTTCAGTTGTGTGTCAAATTTCTACTGCCCAAAATGATCAAAAACAAAAAAATGAGGAATACATAAAAACGTTAATTGATATAACTTTATTTTTAGCTAAGCAAGGAATTGCTTTTAGAGGGCATATAGAGGATAAGGAATCTAAAAATCGAGGTATAATTTTCTTTATAATGCATAACCGCGTATTTATTTGTTTGTTTCATTATTTGTCTATTTTAATTTAGGCAATTTCAAAGAAGCATGTAAGCTTGTAGCCAAATGTAATTCAAATTTTGATTCATTATACACCAAAAAAATTTCACACACTAGCTGGATAGTACAAAATGAATTGATTGATATTTGTGCAGAACATATTAAAACAACTATTATTAATGAAGTAAAGTTGACAGGGATTGTGGCAGTAATGGTTGACGAAGCTAGGTAATTAAATATCAATACCTAAATAAATTGTTATTTTTCACTAAATATTTTATATTTAGATCATATAAAGAAGAACAGTTATCAATATGCATTAGATATGTGAATGGTTTAGATGTTTGTGAACGTTTCTTAACTTTTATTGATGTTTCAAGTAGCCAAAAAGCAATTGCTATTGTTGCTGCTATACTCATGTTTTTAGAACAATCAAATATGAAAGATGTTAAAGTAATAGCACAATCATATGATGAGGCCAGTGTTATGTCGGGACAGCATGGTGGCGTACAGACTTTAATGAAAGAGCATTATCCTTATGCCATATATATTCACTGTGTGGCCCATAGATTGAATTTGATTGTAGTAGATACTTGTAAAAATATAATAGTAAGTTATTTCTTAATAAAAATTAATACATTTAATTTAAAATTTGTATGTTATTTCAGAATGCAAGAAACATTTTTAATGTATTGGAATCAATTTATACACATTTTTCTCATTCTAAAAAAATAAAATGTTACATGAATTTCAAATAAATCTTGGTCTTTCGCAACGGTCTATTAGTAAAATCTGTGATACGCGATGGATATGCAGATATAAAACCTGCAATGCTATAAAAACAAATTTTAAAGCAATAGTTAAGGCATTACGATTTGAAATTAATGAGACATCAGATAAAGATGTTACTCAAGCTATAGGTATGAACATTTTTTAAACTATTTAAATACCTATGAATATAATAATAAATAAATATATAATAAGTTATGGTGTATAGTAGTGTAATTTAATATGTTTATGTATTAATTACTTTTGAAACAATTATAGGTATAGCTCAATCGAAAAAGCATCATTTGTAATTCATATGTTTATACTGAATGATATTTTAAATATAATAAATATTCTTAGTAATCAACTACAGAAAGACAGAAACATTGGGTAATGCCGCTAATTTGATAAATGGAGTTATCACAACCTTTGAAAAAAAATAGATCTTGAGAATATTTTTCAATATTATGGCAACAAATTGAAGTATTTTCCAACAATAATGATATATCACTAAATATTTCCTCTAAAGGTTGGTATAAAATTAGTAACTTGTATCATCAGTATTTATAATATAAAAAATTATTATTTACTTATTTTATTTTGTTGTTTTATTTTTATTAATTATATGTATTAGGTTCTAAACGTACAAGAAAACAGCCAAATAGGTATGAGCACTTTGTGGTGTTAGAGAAAACTGGAGAAGAAAATGAAGGAGAATGTAACATCGAAACAGAAGGAGTACTGGCGAAGAGTGGCTTACTACAGAATTATCGACACATTAATTATTAATCTTAAGAGGCCGTCCTAGTAAAAGTAAAACGAATGCAACGCTCAAGAGATGGCGTTGTGCGCCGTATCGCCGCCGTCGCGGTAGGCCGTAACCACGCCCATCGTGTACGCGACGGGGCCCGCTTGTTGTAATCGCGGGAGAGGTACATTATTATTTCACGGACGGTCGTACAGGACGTTTCGCATCATTACAGACCGTTGCGTAAATTGTCGCCTATGAATTCTACATGGTGCGCTGCCTCCTAGCTCACAAGTCGCAAACCTACTTTTTAATTAAAGCTCCTGTTTGCTTAAAAATATTAACCAATGAATTAAGTATAACAATTATTATATTCCATAACTCGATTTATATTTCTAACCCAATTATCTACTTTTTAAAATACAAGTAAAATAATAATTCCATTAAAATTAAATAGATTTTTTAGTAATAGTGTAACGTATTTTACGTTGTTACTTATAAGTGACATGAAGCAATTTTTTTACGATAATTTAATCTCCTAAATAAATATTAGCTACATTTTAAATAGTTTTGATTACTTAATATTGATGTATTTACTTATTTCAATTTTAAACATATAATACATAAAATATGAAGTTGATGTTGTACATAATGTTTATTAAATAAATATAAATAAAATAATATATTAATTATATAATTGCAATTTGCAGTACCTATGTAAAAAAAGGGGGTCAAGTGGATGTCGCTCCGCTGTACAGTAAGCTACAAGTACATCACTGTACTATAATGGATGGTATTAAATTTGAATTCAATGATATATCATTGTATAAGAAAAACGATTCTGAGCGGAGACGGTATGTCAGTCTAGGATATTTTAAATTATATTGATATTATTATTATACGGTAGCTGCTAAGTTGAATTAATATTATTCATATTATTTAATTATTAACCTAAAATTATCAGTGATGCTATAAAAATATTATAATATATACTTTTACTCGTTAAAATTGATTTTAATATGTAATTCCGTCCAAATTTGAACTTAAAATGTCTATAAAAAATAACTGTGTTTAAATATTTTTTAGATTTTTTGAATACAGTATGTACTATTTATTAGAATCTTTATTTTAAATTTTCAATCCTTAGTTAAGAAAACTGAACATTTTATAATTGTTTAATTACAATGATTGATAATTTTCGAGATTTTGATAAATTTTGTCAAAATTCGAACTTTAAATGATTATAAAAAAAATGTGTGCCTATGTATTTTTAATATTTTTCAATTGCTATTGTAATAATATATCAGGAGCCTTGTATTAAATTTTCATTATTTTTGGCCCAACAAATAAAATGTAATTGATATTAATACCTAGAAAAAAAAACTAAAAAATTTGAAAACTGAAATCGTCCGTAAAAGCTGAAAAACAGTCAAAATATATTCAAAATTAGATGGTGTATAGAAATAGCTTATATAAACATTCAGTGAAATTTTCATGCATCTACAGTTATTTGTTTTTGAATTGCAACAAAATAAGAAAATCGCTACATGAGAAATCGAGTGAATATCGAATCTTGTACAAATTTGAACTTAAAATGCTCATAAAAATTTATTATGACTTGCTTATAAACTTTTTTTTATTGATAAAATTAGGCAAACTTATGAGGAATCTTGTATTACATTTTCAAATCTTAGATTTAAAAAGAAAAATTTTTATGAATTTCTAACTCAAAATAAATTGCACATTTTCGTCATTTTTACGTATTTTGTCAAAATTTGAACTTTGATTACCTATAAATAAAAATTGTGACTACGGATTTTTAATATTTTTCATCTGCCTTTGAAACTATATATTAGAAGCCTACTATTAAATTTTCAAGATTTTTTACCCGACAAATAAAATTTTATTGACATTTATAGAAAAAAAAACTAAAAAAAGGGCGGGTAAGTGTATGTCGCTCTGCTGTATACAGTAGGTTACAAGTGAGTCACTGTAATGGATTGTGTTAGATTTTAATCCAATGATATAATATCATTGAATAAGAAAAACGATTCTGAGCGAAGACGGTCAGTCAGTCTATAATATCTTACTAAGTCTAAATGTATTTGATGATATTATTGTGAATAAAGTAATTAATTTTAGTATTATAGGCATTAGTATTTACTATAGTTGGTTAAATTCATTTTTCTCAAAAAAATTATATTTTAAAATGCCATTGCGTGTATATAAAATATAACAATATATTCTAAAAGTTTCATATACCAACAAATAATATTTTTAAATTATATCAAAATAACTAAAATCATTATTCTTGGTTTAAATATGAAATTTTGTCTAAATTTGAAATTAAAATGTCTTTAAAAAATAAATGTATTGATATATTTTTTAGATTTTTTGGTTACAGTATGATTTATTTATGAGAATTTTTGTTTTAAATTTTCAACACTTAGTTATAAAAACTGAACATTTTATAATTTTTTAATTACAATGATTTATAATTTTCGAGATTTTGACAAATTTTGGCTTTATTATTATGACGCTGAACATTTTTTCTTTCTAAAGAGTCTTCATCAAACTCTTGATTTTTAATGTAATTATTGTGTTTATGAGACCGTAGTATTAGATTATGAGTAATGCTAGAAAAAAATCCCGCTAGAAGCTTTGTACTCCACCCAAAGGTTTGATATAAAAAAGTAATATTAATACCTGTGTCAACAAGTGTTAATATTAAGTTCCAACTGTCGTAAACCAACCCCATAATATAGATATCACACTTCAGTGTTGTCATTTGGGGAGCAGGGTGGGCATTTGTTCCTCCTTTATCTTTAGCGGGCCGCTAACAAGCCAGGGATGTGCTAGCTAGTTTTATACTTTCTTATATACAGTATAGCTTAGGTAGTATATGTAGGTAGAGTTATTATAGGTATATAATTATTACGGAAAATTTTTTTTCTCAGTTCTATGATGGACCGATCTAAAATATTTGCCTCTCCCCTTCTCAAAAACTGAAATTACGCCACTATATTATACAAACCTTTCTACATGCATAACTTCCACGAGACTCCATAAAAATAACAATTTTTTTTCAAATTTTACATAGGTTGGTACTTTTTATAGTCGAATATAGCACTGTAATTATTACATTATAACCTATAAACTACGTACTTCATAACGATGACTTTAGTATAAAATACAATACTAAGTCATCTAGCTATATCAATGAATGAGTATGGGACATTATATATTTATATAGTTAGACTACTTAGACTAAAATACGCGCGTACACCTTCGAATACAATATACAATAATAAATAGCGTAATAGGTACATAATTTAATACGAGGCTCCTAATAGTAGTTGAAAAATATTAATAATACATATTCACACTTTTTTTTTTACAAGCATTTAAAGTTCGAATTTTGGCAACAGAAAATACATAAAAATGTGCAAATTATTTTATGTTAGAAATTCATAACAATTTTTCTTATTAAATCTAAGATTTGGAAATTTAATAGAAGATTCCTCGTAAGTTTTTTTAATTTTATAAAAAAAATACCTACCGGACATTCAAATTGAATTTTTATGAGTGTTTGAAGTTCAAATTTTTACAACATAGGATAATATTGATATTATTCACACAACCATACATAATTTATTATTTATCTCATTTTGATGTAATTAAAAATTGTATATAATTTTAACAATTTACACTGTATGTATATTTTATCAATTCCTATAACACTTTCACTCTTTCTGAGCTGTTTACGGACATTTTCGATTTTTTTTAGTTTTTTCTATTGTCAATTTGTTATTAAATTTGTTGGATCAAGAAGCGTGAAAAATTAATACAAGGCGTTTGATATATTGTTACAATATAGCAATTGAAAAATATTAATAATACATGGTCGATTTTTTTTTTAAAGTTCATTCAACATTTGTATTTTGAATAAATTTGTCAAATTTTCAAATTTTAAATTATTTTGTAGTTAAAAATATAAGGCTCCCGTCTTAGCTCAGATTCGTTATTCTTCAGCAATGATATTATAATATCATCGAATTTTAATTTAACACAATTCAGTATAATCACTTGTAATAACATACTGTACAGTAGAGCGACACCCACTTGCCTACCTTTTTTTTACTTGTACAGTTATGCTAATTTTTTTATTTATTTTTATTTTTTATATGAAATATACAATCTGTACCCTGAGGCACAATAAGAATATGGGCTAAATTACAATGACATGATTGAAGTGTTTTGCTTCTTCTTGGACGGTTTTTATTAGGTACGCTAATTTAAATTTAAAAAAAATTCGTCTTGAATATCAAATCGCTAATTTGATAGAAGAATTGTCTATAGTTGAAAAAAAAAATTGTTTAAATCGTACGCTTTCCAGCTATTTGGTGACGATTTTATGATATAATATTATGTAGTTCCATTTTGCGTAAACTTCGCTAGTAATATGAATACGAATTATAACATCGAAAAATAAAATAATATTATTCATTGACAGAATTATTATTTTCGTATCGACGTATTTGGCTATTTATAATCCGTGCGCGGCTGCGATAAATAACCGGTTTTGACCACGGTGCGGTAAGCTGCATATGCACGCGGGGTGGTGGTAGAAGTACTATTTCAGAATGCTGCCGCTGTAATCGTTCTAGCAGCACATGACGACGGCAAATTCGTAATTTTTTTGCCCAAAACATGCTTTCGTACTTCCAATAGTACTCAGGCCTCGTTGATCGTAGAAACATGGTTTTGGTATCAAAATAATCACGAGAAGTTGTACTAAATATTCTTGGAACAGATTTTCGATATCTAATTTTGTCGATTTTATATAATTTTTTAAAAAAATGAAAATTAGTACAAACTTCAGATACAAATAAAATTGGTTAGAAAAAAAATTTTAAAATTCTGTTCCAAGAATATTTAGTACAACTTCTAGTGATTATTTTGATACCAAAACCATGTTTCTACGATTAACGAGGCCTGAGAACTATTGGAAGTACGAAAGCATGTTTTTCGGTCGATTTTTTTCTACTGTGACGGCCTCTTAATAATAGACAATAGTTAATAAGAACATTAGGAACGTATAATAATAAATTAGTCACTTGTATAAATAATACCCGCATTAGACATTATATTTTTAAGATTTTTTTTTTTTTGAAATTCGCAATAGGTACTAAATAATTTAAAACTGTAACGCGTTATACTATGTAAATTACTCATCAAAAGTAATTTTCATTACATTTTCGTTATTTGAAAATAATTGTAATTAAATTACGTAACGCGTTACAAACAAAGTAACGGCGTTACAGTAACGCGTTACTTTCGTTACGTTACTACCCAACACTGACTAATGGTAAGAATTATTGTAATGACAGGGAGAAAAATTTAATTATTGTTGTAGGATTAATTAATTATAATTTATAATATTGCGCTTCTTTTTCAGAAAGAGAATAGTTAGGTTTTTGACATTGTTGTTTAGAATAAGAATAATTTTATAGTTATAATTTTGAATATTTTAATAATTTAATTGTGTTTGATATAAAATCTTGGGCACAATATAATAAATCTGATAATGTTATTTATACTAGATTCTTTTTTGTTTTGACTACCAAGGCATACATGTGTTCTGAAGGAACATAATAATATAATAATATAATAAAATTGGTTTTTGTCATGAGACATAATAAATATAATAATCTGCAGATCTACAATGTAATATAATAATAATTACTCTGACCATGAGGTCTTGGGAAACAATATAATTAATAGATTTATAATAATAATAATATGACCATGAGGTCTTGGGGAAAAATGTTAGTTAATTATCGCAGCATTCTAATAAAAAGTTCCTAACAGTGTTATGCAGGGGAAAAGAAAATCCGGGTCTAGGGAACATACTAATAGGGGGAACACATAGGGGAAAAAAATATACGAATATTACCGGGGGGGAAATAGACGGGTCGCTAGCAGTGTTCGGTCGTCTCGTCGCCGCAGCTGTCAGCACATACCGCCACTGTCAAAGCGCCGCTGCCGCTTCCAATCCGGAACACACACCAGCAGGAACAATTTCTGAAAATATCAAACTGGATAACAACTGTATAACGGGGGGACAAGTATATGAGAAAAATAATTGAATGTTTACCTTGGTAGGTGGTGCATCATTCTGCATAATATATTAATATAACAGTTTTTTTTTTTTTTTTTTACCAAGAGTAAATAATGATGATAATAAAAATATGACTTAGGTATTGACGTCAAGTACAATAATAATAATAACAGTAGGACCTCTTGCAAGAGAGTAACAATTTTGTGTCATTTTAAATAATATATACAAATAAAAATGTTGGGAGATTTGGGGAGTAATAATATTAGAGAGTTGAGGAGATTGAGTTTAAGAACTATTTAATTGTGAGAGAATAAAAGTCTTGAGGATGAAAGTGGATAATAATTTTGGGGCCATGTGCTTGCCATAATGGAAAATTCTTTTTTTTTTTTTTTTAGGTTTTAACGAATATCAATATTTGATGGACTATAGGTAAGAGTTTTATATTTTAACAATTTTAAGGTTTTATATTTTATTAAGGGGACAGAGAGAAGAGAGAAAAAAAATTTACTAGTTAAATTGGGGATTTTGGACACGACGTCCTGTCACGGTCGCCATATGTGAGATTATGGACTTTTTTAAGGTCCACAAACCACCCACGAGGAAAGGGGAACACTTTCCTCGTGACCTGCAAGCCGCACCGCGTGTTAGCCCTAAGGCTAAGTCGGTGGAACCTGCAGGCTTTGGTGCACGCATCAGCAAATGAATGCTGAAGATTTATGTTGGGGAAAAGAAGAAAAATAAAATATAATATTAATAATAAAGAGTAAATTTTCGGGTAATCACGTGGTTGTATTTTACACGGTTTAGAATAATATAATAAAAATTGTGCATGACAAACGCAGCGACAAGATAATAATATTGGGCACATGGCTAGTGCATTTAAAATATAATAAAAAATGGGGCACATGGCGGTTATAAAATAATAAAGTAATAGGATTTTCGGGAATAATGGAGGATGGGCGAACCCACGGATCGGCCCACGAGGTTCTGCGAAAATATAAATATATTTTTGCACGTAAACATCGCCAACCGTAGGGTTACCGTCCGGTATTTAGCTGGAAACGAGAGGTATAGGGGATAACAAGGAAATAATAATTGAGGGTGCGGCACCTAGCTCAATACATAAGAAAAAAGAAATTAAATTATTTAACAATGTAAGGGTTTGGGGGAAAAATGAGATGGTACATTACAATGATGACGATGTAGACTGGACTGCTGTTGATGTAAATGGCTGGATGTGTGTGTGGACCGATGGCTGTGAGGGGCTGGCCGTTTGGCCGTCGACACGCACTTGGTCGACATGGCCCATCGGCATCGGTCAACACGGAGTCGGGCAAGCATTGCCCGGTATCGGGCCCGTCGTGTGTCTTAGCCCATCATGGCTGTGGCGTGGTACGGTTTGAAAGACAAAAAAAAAACGTAGATGGACGAGAACAACGTGGTGCTGTGGCGACGTCAATTTACAAAAAAAATGCCGGAGACGTGGTGTTGATCCTTGAGAGTAGTGATGGGCTGCAATGAATAATAACTATCGAATTATTCGATAGTTTTTCCAAATAAGTTATTCGAATAATCGTTACAATTATTCGATTTTTTATTCGAATAATTTTATTGATTAAATAATCGATTATTGAAACGAATATTATCTGAAAGAATAATTATTTATTATTTGAACAAATAATTATTTATTATTTGAACGAATAATTATTTATTATCTGAACGAATAATTATTTTATTATTTGAACGAATAATTATTTATTATTCGAATGGATAATAATACTTAGTTTATTTATTTGAATAATATTTAATAACTATTATAGAAACATTTGTTATCAGTTTAGTAATAGTGACATTACTGCTTATTGCCTTATCAGTGTTTTGTCATAAATCATGATAGTATTACCACAGAATAACCAGAAGGCTCACTTAATGAGAACTCGAAAATCCGTGAAAAATGTTTGGGATATCAGTGTAGCCAGTATTCGAAAATAATTACAAATTCTCTTTTGCTGCTGAAACTGAGTCTGTGCATTTTTTATGTTATCATTGTAAATATTTTATTTTTCAGTGATAATTTATTGATATACGACATTTGTACGACATTCTAGAAACTCCTAATGGTAAAATTTTTAATAGGCCCTTTAATAATGAATCACCTCAGTTGGATCATCTAATAAAAATGACTGAAATGTTTACAAACTTAAAAGTTATAAACAAAAAAAGGGCGGGTAAGTGTATGTCGCTCTGCTGTACAGTAGGTTACAAGTGAGTCACTGTAATGGATTGTGTTAGATTTTAATAATTTAATCCAATGATATAATATCATTGAATAAGAAAAACGATTCTGAGGGAAGACGGTCAGTCAGTCTATAATATCTTACTAAGTCTAAATGTATTTGATGATATTATTGTGAATAAACTAATTAATTTTAGTATTATAGGCATTAGTATTTACTATAGTTGGTTAAATTCATTTTTCTCAAAAAAATTATATTTTAAAATGCCATTGCGTGTATATAAAATATAACAATATATTCTAAAAGTTTCATATACCAACAAATAATATTTTTAAATTATATCAAAATAACTAAAATCATTATTCTTGGTTTAAATATGAAATTTTGTCTAAATTTGAAATTAAAATGTCTGTAAAAAATAAATGTGTTGATATATTTTTTAGATTTTTTGGTTACAGTATGATTTATTTATGAGAATTTTTGTTTTAAATTTTCAACACTTAGTTATAAAAACTGAACATTTTATAATTTTTTAATTACAATGATTTATAATTTTCGAGATTTTGACAAATTTTGTCAAAATTCGAACTTTAAATGCTTATAAAAAAAAATCGTGCCTATGTATTTTTAAAATTTTTCAACTGATGTTGTAACAATATATAAGAAAGCTTGTATTAAATTTTCAGACTTTTTGGCCCACCAAATAAAATTTTATTGACAATTATAAAAAAAAAAACTAAAAAAATTGAAAACTAAAAATGTCTGTAAACAGCTCAAAACAAATCAAAATATTTTCAAAATTGAATGGTGTATAGAAAATGAGAATATAAACATTTAGTGAAATTTTCATGCATCTACAATTATTCGTTTTGAATTACAACCAAATAAGAAAAACGCTACATGAGAAATCGAGTGAATATCCTATGTTGTAAAATTATGAACTTAAAACACTCATAAAAATTATTTTTAATTGCTTTTAGATATTTTATTTTTGATAAAAGTAGAAAAACTTACGTTAAATCTTGTGTTAAAATTTAAAACCTTAGATTTAAAAAGAAAAATTTTTATGAATTTCTAACTCCAAATAATTTGCAAATTTTCGTCATTTTTACGTAATTTGTCAAAATTTCAACTTTAAATGCTTAAAAAAAAAATTGTGACTACAGATTTTTAATATTTTTCATGTGCCTTTGAAACAATATATTAGGAGCATTCTATTAAATTTTCAAGAATTTTTAACGAATAAATAAAATGTTATTGATTTTTAAAAAAAAAAAACCAAAAAGATTGGAAATTTAAAATGTCTGTAAACAGCTCAAAATAAGTCAAAATATTTTGAAAACGGTATGGTATATAGAAACTGCTTATATAAACATTCAGTAAAAATTTCATGTATTTACCGTCATTTTTTTTAGACTTACACCAAAAACCAAAATCGATTTTATCGAAAATCAATGTTGCGTAAAAATTCCCGTTTTTTCCTTAATTTTCCATTTGTTTTTCACGGTACTTTTGAAAACTACTGGAAAATGTTTACTTTTGACCCCCCAAAGTACCAACTAGATTCACTTTCCTATCAGAAAAGGTACTATTGAAGAAAATCTAAGCACTTTTACTGTCCCAAAACGTGATGACAGACACAAAAAAAAAAAATAAAAAAAAAAACACACATCATTGTAAAACCAATACATTCATCGCTCCGCTCAGAATCTAAAAATGATACTGATGTTACTAATAGGACAAATTTTATTAATGGTTGGTTAGTCTCTATTAGTGCACTACAAATGCTATGGAAATCTTTAAATTCTGACCCAAACAAACCATATGCCATTTCTGACAAAATAAATTACATTTATGTGACTATTAACAGTTAATGTGTTTTACTACTTAAAAGTTAAAGTTCAACTTTTTTTTTAGTTAAACTTAAAAGCTAAAGTTCAACTTTTTTTTTAGTTTAAGTGAAAAGATTGTTAATTATTATTATATGTACAATAAAATTATATACAATATTTATTGTATCAATAAGTTTATTACGGTACCACAGATTATTCTGTTTGTACAATTTTTTATTATCTCTATACAGGTTTCACTGATATCCCAACAGGTGTTGCAAATCTATCCCCCATAAGAACCCGTGTAAATCGAAAAAAGTGAGCCTTCTGGTTATTCTGTGGTTTTACACTCTCGGAGTATACAGATAACAATCAGACTATTTTATATACGGTTAATAGACTTTTTGTACTAGAGACATTTTGGGATCAAAGCCTATGCATTTGAGCACCCTATTTATGCCCATATTCCATGCTTTAACCTAGTGCCACAGTAGACATGATGTACTTCTATATTCCTATCAGAATACTTTGAAAACTCCTACGATAAATTATTACGTGCACCAAATCTATTCATTTTTATATAATATATGAATTCAATATGACTATATCTAATGTAATTAGTCATTACTCATTAAAATCAATTATTTTTTACTAAAACATACTTACAATATCATATTTATAATGTAAACATTTATTAAAATTGCAATAACATTTTATACATTGTAACACTAAAAAAAATAAAATAAACAACCCAATAAAAATATTATATTATTGCCCCCACCAGCCACCAGATTAGTAATTTCTATTTTCTATTAACATTTTACCACTAGACACACATTGTTAATATTTTATTTTTATTTGTTGTATGATAATCATTACACAATAAAATACACAATGACACAAAATCACAATTATTTTAGAAAACGAGTTATGTAAATATATTATAGTCAGATAGTTTATACTTAATACTTTATAGTACTTATTATACCTATAATGAACAGAGGCGTTAATTATTAAAAGAACCCTCAAAATAATTGAACATTTTTCAAAGCCCCAACTCCTTATTTTGATTGTTAAGAATCATTTAAGCCCCCTCCCCTAAAATTCAATCAAATCTCCGCCTATGTTAGTAAGTATTAAGTAATAACCTATAGTGGCCAGTAAAGTTTAAAAGGAAAATTTACTTAATAAATAAATTGTGAAATTGTAAATTGTCGTCTATATTTTAATTTATACACCATTTAAACTCAAATACTCAATGCAATTAAAATACACGTCACATCAAACATGACGTGATGTGGAATGATCGTGGCGTGATTTATTATTTGTTGCCTATTTAGCCCCTTAAGAACAGTTTTTTTATTTAATAATTTGTGCCTACAAAATTAAGCTACCTATAGCTAGTTACAAAATTAATCTTCAAACATTACAATATTTACATTTTTATTTAAACATATATTTATTTTATGAATGTATGTGAAATAGTATGAATAAAAAATAAAACCAAACCATAAAATATTATTGATAATAAATAATAATTAGTATCATATAGGTGCGTATTATTGTTATCTTACAGACATCAGTACGAAAACATTTGTACTTAACTCAGTTATAACTTACATCAGGCTTTTGTTTCTCACAAAATGACAACTATATTGTAACTTATGCTCCAAAAACTCGTTAATTTTGTGTTAACGTACGCAGAAAAATATTTCAGGATTTTTTAAAACAGTTATTAATAATAATTATAACTTTTATTTTAATCAACATGATATGTGAAAACATTTCAGGTTTACGTGGCTAGTGAGCTGATAAAAATAAAATTAATAATTTGTGATAGCGTTCAATTTTCAAGAAATAAGTTCTTCGTTATAAACTTCTAAATTCTTATTGTTTACGGTTCGTTTATATTTGTAACTTATAACTGGAAGTTAATTCGAATTAGGATATAACTAAATAAGATAATTCTCATAAAGAATATTTTAGAGTTTATACAATTTAAAAAGAATGCATTCTTCATCATAAACAATAGAATGCTTCGGTAATTTGAGATGACAGTTTTAATTTGAAATTATGTCTATTTATATTATAAAATAGGAACATCAATTTATGTATATATGTTAGCGTTAAAGTATTTAACGGCGATATTTCATGAAATACCTAGCTATTACATACATTAACCAAATCAATGCGATAAAACATATAATATTAAATTTAACTAGGTATTTTATGAATTCCCCGTGATTGCTCAGTTATAGTTTATATATTAGATTTCGTTAAGATAAGGCGAGATAACGTCAATAATAAATGACGATCAAATCTAACCCAACGTTCCGATAAATTTATTATTTCGTTGTGGTAGAACATAATATAATAGTAAAAAATAGAATACGCAAACAAACAGAAGAACGACAAAATGCAAGAGACAACTTAGAAATACAAGCGAAAAAAATAAAGAATTTATCAAATGCTAAATTTCCAGAAGCAAAAGAATGTTCAACAGTTCAACTTAAAATTCCTGATGTTGATAGAGAGAGGGGAGATCGTAATTGGTAATTGCTGTGGTTCTCAAAATTACTGAAGACGGGTTCTATCAACTTGGATGAAAAAGTGGAATGTATAAGATTTATTAAATTTTTTAAATGTATAGTGTATACATTTAAATAATACCTTCATTTTTAAAATTATAGGTATTTTAAAACAGCCATATGCACGTTCCCAATTCACTTCGTGTTCCGAAAACCTCATATCATTAAGCGATATTCCTCAAGAAAAACAAATTTCTCTACGATCTGCAGCTACAGAACAATCAATTGGAAATGGACAAGGCTTTTTGAAATGTACTTGTATTACTAAATGCACCACTAATCGATGTATATGCCGTAAAAATGGTATTTTGTGCAATTAAAAATGTCACCAAAATCAATCGTGTACTAATTTTGACAAATAGTGTAAATAATATAATTGTTAATTGTTATTCATTGTAACGTAATATAAAAAAAATTGTAAACATGTCCAAGATAGATCCAAAATCAATCTTGTATAAAATATTTTTTTTTTATGTTTTAAGAATTTTTTTAGAATAATTTATAATATCAATTAATATTAATAATATTAGTTTATCCACTTAAACTAGTTATTAATTTAAAATGTAAACACATTAACGATTCATTATCTATAATTCTATAATATAACTAGTTATTTTATGCATTTTTGAGATAAAGTATTTATATAATTTGAATGTAAACATTTTAACTAGAATGTTACGTTAAATTATAAAATAACTGGTTTAATACTTTAACGGTAACATATACAATTCATCAACTTTTTTAGTTCACTTTAAGCAAAATAAATATTACGATAACATGTAAAGTGTGAACTTCTATTAAGCGTTAAGCAGTGTCCAAATTCAACACCTCCAACAAGACTGCATTTCTTAAAAGTTAAAAGTATTAAACTTATTTATACAGTACAATTTCAATGTATAAAACGTCAATTTAATTTATAATATAATATGTAATAATTAATTACCTATTTTGTAATATATATAATTTTTTTAAGCTTGATATATTAATTTGTAACTCATAAATCATAATATAATCGTTTAATTTTTACTTACATTGTAACAATTTTTTACTACTTACTTCCAAGTACCAACACTAACAAAATACTGTTAGATTTAAAATTGTTACTATATTGTGAAATATTTTCAAATACTGTTTCATTTGTATTTACATTGTAACAAGAATAACGTCAGTCAAATGAAACTCTTATAATAAAAAAATATAATTTGGGTAAAATTGTGGAAGTGACTCAAAAAATAAATTTAAAAAAAAAATCAAAAACCAATAATTGTAGCAAAATGATTATACACTCAACATTTATACTGAAAGAAAAATACAAAATTTTTAATAAAAGAAAAATATGCACATTTATAACCTAGTTAAATATTATATTATATCGATATAGATATATTATATAATATATATTTAATTATTTGTATTTTGAATTTACTAATTCAATATAGGTACCTACTAATACCAAAATAATATTAAAATGGGTATAAATGGTAATAAAAGTACATAGTTTAAAATATAATTATGACTATAACTATATAAGATTTATTTCATAAGAAATTAATATGATAAATTAAAAAATTTTCAACATTTTTATGTTTTCGAAAATTTTCACAAAAAAAAATGTTTATGAAAATTTGCATCACTAATAATTATGATAATCGATACTACGATATTACATGTATAATGCGAGCACTACGTGTGATAAAGGCATTTATCCCACAGACCTCAGGCCTCCGACGATCGATACCACCTGTATGGCAGTCACACACGCGCTCCCATCACTGTACCCGTGGTTTAGGTGTAAATGTCTCCACACACAGACGATCTTAACCGTACTTAACGCAAAACACCAAAGTACCGGCCACGTACTATTGTCCGCGCTCATATGTGACCCCCTCCGCCGTGTCTGACGCCTGTTCGTGTCAACCACCATAGACTGGTAACGGCCGACAGAGCAAAGGACCCTCACTCCATTTTCTCCAGGAACATGACCGACAGCGAGTAGGCGCAGTTTACACTGGTGCGCCCAGGGGCTGCACTTACACAGATCTTCCGGATGGTAATAAATAATGCTTCTTTTTCGGTCGACGCAACCATAATTATAATATTATCATTTCACCGTGGCTGGTATTTTGTGTTTTGCGTGATATCATTACTATTGTCAAACAATTATTATTATAATTCTCTCATCCGCCGGTAAACCCTTTCGTCGGAACCGGGTGTTGTATGCGTGTGTCTATGTATTTATTATTATTTAAAACATGGCATCTTAAATTTTTATTCCGCCCGCCGGTAACCGCATCGTCGGAGCCGGCCGGTCCTCTATAAGTGTCTTATGTATATAACTCAGGTGTCCCTTATTATTATTACTATAATTATTATTTTCTGTCCGAGTTTTATGCCAGTCGGCTTCCTTGGCATCAACTTACCGTTTCTAATTACGAAATAAAATAAACATGTATATATATTCTCTTGCCCGAACTGAGGTTTGTTATTTTATTGCCGGTAACACCATACTTTTACTGATCCAAGTATATACCACTATTGTTATAATTATAAGTAAAATCCACGGCACTCCGACTTTCTGGTCTCGGTCCGTGGTAGGTATATGTTTGGGGCGGTCACATGACTCCCGAGAGATGATAAAACAAATTTACATTGCATAAAAAATATAGAGAACTTATATATTAATTAAGCTCATTTTAAACATCGCTGAGAGTCAACGTACACGAATTAAAATAAACACAAGGAAAACTTCGTTAGAAGTTAGAAGTTAGAAGAATCGTTAGAATCTGTAATAGTTTGTGAAACTGAAGGAATATTTAAGACACTGGAAAAATATTAAGAAAAACAGTTAGTAGTATCATTATTACCGAAAATATTGTCATTATTGTAATACATATATTTTTAAAGTGTGGAAATAGAACGTTTTCTATTAAAATATTGCCAAAACAATTGGCATACTATTGGATTACTAATTATTGAGTTTTGAGTTTTCTGAATAAAAATATTATAATCAGTTTTATTATGAGCCTTACAGCACTATTATAATTATGTGAAATACATGATTTTTTATATATTTTATGAGCAATTTTTTTATCAAAAATTAATTTTGTTAATGAACGGCTGAACCAATGAGGGTGCTTTGAAAATATAAAGTTTTAACCGAGCAAAATAGGTATTAATTAGTTTAGAAACGTTATTATACATTTAATGCATCATTAATATCTAGAGTCTAGCCGGTGCCTGATCTAGACCATTGAATATATCATTCCCAGTCTAACGAAGCAAGCCAAAGATTAGATCTAATACTATTATATAATCACAGTTGATAAAATCATACATTTGTTCATTACAGTCTAAGTATTTAAGTGATAAAATAGGAAATCCAACTGTCGGAGCTGGATGGTACACTGAATCTAATGGTAGTAACGCATGGTTTTTATTAATTATATTGATTAAGCATGTTAGAAAAAATAAGATCAGGCAACGTTCCGAAACGATTATATATTAAATTAAAATAAGACAAACGATCTAAACCATTAGATTTTAGAGAACCGGCACGAACCCCTGACGGGACAATCGAAACACTAACAGATTGCCAGTTAATATTTGGTAGATTATAATCACCAAAAATTAAAATTTTTAAACGACAATTGTCTGACATAACATCAATAATATAAAAGTGTATATCATAAACATCAATATCAGAATCAGGGGGAATATAAACCACACCTATCACTAAAGAAGAATATTTATCACTACTTTGTATAAATAATTGTTCAACCGAGTTATCACAGGTAATAAGACTACAGCATAAGAACCCTCTTTTAACTGCAATCAGTACTCCACCAGCTCTTGTATTAACATCACGAGTATTGTAACGAACACACCAAAAAATAGTATGTATGAGAAAATCGAAGTTCCTCGTCAATTACATTGTTAGTAGGTAACCAGGTTTCCGTTAGTATAATGATATCGTAATTGCAGAGAGAGACATTACGATCAAACACATCCAATTTAGTATTAACGCCTCGAATTTTTTGTTAGTAGACGGAAAGTTTATTTACTGTTGTTGGGCTCGTTGAACGATTTTTGAAATCATCGGACAGTTATTAACAAACGCAATAAATAGATCGGTTTCACCAACATCTTTCCACAATTTAAGTTCAGAGACAACAGAAGAGTACAACTTAAGTTGTTATAATGTTTTTTCAGACGAAACTCGAAAATTTTAAATTTATCAACATATAATACTGGCCGTTTAATTTTTAAAATATGAATAACATCAAATGGTGAAGGCATAATAACACGTATAGGACGAGGCTTACTAGAAAGCTTTTCCAATCGATGAACAAACACAGGTTTTGTAGGCACGCTGATAATATTACACATTTCGTAAATTTAGAAGTGTAGCGTCATTTTGTTGGACAGTATTAGATGTTGAGAGATCTGGTACATTAAATAATATAATGTTAGGAGCTCTGGTTTTTCAGACCATAAATTCAGAAAACAAATTTTCTTGACTTATAATTAGAGCCCGGATTTATATGCATTTAAAAAGTGTCAAATATGATGCAAATATGCAAAGAAAAAGTGGCTAAATATGCAATTATATGCATTATGTTACACTTTATAAAATGTGTTTTTTTTTTAAAAAAAACCACACTACCTACTACACCAAAGAAAATTCTAAAGATTTTAACAAAAACAAAAAAATGTATTATATCCACTGCTCTGTATTTCAAATCATTTAAATCAATCTAAAACATTTAGGAAATTTGAAAAAGAGAATACAAATAAAAAACAACTAAAATCATACATAAATATTTTAGATCATTTAAAGTTACTCTTAAAAAACTAATGGAGAACTTAAAAAAAAAATACAAATCTTTTAATATAACATTATTGAAAATTTAAATATTTTAAACATTTTACATTAATAATATAAATTTTAAAACTTGTCAGAACAACACTAAAAATTAAAATATTATAATAGGTTCTTTTTAATAATTTTCATAACAGTGAACAATAATATATTTTTCCATATTTTCTGATGTCATGGAAGATCTTTTTTCAGTTAGAGTTGACTTATACGTACTAAAAGACCTTTCTACATCCACCGAAGTTATCGGTGCAAACTTCATACATGAACACATAGAAGGAGTTAAATTAGGTGGCATAATACTGTTTTCTTTACCTGACAAAATTGCTGTTATTTGCTTCGCGGTTTGGAATCCAACATTTTTTTCAATTAAATATAACAATTTTTCTTGAATTATTTTTTCCTGTTGTCCTGGTACTTTTTCCATCGCCAAAATAACATTATTTACTATTTGAATAGAATCACACAAAGTTAAACTAGAATGTTCCAAATTTTTTATACTTTTCACTAGTATAAAAAAATGAGATTGAATAAATGTAAGGTCATTTTTAACAGATAGGTTAATACCTATCATATCTATTCATGCTCCGATCTCATACAATGAGGCAATTCCAAAATTTATTGTAAAATAAAATAATTTATTTATTAAAAACCTATTAAATATGCATGTCATATGCATTTATGAACAAATATGCAAAAACCTTCGAAATATGCAAAATATGCAATATAAAATTTGGTGTTTAAAATCGGTGTGATATGAACCGTGGACATTTTAAACCCCCATAGACGTGCATACACTTAGTACGAACATGCAAATGCATATAAATCCGGGCTCTGGTTATTAGCTATAAAAATACGACAAAAATATACGGTGAGTAGGTAGGTAGTAAAAATTCATAAACTGGTGGACAAGGATTTTTTTTTGTTGTTCTTGAAAAACCAAATGTAAAGGTACTAAAAGAAGGTGCAAATGTAATCAAAAAAATGTTTTTCAATATGTTTGGCAACAAAAAAACAAAGTTATATCATTATATATAATATATATAAATAATATATCATGTATGTATGCACCTCAAAACTATATTTTTGTCGTAATTTTACAATTAAATGAACTAATTTTTTTAAGTAAGTGTTTTTGGTCAATAACTCACAACTATAGGTTTGCCGGTTAGCTGTTATACCTTTCACATCCATCGGTTTGCCTTGAATAATGCATTTCTTTTGGCAAACTAATAGAACAAAATTGTATCGAGACCAAGAATTACTAAATACTAATACTGTATTAATAATTGTAATTTGTACCTAGTTATTGTTAGTAGGAAATGAACTTTTTTCCATCAGTAAATACTACATTGCAGTACAAATGAATAATGTACCTACATAATACATATTATTATAATATGGATTTTAAGAGTTATCACTGTTATCAGTCAAAAAGTCCGATTTCAAAACAGCAAGAAAGTTCCTAAGTACCTATACCACAGAATAGGTGAAATCAGAATGGAAACTCTGGCCGCCCGAATTTTAAGCCGCCATATTGAAAGGGCTCATCAGTTTCGCCAGATAGTAAAATATTTTTTTCTTTATTATTTCACAACTATTTGGCTACACTGTTAGTCGAAATTTTTTGTTATCAAACCAAAAATGTGTATTGTTTTTTTTTTTATTAGATAAAAAGATAAACGGTTTTTAGTGTTTTTACTTTTTAGCCAACAGCGCTGGACAGTGGTCAGCACTATTCTTTAATCTATGGTGGTCAGTGGACGAGGTCCTAAAGTTTCAAGCAGCTGTACTGGTACTGATTTAAAAGAAATAATTTTAACTACAATCTGTCGCCTTCAAAATATTAAACTAAATATTAAAGCATTTGTAACTGATCAAGGATCAAATTTTACCCATTTAGCTAATCACCTTTATGTTTCTCCTGACCGGCCATTTTTTGAGATAGAAGGTAAACAAATTATTTATATTTTTGATCCTCCTCATCTTATAAAATCAACCCGTAATATGTTATTTAAACATAATTTTCAAATCAATAACAACATTATAACCAAAGATCATATTGTGTCTTTTTATAATTATGATTCTGAATGTAATCTTCGTTTAGCTCCTAAATTAAAACATTCTCACATCTATCCTAGCCCATTTGAAAAAATGAGAGTTTTTTTAGCTGCTCAAATTTTTAGTGAGACCGTTGCAGCTGGCATGTCCACAATGTTAGTTTCCAAAATTTTACTGCCTTCTGCTCAATTCACAATAGATTTCATTAATGATATGGACAAATTATTTGATATATTCAATTCTTCAAAAACTCCTAGCCTTAAATCTTTTAAACGACCATTCAAAAATAGTCCAGAACAAATTAACCATTTAAATAAAATGGCTGATGTATTCAAAAACATGAAGGTCATTCATAAGTTATTGTATACTGAAATATTTATTGTATACAAGATATTTTATATTAAATTTTAGGTCAACACTGACGAGCCCTTTCAAAATGGCGGACCATATTTTTGGGCGGCCGTAAGAGCTGTGTATTATTTTATGAGTTTCCATTCTGATTTCACCTATTCTGTGCCTATACCACAAAATTAAAATTGTAAAAAGTAGATTAATTTTTTTATTATAGAATAATATATTTGGTTTTTATTCCTTATACCTACTGCAATTTACAAATATTATTATTCCACATAAAAAATAGTCTATATAAAAGTTACAGAGTACTAAAAATTACCAAATATAATATAAATAAATCATGAACCAAAAAAAACAATTTTTTATTTCATTTTTTTCAATCACCTTCTTTATTAACAAATTCAACTCAACAAAATGTCTAACGATACACTGACAAAAGATAAATTCAATTTACACAGCTGACATCTAATTGATTAATAAATAGATGGGCAATAAACAAAGTATAATCAATAATAAATATACATCCATTAAAGTTACATTTTAAGGTCTATATGACTATAACTATAACTCATCCAAGTTGGACGTAGTCCCTGCTGTACCTTTCGCTTCCCCAACTGAGGTGCTTGAGGTGACTTTCACTGTCCTGCTCTGACAATTAGACCAAATTAAAAAACGAGTTTTTTTTCTCAGTTCTTGGTTTCATTTATACATTACCTACCTATAAATGCTCTTTCCTAAAATAAGTTTAATAATACCACCCTAGTAAAGCCGTTCTTCATTTCATCAATTAGATAATATTTAAAATTGAATAATGTATGTGCTACTTATCTGTTTTTTTAATGGTTAAGATGATAAATTATTTGTATTACATACATTTGTTGATTACATTGTCATATTAAATTAATGACAAATGCATTATATAATTGGATGGTTCAAAATTGTTACTATTATAGTATTAATCCAGTAAATAGGTAGTTTTATACAAATAAGGTTAAGCGTTAAGCTATATTGTGTAGCACATAAGACAATAAAAATAAAGGTTACCTAGATACAGAATTTTATCAAAAACACTTAAGAAAAACAAAGATAAGAACCAACATATTAAGTATTCAGATAGTGAAAGTAAAATATATATTTTGAGATCAATAAAATCATGACAAAATATAAATACAAAATACATAAATTAGTTTTGTCATGAAAAAACCTAACCAACATATTTAAGGTATAAAAAGTGGAGAAAATTGTAATATTTAAAAAAAAATACAATATTGTACAATAAGAGGACACAACCTCATACATTGTAACTGCATTACAAAAGTATGACATACCACATTGTAATTTTGTATACTCAATTAGACTTTGTTGTATTTAATATTAAAGTGAATTGACCATATGGATATTATCTAGTGAATCTCAAAGGTTTTTATTATATTTTTATTTTAAAACAAGTTAAGAGCTATTTACTAAAAAAAATTGAAATATTATTAGTATAGTAAGATCATTTTAAAATTGTAAATTGTTTGTACAATTAAAAACACTCATAACTCGCTTTAAAATTAAGTATAAAAAATTGTACAAACAATTTACAGTTTTAAAATGATCTTATTGTACTGATAATATTATGATTTTAGATAATATATCAATTTTTTTTTGTAAATAATTTAAAAAATAAATTGAATACCTTAAATGAAAAATTTATAATAAAAATTACTTTTAGTTTATTAATTTTATCTCAAGGTTTATAAACTTTGAAATAAATGGTTATAGTCTAATATAATTTGCATAATCTATTATTAATGTTCATTGTAAAAATAAACATTTAGTTTTTTAATACATAAAATATATTAAAGTATATGTATAAATATATTTATTGCTTAATGTACTTAATAATAATATTTAGAAGAGTCAACAATTATTAATTATTATAGTTAATTAAAAAAATACAATTTATTAATACACGATAATTTTAAGAACTATTTAATAATACAATTAAAATACATTGCCTATAGTACAAAAAATAACAATAATAAATTTAATGAAATGTAAATACAAAGTAATACAAATTTGTAATTGCTTAAAATGTTTACAAAATAATAGGATAAATATTGATATTCTTGTAATTTTATTTTTATATTACCTCAAAAATTAACTTTATAAAAAATATATATGTATTATGTATTTCTGCATCCTAGTTACAACAATTGTTTGCCAAAATGCACTAAGTTATTGCATAATATAATCTTAACAACACTTAGTTGATACTATTTCTGCTGTAGGACAAGCAGAGCTACCATTCATTGGTCTAGATAATTTAACTAAATTGGTATGTGATATTTTTAATTCGGAAGGCCTTTCTGTCGAAGCCCAAACTTCAACAGCTAAAGTAAATGCAGTCTCTATATTCATATCTGTTTTAGAACTAGTTTCAACATAAGGAGCACTCAGATATTCAGAACACCATTTGTTTGCTTCATCTCTAGAAACTACTCGGTCTTGCAGGTCTACCTAAAAAAAATTATAAGCCAATATTTTATTTCAATTATTAGAAGCTACTTTTTTTTTAAATTTACCTTTGTAGCAACAACAAGAAATGGAAAATTCACATCAGTTGTCCTGGAATATTGTAAAAATTCTTTTTTCCATGAATCTACAGTTTTAAAGCTTTGGACATCGTCAACAGCAAATGTAAGCAAACAAATGTCTGTTCCTCGATAAAAAGGTGTTCGTAGCGTTCGAAATCTTTCTTGGCCCGCAGTATCCCAAATCTTATTTAACAATTAAATATAAATATAAAATGTTTTGACAAAAAAATTGTTTTAACCATACCTGCAAAGTATATACAATTCCATTGACATCGAGTTCCTTTTGGAGAAATTCTACGCCCAATGTATGAAGTGTATGGTCGCTAAAACTGTTACTTACAAACCTATTCATCAGACATGATTTTCCTACATTACTATTTCCCAAAATGACTACTTTCAATATTGGGTTTTGTTTAACCAAAATTGTTTTATCTTTCATACCGATATAAAATAAAACTATAATTTCATGTGACACTAAATAAATGTATCATGCTTGTATTTAAATTATAATTAATATAACAATTAGATAGCTATTAAAAATTAACTAGAAATTTATTTGAGAAATTCCGAATACTCGGCGGTCTTAAGAACAATTGTTATACAAGCATATTTAAAAAATAAAAATAAAAATGAATATCACAAGACGGTAGAATGTAGATACTGTTATACTATTTAGTAAATAATATACTTGGTATATATTTTACAAATAATATAAAATAAGTGATAAGAAAATTATCAATCACCAATGTAAAAACTAAAAATTACAACATAGATTGTTCTGTGATAATAGATAATATTAGACCTACCACGGCACCACCCACGTCCACAGAATTCTATATTACCATAGAACAATAGTGTGATAATACACTATTTACACTACAGCATAAAGAACAATATTAATAATATTACTCTGACTACACGTCTACACTAATTCAGTGGTGTATTAGTAAATATATTTATGGGTATACGCACTGTAATAAAGTATGTATATAAAGCATAACAATTTTTTTTCGCTCCACTCGAAAATTTTTTTATTAATTAAAGATTAGGTTACCTAATATTACTATCAAATTACATTGTCGTAATTTTCGTACAACTTATTGGATTGCAGTTTAGTACAATTGTAAATAGCCATACTGCCCATACTACCTACTTGTAATTGATATTTTAAATATATAATAATGTAAATAAAACCACATCTCTTTTTGCATTATTTGTATGTTTTGTAATTACACAAGAAATCAACATTGTATTAGTACAAAATGATAAATAAATTGTAATCATCCTAACAGTGGATTAGACGAATGCTATAGTCGTCACTCGTCACGTTCATCAACATGTTAAGTTTTTAATTTTTTTAAGTTCTAATTCTTAATCAAAAACAATACAATTATTTCTTATTAAAGGAAGGACATATTCAGGCTACTTTTTTTAAAATGTCGTTCTTTAAACTCCTATACATTTTGTTTTAATGTTTAAAGTTAACGATATTTTAAATATTGATTATTCGAAAATTCAAAATCAAATATTTAAAAATGTGGCCTAATCGATCTCAAGAGTAGACATATTAACGAATTCAAATCAGTTTTCAGAAATCTTATGCCGTTATTAGGTTCATCGGTAGAATTGACAAAAAGTGCATAGGTACAAATGAGCAAAAATTGTAATATTGTTGAGTGCGTAGGTACGACCGTACTGGAGCGCTCTGCTATTTTGTTTACACACAGTCATACACACTATAATGATACATTCATTTTGAGAACAATCTATTTTGAACTCCTTAAGGATGCCACACCAGCATGTGTTGTCTCCGTCTTACAAGTGTACAACATAGGTAGCATTGTGCCATTGTAGCAAAAACTGTTTTGCGCGGGACAACTTTTATCTTTCTGTGTTTGTAATAGTAGTGCCAAAATGTCTGAACTTACATATAGGGTAGAAAATTATCTATGCAACAACGCGTGGCTATATTTTAGACAACATATAAATACAATAAAAGTTATTTGCTTATAAACTTTTCAGTTTTTTGTTTTTTTTTATTTGCTCACATAACATAATTGGATAGTGCTATTAAAAAAAACGCACGCTGTTGCACAGATAAAGTTCTTCTTTACGTGTTGGGAAAATTTGTTAATTTTACAACAAATATGGTGCGAGAAAAGTTGTCACGCAAAACGGTTTTTGCTATGTTGTACATTTGAAAGACGGAGACAACACATGTGGGTGTGGCGTCCTCTTAAAAGCTGTCCGTTTGAAAATCCCTTAAGAGGACCTCGCACCCGCATGTGTTGTTTCCGTCTTACACACGTACGACATGGCAAATTTTCGTTCGCTAGTTTCAATAGGGTATTGTCAATTTTTATAATAGATTGAATTTAGTATTGACCTATTATCAAACTTTTAGGTAACAACATTTTATGTGTTCTCTCATTGGTTTTTTACGATATTTTAATTTTTACGTGAATTATGAGCATACTTTACATATCCATATCTCACTTGAAAATTGAAATATCGTAAAAGACCAACGAGAGAACACAGATAATGTTATTACTTCAAAGTTTGATAATAGGTCACTTCACTCTAATATCAAAACTGACAGCACCCTAGCTATTGAAACTAGCGAACGGCAATTTGGTATGTCATACGTGTGTAAGACGGAGACAACACTCCGAGTGCGACCACGATTTAAGATATACTATAATATAATAATAAATAATGGGATCACGTTTAAAGGACAAAGGTACCAATGTACCATGATTAAATGATTTAACTAGGGATTTACAATGGTACGATGTAGAAGACCAGAGAAGATACTCAAAGATAGATCTAATTCTTTATATCGTCGGACATGGGACGGTGGGGTATACGTGAATTATACGCTCAAGCCTAGATTAAGGGGGGTCCAGGGGAGCACGATCCCGGGGCCCACATTTATTCTCATAATATCCATTTTTTCATGCGTTTAAAACTGTTTAAAAACAATAATTTCAGTAGGTAGTAATTATGATATAAACATGTTCTTTTTTTAATTACCATTGGCCGCTGACAATAGGATACTGACGCTGATCGTGAGTCAAACCAAACTTTAATTGGCATCGACATTTTTTTTTTATTTATTTTATGTCTATATTTCTTCTATCGTCTTATTTTGGTGTGTTTATATTTTATACCGGTAAACGTGTCGTATGCTATCAACATTATACAGTCGATTGTTTTGTGTCGTAGGTATGCTATCTACATGCTACATCAATTAATACATATAATAATACAATACATATCTTTACATTTTCACATTTTATTTTTAATACAACTTGTTACAATTGTATTCGTATATACTTCGTCGTCGTTACATTGAAATAATATTTTATTTATTTTTATGTTTATTCGAAAATGTATCAAGAACTTCATTAACATTCAGTTGTTTTGATTAATTTTTAGATTCTGAACGGAGCGATGAATGTATTGATTTTACAATGATGTGTGTTTTTCATTTCAAAAAAACTGTCGGGGAAATAAAAATATTCTAGGTACAAACAACTAACAAGACATAGTCGCGCGACAGCGATTTCCGTCGAATCGTATGAACAACCGAACTACGTAATATAAGTATTATGATATATTGCAGTAAATATAATATAGGTATATTATGGATTTATCGAGTGTCCGTCGTTGTTTCCAAAAACAATTTTAATATTAGTTTTTATTATTTCGTCCAATATAATTCTACAGGGTGATACTTTTTATAGTTAACGTATTTGACTAACTCGAAAGTATTGATTTTTGATGATGTTTTAAACTCTGAGCGGAGCGATTAATGTATTGATTTTACAATGAAGAGTGTTTTTATTATTTAATTTATTTTACTATTGTGTCTGTCATAACCGTCTACAGCAGTAAAACTGCTTCGATTTTCTTCAACAGCATCTTGTTCGATCGGAAAGCGAATCTAGTTAGAGCATTTCAGAATTTATAATTTCCAATAGTTTTTAAAAACGCTGGGAAAAATAAATGTTTTAATTATTTTATCGTATTTTTTTAGTACATAAACATAATAACATTATAGGTATACCGTTTATGATGATAGAAAATAAAATTGTATACTTTATTCTATATTAAAACAATCACATACAACGCATAGATCGTTAAAGAATGAAGATATTACTTATTGTGTTTCCATATTATGCATTTATATTTTCTCCTCCTACTCGTACTATTAAAAGACAATAAAAATATTTGATAATATCTAGGTTTTTATCTAAATTTAAAATTTTTTATTTTCATAAAAATTTCAGGGTGGGGCAGGGATTGCAATAAGGCTCGACCCTGGCACCACCACTGCCTATGCCTATAGAAAAATAATATAGTTCATAGTATTGAATACAATTAATTTAATATACCTATTATCTATATATCCGTTGCATAATTAATCACTAAAAATTGTATGAATCAATAGTGATCTAACAGTCCCTTAAATATAATACAATATAATAATTATGCCAAATCTATTAATTTATTGGACTAATTATGCCAAGTTGATTAAAAGTTACTAGTTTTAAAATATGTAAAGAAATGAGGTACAGTGCAGTAAAAAATAATGAGTAGGATTAACAGGTTTTCCTTTGGTAATCACATCATAAATTGATTTGTTTTTCAAATCAAGGCCGTATATGAGGGGCGTGTTGGGGGTTTGACTCCCCAAAATATTTTTTAGTTAATACATATAATTGATGTAAGTAACTTAAATATATAAATTTACCATGTGGCCACGTGGTCAATTATGATGTATTGATATAGTAAAATATCAGTTGTTTTTTGTTTAAAATAAGTGATATTATTTTGTTTTTTTAAATTTTCTACAGTGATATTATTTTATTTACCCCCCTCCCAAAAAAAAAAAAATTAAAAAATTAAAAAGTAAAATAATTTGTTCTAGCTACGGCCTTGTATCAAATAATTAGTTGTTTAATGTTATAGTATAGAGTTAACTATATAGGTTTAATGGGATGTAACTCTGTTAAGTAAAGAAGAGCTAGAAATGAGGTGGACACATAAGAACCAGAAAAAAAATATGATGAATTTCAGCAGCCAAATATATGAATCTGCTCAACTTGTTGACTAACTTACACTATTAAAATATAATATGTTTCATATAATAATTGTTTTAAACAATATTATTTTTTATTTTCAATTCAAAATAGTTCCAATCAATACAAAAGTTAAGTGGTTTTTACTGTCCATAGACATTACAAAAAAAGTTTACTCTTAAGAAATTTATATACATATTATATAATATATATATTGCAAGAATATTGTAACATATAATTTTAATTGTACGCAATTATTTATTTATTGGACAAAAAAGTTAATGTAACAATTTAAAAATAAACATTTATAAGAAAATTAGATACTAGTAAAAATGTACAAACTGATGATAACAAATTAAGAAAAAAAAAATTCAATTTATAATAATGATGAATTTGAATTGTCTATAATTCTGTTGAATTATAAATTAGGAGTAATCGTCTTCATCACTGCTTTCTTCAGTCTTAGGTTTAATAGCAGCTCGTTGAGCTGCAGCTTGTAGTTCTTGCCATTGTTGTTGTTCTTGAGCCATTTGCTCTTCTCTGGCCTGATAACATTTCAAATCTTTTGATTAGTAAATTTATGTCTAATTATAAGTATAAAACAAAGTCTTAATATTACCTTTGCGAACAGTTCTTGTTGCTGCCGTAACAATTCTTCCTCTGGTATGCCTAAATTTTCAAGTCTTGTACTTTGTCTTCTTCTTTTAGACTGACAGTCTTTACCAACTTCTTCTGCTTGTGCTCGATAGTCACCAAATCCCAAATGGTCTAGAGCTAAAATATATATATATTTAAAAAAAAAATATAACGAATAATTACTTTAAACTTACCAGTTAATAAATGTTCAGCATTTATAGTTTTTTTCTGCTGAGCCATGCATACTTGATTAGCTTCCGATGCTACTAAGTGTATAAATTCCGTGCAACAGTTCATTATCATTTCTCTCACATCATTAGCAACCCGAATATTTGGTAGAGCATCTTTAATCATTTTATTGATTGATGCACGCGGTAGTGCTAGTTCTTCATCTTCATTAGATGGACCCGGATTACTGCAACTCTCATTTAAACTATTTGTGTTGGAATTTGAAATTTGAGTTGTTTTACTACAACTTGGATTTGAATCTGATATGCTAGAGCTTGGTATAGGATTTGAGGTGCTGCAGCAAGGTACTAATCGATCATTATCACTCATGGTGTTTGAAGGTTGTATCATTGACATTTTACTTCCATAACCTGTTGAAAAATAAAGTTTAAAGTTAATCAAAATAATATTATATTATAATACTTTCAAAATATAGATTTTATTAGGTACATACTAGTTGGATTACTAAACAAGTAATTAACACATGAAAAAAAAAATGTATTAAACAAATATTAAAACAAAAATTAATTACTTACAGAAGTATCTAACAAATTCCAACGACAATGATTGAAAAAATAAATAACTAATAGTTTGGTTAATATTTATTTGAATAACTGTTTGAAGTTTTTAAGTGTTTGTATACTTTTAAATGCTAGTTTATTAGATAGAGCTTTCACTTCTAATAAAAAAGTGGTGTGAACTACAAAAAAAAATTGAATTAATTTTTAATCGATATTTTCGAACATTTTATTCATAACAAATAATTAATAATTTATGGTATCATTATTTAACAAAGTAGTTAATTATAAACTAATAATAATTATTGTTTAATATTTATCTAGCCATGTGGAAATTGAAAAATATTAATTAAGTAGAAACCTAACAAAAATGTTTTTCATGTTATTTGTTTACATAAAAGAACCAACCTGGTTGAGAAGGTATTCAGATTTCGAATTTGTATCTATGATAGTTTACTGAGAGCTCAAAACAGAAAACATTAATCCTTTATTTCAATCAACCATAGACCTATTAACATCGGTTTATAGGTCTATGCAATCAACACATCGTCAATAATTATTTTGATAACATTTCTCACCATAAAATTAAGATAACGTGTCTTTCGCCTTCACGCTTGACGTGCCCACTGCCCAACGAAGTGTGAAAGTGGTAGGACCACAGAATTACAGAATAGGTTAAATGTAATCTTTCCAAGGTAGGAGCGTACGACGGACACGACGGAGTGTTATCTAATATATATTCTGTTAATCCGTGGACCGTCGTGGACGCTAATTTATTGATTTCGATTTTTGAGTTGATAAAACGTGGTTACAGCCGGAATGTTATTGAAAAGTCACGTGACTAAAACTACCAGCCTGCCACGCTATCTACCGGCTCTCTGTTCTGGCGAGGCTACCAGTATAACTACCGTCCACGGAAGGATGTCAGCGGACTATTTGTTTTCTCTCTCTGGCCCACGCGTGACATGAACAAACCGTGTTTACGCAGAATCATTTTTTCTATGTTTGTAAGTAATCTTAGAGTAAAATCACTCATTACGAAAAAGATAGAGAATAATATTTTTAAGGGAATGACATATCGATTTTATATTTTATTTTTATTTGACTTTGTATTCGACTTTCAAAATAAACAAAAAAATGTTATACATTTAAATGATGTTTAAATTGTTTTGAGACAATATTTAGACAAATCGATATGTCATTCCCTCAAAAATATTATTTTCTATCTTTTTTGTAATCAGTGATTTTACTCTAAGATTACTTTAAAACATAGAAGAAATGATTCTGAGTAAATCTGTTTTGTTTATGATGCGCGTGGGCCAGAGAGAGAAAACAAATAGTGCGCTGACATCCTCTTAAAAATTATAATCGTAGTCCTAGAGAATACGAACTAGATGAACCCAAGTTTACGATCGGTCAGTGGCCTCGATATTTCACGCCATGCAGCTGGACTACAGTCATCTTCTGTTTTGAGCTTTAGCTTTACATCTACACTGTTCGTTACTTCGCTCCTCAACTATAATAATATTATCTAATATCTATAACCGGGATTATTACCACGGTAAGAGATTAATATGCAGGTTGCACATCAGCATAAGATAAGGATACTACCGAACTGAGTTTTTTATGGCGCTGGACATAATATTATGTACTGCAAGTTCTATCATATGAATTCCCGCGGTTATTTCCCTTAGTTGTGTTGGCTACAAATAATTGGGCAGCATCTGAGCCTGCTCTATCCATCGTATAATATTATGATCTAAGATATTATTGTCATTAATCATGGAGTCTCTACAATAGAACTTCGACAATAATAAATTTACTACAACTTTGAACTTAACTAGTTGATAATATTTAAAATTACATACGAAGTATACAGGTCGGCCAACTGTCGTTTTTGACTGCTGAAATAACGCGGTTACCACGTCGTCGTCCTCAAGCAAAACTTATCAGCTGTATCCAAATTTCTAATATTGTATTGTATGCACTCCCTTCCACAGTGCCTCCTCCCTAATCAATTACACGTCCGCAGGGCATGTACTGTACTCTATAGTGCACTCTATACACACACATACAAAACCTTTGGTGTACAGACTGTGGTAGTGCGGTGTACTCTGTGTCTGTGTACTTTACCAATTGTAATACAATATAGTCTATTGTACACTCATGCGTTTCGTGAGTACCGGACACAGGTTTTAGATTTAAGACATATTGATCGCTAATAATTTTGGCGATAACACAATGTTAATGTGTTTGTGTATGTAATACGGCATCTCATCGCCGTAAGATTGGTCTTTTCCTGGTAAGAAAAACAAAAATGACGAAGTAGAACTACACGTTAGAGTAACGAGACGAGCCAGTGAACAACAAGTAACGACGCTAGAATAGCTTTAGGAAGAAAATAAATAGAAAGTGCTTTCATCAATAATTATCAAAACATCGACGTACGTACAGAGGCACCGTTTTCTGATTAAAAAAAAAGAAAAAAGGTACGTAATCGCTCTCAAATGTTTTCATAATGATTGTGATCAATTAATTTTATTACGGTCATTGTAAAATAACATATTGCACATTGACTACTTATTGCGGCATGAGCCCCTTATCTCTTGTTTCCATATTTTTCACCTAATCACGTTTTGTCCAAAAATAAAGTCTTTTATAAATAGACGTCCAGTGTTGAGTTTTTTTGCTCTGCATTTTCCATCCTTCTAAGTCATGGCAAAAGGCAAAAATCAGAAACGTAACCGGCAAAGTTCTAATGCTCCTGTTCCACTTAATGCTGGCGATTCGTCAGATTCGGGAGAGTTAAAAAGTCAACCAACAAACAGTGAGTCTACGCCCTGTAACAAACTCCACTGGTCGTCTTCACATTCAATTTACTCAATTTTAAATATTAATACCTATGTTTTTTCCAGTTCTTAAACATCCTTGCACTCATGTCAAAAAAGCAGTCAACGTAAACAATGTAAACAAATGTTTACAAAAGGTTGTTTCACAGTGTTCTGAATGTAAAAACAGTAACTTGGAAGTATGTAAATTGTTAAACAATAATCTATAACATATATAAAGAAAATGCTCGTGCTTCTTAAACATCTCCATTAAAAAAAATTTATTTTTATAAGTGTCTTATTATTATATAGTTATTTGTAGACACCTTAACATTTTAAAATGTTCATTGTATTTTAGGAGCTATACATTTGTATACAGTGTGGATCATTTCATTGTTCTAATCTTGACATCAGTCATATCCTTAAACATCAGAACACTCCAAGAAGTGATTCTCATTCCATTGCTGTTAACATTGGAAGTTTGATAATTTTGTAAGTTGATTATTTTTTTTTTTTTGCTTACTTTTAGAGTTTATTTTTCATTTATTTTTTATCCCGAATAAAAATATCAATTCATAAAGTAACATATTTTTATAATTTAATAATTTATGTGATAAGGAAATTAGAAAATAGTTAAAATAAATCATATGTGAGAAAGTTAGACAGAGAACGGAGCACAATTTAAGTGGCATAACAAAGCATCTTATGTAGTGGATAATTGTAACTATAACCATAGACCGTAGAATTGTGCAGAACAAAACTGGACTAGGTGTCACATGACAGTTAAAAACTCTTAATTAGACAGAAGTAAATAATCCAGGAGTGTCTAAAATACCTGGTCAAAAAGTTATTATCTATTATGTGTGACAAGAACAGACAATAAACATATTACTTGGTAAATCGTTATCATGGTATCCAAAGCCTAACCAATTTTGTACTCATTCCAGTTGAAGTGTTTTGCAAGGTATGGACTTTCCACTACACTAAACTCACGAATGTTTAGAATTTTGTGTTACGTTTGAATGAATCCAAGAAATTGAACTGGCTACCATGAAGTCAATGTGCCAACAAAATGTAAGGGAAGAAAAATTAAAAATACCTTGGTCAAGAATTTCAGTCACTTGAGCAAATAGAGAACTAATGATAAAATAATGAATACATTTTGTAAGATAATTAGAGAAGGTGATAAATTACATTTGTTATTACAAAAGTTTAGTTCATTCTGTGAGGCAGCAGAATCAGTCTTCGACTCAAACATATGTTGATATCTTAAATAAAAAGAAGAAATGTGATAATGGGATACAGAAATAATATAAAGAGAAAACAGCACCTTACCATTATATCCGATGCTGTATTTGTATAACATAAAAATATAAAATCTATGTTATTATTTTTTTGTGATAAATCAATAATAAATTATTCGCTTTTTCTCTATTTTTGTATTAAGTTTAAATCCATCACTAAATTTAATTATCTATTACAAACTATCTTACTCAATTCTAATACTTCATTAATATTTTTATGTTGAGTGATCATAGTCAAAAAAACACAGTATTTACTACATAATTATGTATTTATTATCTCCCATGTGCATTGACATAATTGTTACAATTTGTGGCTTTATGACTCCTCAATATTCCAAGTTAGAACCTGGAGTAGTCCAACAAATCCATAATTTATTTAAATACCAAGTTATTTATTTAATAAATGTATTTATTTATATAGATGCAACGAATGTAAAAAAGAAATTTCGGTAACAAGCTCAAAAAAACTACAAGTAGTAATAAATTCTATCAATCATATGAAACAAGTGCAAACGGGTAAAAATAAAATGAATGATCTTCCAATTCAAGGTTGTTCTACTGAAGCAGATGCACAATATGATAAACTAATTTCAGGTTAGTAGTAGTTAATAAAGCATTAATTAGCATTTAAGTTATGTTTATTATTATTTTTATTTTACAGAAAGTTCTCCAAAAAAGTGTAATGGAGTAAATAAATCTGATGATGACGATGCTCCATCATTAAAAAAAACATTTGAGCCCTCTGAAAGTGTTACTAACAATGTTGAACGATGCAAAAGACCTAGAGTAAGTTTTATGTATTCAACACTTTAAATACCACTAAAGCGCTGATTCACTTTTGTGTCAATAAAATTAATTTAAAAAAGTCTGCATTGTGTTTCTATGAGTTATTCAAAAGTATTCTTAATGATAAAACCCTGAAACTCCTAAGAACAATTTATGATAATTGATGGTAGGACATATCGGTTTTTAATTTATTATTATTTATCTAATTGTTAAAAGACAATATTCAGACAAACAATATGTTATACCCTCAAAAATATTGTTCTCTTTAAATTTTGTAATGGGTGATTTTTTCAAAAACATAAAAAAAAGGTTTTTGCGTAAATTCGTTTTTTCTATGTTGTGTACGGGTCAGAGAGAGAAAACAATAAACTGGAATCTTCTTATCCATAATTCAATTTGTTTTAAACCAAAAATAATTTTTGTATACATAAATAATAGTTAGGTATCCAACTAATGCTCTAAACAGAAATGTGCCAGTATTGTTTATTTAAAATTGAAAACATGAAAAGTCTTAACCCAATTATTATATTTTATTTTAGGGATTAACCAATTTAGGAAATACATGCTTTTACAATTCAGTTTTGCAATGTCTAGCACAAACTCCATTTTTAAGAAAGTTTTTACTTGAAATAAGTGAATCTGGTGAACCAATGACCATCAAATTAGATAATGAAGATATTGTAAGTATTATTTTATAAACAAGGTGTCCGTTATGATATATTTAATAATGTTGTTCTAACTTATAAAATCATATTTAATTGAAATATTTATTAATTTGTAATTATTGTGTTATTGAAGCCATTCAGTAGCCAGATTCTAAAAAAGCCTAATAAAGTTTAAAATTAAAACTCAATATTATAGATATAAAACTATAACACATTTTATTTAAATAAATCTGGATTCAGGTACTTCTGTAAATGTTGACTGATGATCAAAATAAAATAACTAATTTTAGATGCAATAATTTACATTTTAATTTTTGAATAGACTGTGCATCAAGAAAAATGGAGTTCCCTAACTGAAAATCTGTACACCACTCTTCAAGAAATAACAAACGAACGAGAATCAACATTTACACCTAGTGCACTTCTAGATTCATTAAGAAAAAAATGCAAAATGTTTATTGGCTACAGTCAACATGATTCTCATGAACTTTTACGTCATCTTTTAGACTCAGTGCGTGATGATGACTTGAAGGTAAGCTTAAACAGTAACATTAGAAATACACAAAGTCGAAACAAATTTTCCACACGGTCTAAATAAATACATTTTGTTTCAATTCGAATCTAAAGAAATAAGTTACAATTATTGATGTGTGGTATATGACTGAAGTTTTCCCATAAAAAAAAATATTGATTGTATTTTGATAACTTTTAAATTTAATTTTTTATCAAGTCTACTTTTCAATGTTCTTTTGTGAACAGTTGAATTTTCCTCCTGTTAATCCAAGCTTAATTACATGTTTATAAGTTGGAACAGTTGCTCAATTTTTGATATCACAATATTTTTTTAAGACTGTTTGTATTGTTGCATTTTGTAAATAAAATAGGTTAAGATGTGTATGATATAACTACATTATCAAATATTTACTTTGAAAGATTTAAATTAAATATTGGAATGATTTGTTGAAAATTAGTTATAAACATAACATGAAAAAAATTCTAGATAAGATGGTAATTTATATAAAAATTTGTCATCTCTGTATCTTATAAAAGGCCAACAATTTCAAATCTGTTTTCAAAAGATAATTTGATCATCTACAATCCTATAATTTTATTCCGCTTGTATGTCAATCAATTTAACATTTATTTAAATTAATAATGCCCTACTTTTAGCGTTATAAAAAAACAATTGTACATCATTATGGTTTATCAATGAAAGTTGAATCAACTGAAGTGGATGAAAAAAAAACTGCAAAAATTAAAGAACTTGGTAAAAAGTTGCAAGATGTTCTCTTACGCCCTGATCATGTATTCAAAGGAGAACTTTTAAGTGTCGTTCAGTGTCAAACCTGTGGTTATAAATCCGAGGTAACAGAAAGTTTCCTGGACTTAAGTTTACCAATCACAGTTGATAAGGCAAGCATTTTTTTATCTTTCCTTAATAACAATTTTACTGTGAATTATAATATTAATTTTTTATCAATAGACCCACCCATTATCGTTTCCACGTAAAAAAGATAATGATGTTTTTAGTCAATCTAAGCACCAAACAAAAAAAGAACGTAAATTAGCATTAAAACAAGGAAGGCGAAAGAAACATGAGCAAAAACAATTTAACAATAAAATGCAAGATACATTAGGTAATATTATTTTAGGCTACAGTGTTTTTTTTTGTAATTACATTTTTAATTATTAATTTAAGCTGTGAATAATGATGCGGACATAGAAGACAATATGGAAATTGAGACAAATGAAATCGAAATGTCTGTTTGGAAGAATGAAAATAAAGAAAATCCAGAATCTGGATATGGTTCAGAAAAGCAACCATCTAATGTTACAAGTCCTTCTCTCAGTATTACAGAACTTACTACATTGATGAATAACACTCCACTAGCTGATCCAGACAGACAAATGGACGCTGATCAAATTTTGGATTCTGAAAAACCCATGGATTTGGATTCTGTACTACCTGGTAGTCCTGCTAATAGCCCAAGTTCACCTCAAGGGTCATCACTTGATTCCATGCGTGCCAATGTCAGTCCAGATTACATGGATGTGGGGACAGATAGTGCAAATGAAAATCCGGTATTGAACTTATAAATCATTTTTTAATACTTGTTCATAATAAAAAAATTGATGTATTTATATCTCAAGTGAACTATATTGTCTTCAATTTTAAAATTAATTTTTATCTAATTGTATATTTTATATATTAGGAGCGTAACAATCCTACACCAAATGTTAGTGATAACAACAGTGATGGTTTATTTGATGATTCAAAAAGTGAAGAAGACGTAGAGGATGAAGAAGAAGGTGAATTTTCTCAAGAATGTCCACAAGCAACATTACAACCTCAACCAAAATGTAAAGATAGCGAGTGTTCAGTGTTGACTTGTCTTAATCAATTTACTGCCTCTGAAATAATGACCGGTAATAATAAAGTTTCGTGTGAAAGGTGCACTGAACAACACAAAAAAAGTAAGGTTTTAATACAAATCATTACAATTTTTATTGATTTGTGATTATTTTTATTTTATTTTTCATAGAAACAAATGAAGAGAAGACAATTTATCGCCAAAGTACCAAACAAATGTTAATTAGTTCTCCTCCAGCTATTTTAATATTGCATTTAAAACGGTTTCAAATGTGTTATTCAACTACACGTAAAATGACAAGAGATGTATCATTTCAATGGGTTTTGGATATTGCTCCTTACTGCTCTGTTAAATGTCAAGTTAGTAATAATACATATATATTTTTAAATACACCTCAAACATTAATATTTAATTTGTTTGTTTATTTAATTAGAACAAGTTAAGCCCTGGTCAAAACAGAATATTGTACTCTCTTTATGGTGTAGTGGAACATAATGGATTTTTGCATAGTGGTCATTATCTTTCATACGTAAAAGTATGGTTCATTTATTATTAACATTTTATTATTGATGTGACATTTATTGTATATATAAAATAATTACAATATTGTTTAGGTCAGGGATTCAGTTAAAGATGATAGCTACCGATATTCATTTTTAGAAGGCAGTAAAACCAAACCACCTAAAGTTATTGATGGCAATGATGATCCTTCACATTTAGCTCCTAGTGGTACCTGGTATTGTGTCAGTGATAGTATGGTTAGACAAGTAACACCAAATGTTGTTCAAAACTGTCAAGCCTACTTATTGTTTTATGAACGAATTTTATAATACTGTTTATGTATATGTATATGTATAATATATTATTGTCTTATTCGAAATGAAACATTCAAGCAATTAAAGTGGAATGATTATTCTTCAACAATTTTTATGTATTTATCGATAAATTTTATTTATTATATAAATTGCTGAAATTTATTGTTGTGGATAATTATTTTATTATGAAATTTTAAAACATTTAGATAATTTCTTTTTTCAAATATATCTAATAATAATTTTACCCTAACACTGGATTTCTTTTTTCTTTTAGTTCAGTGTCAGAGTGATTTAACATACTTAAGTATCATATTTGTAAAATTTAAAATTGTTTGATAAGAACTATAAAAAAAAAAAAAAAAAAAAATGATAATGTGTAGAAAATCAATATTTGATGTTATACCTATTATAATATAATATATATACATGTATATATATATATTATTTTTTTACAAAAATAAAGATGTCTAATCAATACCATTTTAGTTATTTATTTAGTCAAATATACCAAGAACTAAGGTCTAATATAAATAAGACTAAGTATCGAGGTGTATTTTTTACAAGTCTAACAAGAAGTATTTATTTATTTATTTTTATTTATTTATAATATTTATACGGACAAAGTCCAATTTACAATATATAACAATAACAATAATAGTATATATAATAACATTTGATAGTTAACACATTTTAAAAAATTCATTATAAGTTGGTAGTACAATGAATACAAGGAATAAAATAATAGTACAAATTATATTGATTACATTGATACAAAACCTAAAAAAAGTGGGAGAGTGGGTAAATACACCTTGGCAATTTATAAATGCGATGAAAAATCGTGGTTATGAGCGTGAATTAAGACCATTGTTTCAGTTCTGAGTTCATGGTTATATGTTTAAACAACTATTGTTAACTTACTATCGTACAATATTTGTATTTCCCTGTGTAGCCAGATGGTTAGGAGGGACGTCCATAGAGTATGATTTTTTTCAAAAAGTCGGTTTGTTTCTCTATTTAAATGAATGTAACCTTAATTTTCATTATTAAGAAGATTCTTCAATAATTCGCTACTCTACCAGTAACATACGCTACTCCAGAACGTAAATTGTCGGTTCTTAAAAGACTGAAAACTTATTTAAAAGCTAGGTACAATGAATGAAGAAAGGTTGAATGGTTTTGCCTTTGCTAAAATAAATAAAGATGAATTGGAATAATATGAAAACGTAAAAAATGATATAATGACTGCATTTATGAATAAATCTCCTAGGAAGATGAAAGTTGTAGATTGGACCACGGCTAAATATATTTAGCCATGGGTTGGACATAGTATTTACAAGTATTATTATTTATAAGTATTTACCTTATATTTATTAAGTTGTTTGCTATAAATTATTATAAATATAAAGTTGTTCAATATTTAATTCATTTCAGCAAGATGTGTTTAGTATTATATTATGTGGTCTCATAATAAGTGTACGAATTAACTCTATTTTTTTTTTTTTATAATAAAACTACAAATTAAATTTGTTTGGGATTTTTTTGTTGCCCCTCTCCCCTTTTAGAAAACCTGGTTACGCCACTGGTGTTACCTATACTCTCTAGACTATAATTTATTGTTCCGTGGTATTTTTATTTTATAATTTCCATTATATTATTATATTTATCTATTCTGTGATATTATTGTCTTCTCTAATCTCTGATAAAGTCTGACGGTTATCACTTATCATAAATAAAATTTAAATAATCAATACATATAATGAGTTTTTGACTTAAGTTCACGATTCAAGATACTACCTTAAATCATGCTAATGATTAAGCGTTCATTGTTCATTTTTATTTTATGTACTAAATTTGCTATCTATTATAAGTGTTTAGTTATTTAATACGTTTTTTTTTATTAAACAACCTGTACATATTGCTCAATGATTGTTATCTGAAAATAGTTCTGAGTGGGGTCATGTCGGGTCTAACTACTAAGGTGTTTTACGGTTCATCTAAACGTAGTTCGTTCCATTTAATACCATCAACATCTTCGTCCAAAAAGGTAAGACGTGAACCATGCCATTTAACCAATGTCAAACGGTTGCTGGGACCTCCAATTGGCTGGAAAAACTTTCCTAGACAACAAGAAGCACTCGATTACGCGAAAACTAAATCAAATGGTTGCATGTCCTTCACATATGAACAAAGTAATGGTCAACGATATTTTATGGTTGCTCATCCTGAAACTTTTTGGTATTATGACTCACGTAAACCACAAAATGAAAGACACACTTATGAGATCATACCAGAAAACAATCCATGCAAATTATACTTTGATTTAGAATTTAATCGCAATGAAAATCCAGAATCAAATGGTATAAAAATGTTAGAAACTTTTGTCAAAGTTATTATAATGTTTATCAAACAAAAATTTGATATAGTTTGCAAAGAAGAAGATGTTCTTGACTTAGATTCATCGACAGCAGAAAAGTTTAGTCATCACTTAATCTTTCAATCTTTGGTATTCTCTAATAATATCCAAGCCGGTCATTTTGTTAGATTTATATGCTGTGAAATTAATAAGTTTTTGTCTGAAGATCACTGTCTAGAAGATAATGGATGTTTTTATAATGGGATAACTACTAAAGATCTTATAAATTTAAAAATTCAACAAGGATTGTTTTGTGATGAAAGTGTATATTCAAGAAACAGACATTTTAGATTATTTAAATCATCAAAATTAAAAAAAAATGTTCCATTAGTCCTGAGCAGTACTAACAAGTATAAGCTTCCCGAAATGGCTCATTGTGAGGATTGTTTTGATAAACAAATATTCTTAAAGTCTTTAATAACATTTGGTTGTGATGATACTGTATTATTGAATTTCACAAATATGACAAGTCAAATTGTTGCTGAATCACATAGTGATCGGGCACATTTTGAAAATAAAAATCAAGGTACATGTCAGTCATCATATACAAGTTCTCCTTTTCCACGAATAGATAGGTTTATCTCTGATCTTGTGTTCCCAGGAAAAATCTTCAAAAACCATTATTTTCCTTCAGTTAACAAATTAGTTTACAGTATTGTGAAAAACCGTTATTGTGGAAACGTTAAACGGCAACACAAAAACAATAATGTTAAGTACATAGTTGATTTGAACGAAATGTATTGGTATCAAAAATGTTATGATCCTGACTGTGAACAGTATCGATCGAATGGTACTAAATTGCCAAATGAAATTTGTTTTGAGTATGCTAATCATATAGTTGATGATTTATCTGACAGTCTATTAGTAAAAGTTGCAGACGCCGCTCAATTATAAATGATTTATTATATAAAAGGATCAAAAAATAATTGATTTATACTACCAGCAGGCAGCAGCTGGTGTCTACCTATACATTTTAACAAAGTGAATGTTTATACTTTAGTTTTAATTATAAAATATTGTTATGGACTAAGCAATGTTTAGTTGTAGTTTGTAATGATTATACACATCATTACATTTAATAAATAAACATGTATATTTTAAATGTGTCAATAATGTAAAATACTAAAATTAAAATATATAAACAGTATTTAAATATATTTTAAATGGTTTAATTTTATAACACAGTAAGGTATAATACATTATGCATTGTTAAGACAAAATTAATTTTTTATAAATTTTATATAGACAAGTCCAACTAAAGTGCAGGCTTCAATGATAATAATGAGTATGAGCATAAGTTTGTCTTGGAAAACATGTCTATTAATAGCAGAGACATAACGGTGTGAAGATATTCTGGAACTGTCAATGTCCTCCAATCGATTGCGAGTACCGTGGAGTGTCTGTCTTTGTTCTCCTAATTCTTGAACAATTGCAGTACCAATTTCTTCAGTTTCTACGGCAATAGATTTTATACTAGTCAAACGATCATTGGTGCGTAGCAATACTTTACGATTCTCTTCGAGGACTTCCATTGAAATGTGAACTTCTCAACTACATGATATAATACATATTACATAATATAATGACATTACTTCAGACATTAGCGTATACATAACAATTGAACAATTATTGGAATATATTTTATAATTTGTATTGGTACTCTATCTTACTTGTGAGTTCTTACGGTCATACACTAAAGCGATCTATGCTCTAAGAGTTCATCTCTGCACGATAAATATATAATGAAAGAAATTCATCAAGGATGTGGATGACTTCTAATTTATATTTATTTATTTTATAACACTGACTAAGATTTTCCGTATTAAATAATTAAACTGGAATTACAATTAAAAAATTTCAGTATTTCTGTAATACCTTTAACTTTGACATAGACCTTGTTAAACATAACATAAGCTATGGTAAAAGCACAGTAGAAAGTCTTATGTCTGATTACAGTGTGTACTATGCAAAATTACAAAATACAAATAATGACAAGCATGATAACAACCACTATTACTATCATCAAAGAAAGAACAAACAAGAAACGACACTCTGCCGCACGGTCTTAGATTATTAGGTCTGGCAACTTGGTAATGGAATCCGTGCTCTTAATGACCGGACAGGGAATAGTCATGCACATGTGTCACTATCTAGCGGATAATTCTTTTTCATTATTATTTAATAACGGAAACCACGGTCTCAGGACTCAGGTAGTCAGGTGCAGTTGTTTTACTGATTAATAAATAGCATGTACTACATTTCGACTTTCGAGTGTAATTACACCTATACACTCATCAGGAACGTATACAGGGGGGTTTGGGGGTTCAAAAAAAAATTAATAGTTGTGTAGTTTATTTATATATTATATAGATTAATAACCCCCCCCCCCCCGAAATCTACTATGAACCTCCCTCGAATTTTATTTTTGTGTACGTGCCTGAGTCAAGGGTGGCTCCAGAGACATGGTTGGTGAGGGAGGGGGTTCATAATTTTTGGAAAACATTAATTGATGTTATAATATGTTTTTTTTTGTAATCATTTTTAAAATATGTATACATTTTTTTAGAAATATGGGCATGGGAGGGGGCCCATGTGTTAGTGTTTTGGACTTATGTCTATAAAATGCTAATATAAATATTTTAAGAAAAATGTACGTCTATAATTATGATTATATACTAATTACTAGAATAAAGAATTACGAAAATAAAATAGTTGATTTTGTTGAAATCTTGTTTTTCGTAAAAATTACCGTTTTCCCGATTTTGTGAAGTAGGTACCTAGGTACTGTAAATTTTCCGAATACCTACAAATAAAAGTACAAAGCTACCAGAAATACACATTAAATTTAAAGATTGAAGCATTTTTTCATCTATAAAACGTGTATACAAACACAGAAAGAAAAACATTGTAAATCCAATACATTGATCTCCCCGCCTAAATCTAATACATAAACAAAAATTGCGCCAAAATGTATAAAAAGTAAAAACAAAAGTATATTGTTATGTAATTTAACTCGAACGACGAGCGTTTTTAATTGAAAACACTTTTAGTAGTTTTACACTTTGTATCTCATCATGCCAAAAAAGTGTGCTATATGTCATAAAGGAACAGAAGGAGTTCCAACTTTTATAGTTACTCTTAAGCGGAAAGAGAATTGGGAATTTGTAGTTCCGATTCCATTATTTGTTGGTGATCGAATATGTCAAACACATTTTCCCAAATCTTTTTTAATAAAAGAAAATATAAAAGACGGTCCGGAACATGCGAAACGTTCAAGAGTAAGTTTAACAAACTAAATGTATAATATAGTTTTTATTTATTAGATAGGTATGATAACTGTAAGACATGTATAATAATATGTGTTTTATAATAATATAATATATTGCATTATCACGTTCACATTTCCATGTGGGGAACATAAAGATTTTATTATAGCGTATATAATAAAATATTATATAAATATGAGAATGCGTCAATGGACTAGGCAAACAAACCAAGAACAGCTAAAAGAAAACGCAAAAAAGAAAAAACTATCAAAATTTTGTAAATCATAATAATTTCATTAAGTTTCACAAAACATTCGTACATTAAATCTATTATTAAAGATATAATTAATATTACACTTACCAGTACTAAGTACTCAAAATGTTTAACAAAATTTATTATGTAAGTCATCGTGTTCATTATTATTATTTATTATTATATTATATATAAAATAAAAACTCAAAAGTTGTTTGTTGTTATAGAATTTGCTACTTTAGTCCACCGTCCACGTCCTATAATCATACAAAGGCTGAAAGGCCTAATTTTAAGAAAAAAAAATGCCCATAAGTTGTATTATTTAATAATATTTATCATAACATGAGATATCATTGACATTAAATTTATAGATCACCATATGTCGTTGATAGATGGCAGTACTAGTATTTATGAGTTCCCTGTCCAGTCGATAAGAGCACGGATTATTATATGTTAATCTCATCGAGTTGCATAGGGCTGCTCTGCCGTGTGATAACATAGTGGGGGCTCGGCCTAGAAGTTATAATCGAATTACTGGAGACTTCGGCAAGAAGTTGGTACCGGTTTTTGTTTACAATAAACCACATGTATAGTAATATTTTATATTACAACTATTTTTATACATAATATTTGAATTTTGCGCGTCGCTTTTGAATTTTTTTCATTCTGATTCAAATATTACTATTCTTTTTAAAAGTTGCTTAAATCGTTTATTATCCATAAATAAAAATGGTTGTACGTTGTGCTGCTTCAATGTGTTCTAATACACAGGACTAAACAAAAGACATCATTTATCATAGATTCCCAAAAGATGTTGAATTGTAAGTATACTTTTTTTACTTTTGATTATAAAAATGAAAATATGATTTTGCCATCAAAATTTATCATACCAATGAAAAAAACATTAAATATTCATTTAGATGTAATAAATGGGCAACATTGTGTCATCGTTTTGGTATAACTCGAACTCAAAATGGTAAATGTATAAATCCTACTCCAATTCAATTTCAAAGAACTTTTAAAAAGCTTTTTTGTCTCAATTATTTTCAACATTCAGAAAATGCTAATTGCATTGATGATTTAGATAGTGTGTTAGCAAATTTGACTGAAGCTTCCATATCGAAGGTAAATGTACTAATAACTGGAAATAACCCTATAATTAATGTTCCAGCATTGCCTGTTGAAAATACAACGTATAAAAGTTTAGAGCTGCCAGAGCAAAATGCTATTACTTACATTTGTGGCTTTTTGATGAGTAAGTGCTTAAGGTTCCACAGTTGTGAAAAATGCAATGAATATGGACAGGCACGGTTCTAGGACTGCATTTTCGTATGGGCAACAGTAGATTTATAATTAGGTTTCAACTGCGAATAATATTTCCTCCCCCTTCCCCAATAAGGGGCACTATAAATTTTGGTATGGGCAGCTGCCCTCCCTACTCTCAAAGGGAAGTTCATCAACAAACCTCGCAGAAAGTACGCTTTTCATACACTTTAAATCATATGCTGTTGACTCAGATTCATATTATTTGGTAGTTTAAGAGCACCTGGATCTATTTTTTATCAATATATTTTTCAGCTGGACAAGGTTTTTAATACATTTTTCAAACAGTTTATACTAGAAGGACATGTAGGGCAGAAATTAAAAGAAAAAATGACCATTCAAATTTTTTGTACTCACCCATGTGATGATTTTCCAAATGAATTATTAGTACACCTTTTTATAAGGTTTAAGACTTATAGCACACTGCACACTGACACATGCAAATGAATTTCATCACAGAACCACATCAAATAAAGGCCGTAGAAAAATTCATATTTTGTCAAACTTGTAATTATACAGATAAATAATGTTAATATATAGTTATAAGTACTTTTTAAATGTAAAATGACAAAATTGTCCTTATAAGTAAATTATAAGTTAATTGTTAACTTTTAAGTTTCAAATGTGACAAAAATTATTGTGTATATTATTATATTTTACAAAGTCATGAAAATAAATAATTTGTTATAAAGAATCAAAATTGTTTAATTTCGTATCATAACTTTTTGGCGAAACTTGTCAGCATCCAAGGTCACCCATTTATTTAACATAGAAAGATAGGGAATGTCGTACCCCTGCTATCATAGATATTATAACAAAAATAAAAATGGCAGCCAGCAACTCGGTGGATCAAATGATCGGTGTGTCATTTGTGTATTAGCTACAAATGCCATATTCTTAATGTACATTCTATAACCATATTAATAAAATGGTTAATTTGCTTAAAAATATATTAAAATGTCAGTTGACACTGTTGACAGCTGATGTATTCTGCTTTTCTACCTTACACAATCGTAAAATTGTAGATTATAATATATTTATATTATTTATGTAGAAATGTAATTTTCAGTGAGTAAGTAAATAATAATTACTCAGCCCAATGGAAGCTACGACGTACTGAGGCGACCCTTAGATTTGTGCATATAACACAATTAACACCTCTACGTGATCGGGCGTGAGGCAGCCCCGCTGTCGTCGTGGAACTCGGCCAGAGCGTATAAAGGTGCGACGGTCGCGCGCGGATACGTTACAACTTACAACTGAAGCGCAGACTAAGAGTTTTCTATTTTACGATTGTTTTATACTAGAATCGATAAAAATGTTTCCGACCGTAAATTGTGGTTAAGTCTTATTTCAGGCTTTCGTGGAGCATAACAATGTTGGAAAAGGTAGCAAGACACTGTAGTACTCATTGCTCTATCAGTACCGGTTATCGTGGTCAGTTTTTAGAGTGTAAAGTGACCTTATCTATAGTTATAGAGCACGAATCCTGCGAGACCTTGTTAACGTATCCTGCAGTTGCGCAGTACTAGTAATCGTGGTCATCAAGAAGATAATTTAAATAAGCTTTTACCACAGGTGTCAATATTTACTCGTTTGACGGTTTGGGAATAAGAAACCGAAATATACCTGTTGTGTACGACAAGCCAATTTTTGAGTTTTTTATTTAAAATAAACGTTCGTATGTTTTGGATGGAATAACCCGGAGTACAATTTTTATAGTTAATATGCTTGTTATAAAGACAACAATGACGACAGAAGTTATGGTTAACAAAATTACAGGTATGATAGAAGTAAAGTAGTGAGTAAGCTCTGCCGTCAAACACTCCTCATTAAAACGCGGAATCAATTTGTGTATATTTGATAATATTAATAGATATTGAACATATACCGACGTATACAGGTGGCTATACCAGCGTATTAAGCTTAAATAACAAAATTAATTTATTAGAATAAGTAAAATAACAAACCTACATAAAACTATATCTAAACATCCCGCATCGGAAGGAACAAATTGTTTCCACCACAGCGTGGTGTTTTGTTAATTTGCTTCCCCAATAGGTGTAAAATATTATTAAATACTCAAAAGTATAGAAATTATTTTGTTGTCAATAAGTCGCACTTGTATTTCTTCTAACCGTCTTTATCATAGTATGATCTACTTTTCGTTTGCCGTACTATAACAGCGCTATTAAAGATATATATTTAATCGTGTATATTTATAGTAGAGACGGGTTTCAGCAATCTTGTACAATTGGCCTGCCGGCATTAGCGATAGTCATGGCGAAAGCCGTTGATAGATAGCTCTGCCGTCAATCACTCACTGAAACGCTGCATCCAGTAGTGTCGTTGATGTTTTTCCAGAACTTTGTACACTGTTTTCTCGTGTTCTGTCATCGAACCGACAACATAATAAACTAAAACAGTGAGCCAGACGATATTTCAGTCAATGAATTCAGTTCTCACAGTGCCAAATTCCGATGTGGCAGTCAGCGGGCAGCTCGTGTTAAGTAACCGTCGTCCATTATAAGTACGGGCCGGCGACAGTGTAAAAATCAAGATCATACTTCACAGGATCATTTCTGTAGTATGCATCGTCCCCTCCAGGTGCAAGTCTGGAGTCGTCATCAGCCACGATGATGAGACTTGTCCGTGTACCAGAGCGTGAGACGGCTGGTGGTCTGCTGTTCGCAGCGAAGACCATTCAGCGACGATGATCGCAACCGGCATTGCTGGAAGGTATATGGACAGTCTGAGTGGTCCACTTTTAACTATCGTTGAAGTTTGTTTAGTTAAAACTATTTTTTCGCACACTAATATGTGTTACATTCGAAGCTAATAACAATTTTCGATTCAATATTATAATGAATACATTTTAAATATATTTAAACCAATAAATTTTTAGTGCCTACCGGCATTTTAAAGGTGAACATTTCCATTTATTGGGCCCTTGTGCAGTTGACACTGTTGACAGATGTATTCTGCTTTTCTACCTTACACAATCGTAAAATTGTAGATTATAATATATTTATATTATTTATGTAGAAATGTAATTTTCAGTGAGTAAGTAAATAATAATTACTCAGCCCAATGGAAGCTACGACGTACTGAGGCGACCCTTAGATTTGTGCATATAACACAATTAACACCTCTACGTGATCGGGCGTGAGGCAGCCCCGCTGTCGTCGTGGAACTCGGCCAGAGCGTATAAAGGTGCGACGGTCGCGCGCGGATACGTTACAACTTACAACTGAAGCGCAGACTAAGAGTTTTCTATTTTACGATTGTTTTATACTAGAATCGATAAAAATGTTTCCGACCGTAAATTGTGGTTAAGTCTTATTTCAGGCTTTCGTGGAGCATAACAATGTTGGAAAAGGTAGCAAGACACTGTAGTACTCATTGCTCTATCAGTACCGGTTATCGTGGTCAGTTTTTAGAGTGTAAAGTGACCTTATCTATAGTTATAGAGCACGAATCCTGCGAGACCTTGTTAACGTATCCTGCAGTTGCGCAGTACTAGTAATCGTGGTCATCAAGAAGATAATTTAAATAAGCTTTTACCACAGGTGTCAATATTTACTCGTTTGACGGTTTGGGAATAAGAAACCGAAATATACCTGTTGTGTACGACAAGCCAATTTTTGAGTTTTTTATTTAAAATAAACGTTCGTATGTTTTGGATGGAATAACCCGGAGTACAATTTTTATAGTTAATATGCTTGTTATAAAGACAACAATGACGACAGAAGTTATGGTTAGCAAAATTACAGGTATGATAGAAGTAAAGTAGTGAGTAAGCTCTGCCGTCAAACACTCCTCATTAAAACGCGGAATCAATTTGTGTATATTTGATAATATTAATAGATATTGAACATATACCGACGTATACAGGTGGCTATACCAGCGTATTAAGCTTAAATAACAAAATTAATTTATTAGAATAAGTAAAATAACAAACCTACATAAAACTATATCTAAACATCCCGCATCGGAAGGAACAAATTGTTTCCACCACAGCGTGGTGTTTTGTTAATTTGCTTCCCCAATAGGTGTAAAATATTATTAAATACTCAAAAGTATAGAAATTATTTTGTTGTCAATAAGTCGCACTTGTATTTCTTCTAACCGTCTTTATCATAGTATGATCTACTTTTCGTTTGCCGTACTATAACAGCGCTATTAAAGATATATATTTAATCGTGTATATTTATAGTAGAGACGGGTTTCAGCAATCTTGTACAATTGGCCTGCCGGCATTAGCGATAGTCATGGCGAAAGCCGTTGATAGATAGCTCTGCCGTCAATCACTCACTGAAACGCTGCATCCAGTAGTGTCGTTGATGTTTTTCCAGAACGTTGAACACTGTTTTCTCGTGTTCTGTCATCGAACCGACAACATAATAAACTAAAACAGTGAGCCAGACGATATTTCAGTCAATGAATTCAGTTCTCACAGTGCCAAATTCCGATGTGGCAGTCAGCGGGCAGCTCGTGTTAAGTAACCGTCGTCCATTATAAGTACGGGCCGGCGACAGTGTAAAAATCAAGATCATACTTCACAGGATCATTTCTGTAGTATGCATCGTCCCCTCCAGGTGCAAGTCTGGAGTCGTCATCAGCCACGATGATGAGACTTGTCCGTGTACCAGAGCGTGAGACGGCTGGTGGTCTGCTGTTCGCAGCGAAGACCATTCAGCGACGATGATCGCAACCGGCATTGCTGGAAGGTATATGGACAGTCTGAGTGGTCCACTTTTAACTATCGTTGAAGTTTGTTTAGTTAAAACTATTTTTTCGCACACTAATATGTGTTACATTCGAAGCTAATAACAATTTTCGATTCAATATTATAATGAATACATTTTAAATATATTTAAACCAATAAATTTTTAGTGCCTACCGGCATTTTAAAGGTGAACATTTCCATTTATTGGGCCCTTGTGCAGTTGACACTGTTGACAGATGTATTCTGCTTTTCTACCTTACACAATCGTAAAATTGTAGATTATAATATATTTATATTATTTATGTAGAAATGTAATTTTCAGTGAGTAAGTAAATAATAATTACTCAGCCCAATGGAAGCTACGACGTACTGAGGCGACCCTTAGATTTGTGCATATAACACAATTAACACCTCTACGTGATCGGGCGTGAGGCAGCCCCGCTGTCGTCGTGGAACTCGGCCAGAGCGTATAAAGGTGCGACGGTCGCGCGCGGATACGTTACAACTTACAACTGAAGCGCAGACTAAGAGTTTTCTATTTTACGATTGTTTTATACTAGAATCGATAAAAATGTTTCCGACCGTAAATTGTGGTTAAGTCTTATTTCAGGCTTTCGTGGAGCATAACAATGTTGGAAAAGGTAGCAAGACACTGTAGTACTCATTGCTCTATCAGTACCGGTTATCGTGGTCAGTTTTTAGAGTGTAAAGTGACCTTATCTATAGTTATAGAGCACGAATCCTGCGAGACCTTGTTAACGTATCCTGCAGTTGCGCAGTACTAGTAATCGTGGTCATCAAGAAGATAATTTAAATAAGCTTTTACCACAGGTGTCAATATTTACTCGTTTGACGGTTTGGGAATAAGAAACCGAAATATACCTGTTGTGTACGACAAGCCAATTTTTGAGTTTTTTATTTAAAATAAACGTTCGTATGTTTTGGATGGAATAACCCGGAGTACAATTTTTATAGTTAATATGCTTGTTATAAAGACAACAATGACGACAGAAGTTATGGTTAACAAAATTACAGGTATGATAGAAGTAAAGTAGTGAGTAAGCTCTGCCGTCAAACACTCCTCATTAAAACGCGAAATCAATTTGTGTATATTTGATAATATTAATAGATATTGAACATATACCGACGTATACAGGTGGCTATACCAGCGTATTAAGCTTAAATAACAAAATTAATTTATTAGAATAAGTAAAATAACAAACCTACATAAAACTATATCTAAACATCCCGCATCGGAAGGAACAAATTGTTTCCACCACAGCGTGGTGTTTTGTTAATTTGCTTCCCCAATAGGTGTAAAATATTATTAAATACTCAAAAGTATAGAAATTATTTTGTTGTCAATAAGTCGCACTTGTATTTCTTCTAACCGTCTTTATCATAGTATGATCTACTTTTCGTTTGCCGTACTATAACAGCGCTATTAAAGATATATATTTAATCGTGTATATTTATAGTAGAGACGGGTTTCAGCAATCTTGTACAATTGGCCTGCCGGCATTAGCGATAGTCATGGCGAAAGCCGTTGATAGATAGCTCTGCCGTCAATCACTCACTGAAACGCTGCATCCAGTAGTGTCGTTGATGTTTTTCCAGAACGTTGAACACTGTTTTCTCGTGTTCTGTCATCGAACCGACAACATAATAAACTAAAACAGTGAGCCAGACGATATTTCAGTCAATGAATTCAGTTCTCACAGTGCCAAATTCCGATGTGGCAGTCAGCGGGCAGCTCGTGTTAAGTAACCGTCGTCCATTATAAGTACGGGCCGGCGACAGTGTAAAAATCAAGATCATACTTCACAGGATCATTTCTGTAGTATGCATCGTCCCCTCCAGGTGCAAGTCTGGAGTCGTCATCAGCCACGATGATGAGACTTGTCCGTGTACCAGAGCGTGAGACGGCTGGTGGTCTGCTGTTCGCAGCGAAGACCATTCAGCGACGATGATCGCAACCGGCATTGCTGGAAGGTATATGGACAGTCTGAGTGGTCCACTTTTAACTATCGTTGAAGTTTGTTTAGTTAAAACTATTTTTTCGCACACTAATATGTGTTACATTCGAAGCTAATAACAATTTTCGATTCAATATTATAATGAATACATTTTAAATATATTTAAACCAATAAATTTTTAGTGCCTACCGGCATTTTAAAGGTGAACATTTCCATTTATTGGGCCCTTGTGCAGTTGACACTGTTGACAGATGTATTCTGCTTTTCTACCTTACACAATCGTAAAATTGTAGATTATAATATATTTATATTATTTATGTAGAAATGTAATTTTCAGTGAGTAAGTAAATAATAATTACTCAGCCCAATGGAAGCTACGACGTACTGAGGCGACCCTTAGATTTGTGCATATAACACAATTAACACCTCTACGTGATCGGGCGTGAGGCAGCCCCGCTGTCGTCGTGGAACTCGGCCAGAGCGTATAAAGGTGCGACGGTCGCGCGCGGATACGTTACAACTTACAACTGAAGCGCAGACTAAGAGTTTTCTATTTTACGATTGTTTTATACTAGAATCGATAAAAATGTTTCCGACCGTAAATTGTGGTTAAGTCTTATTTCAGGCTTTCGTGGAGCATAACAATGTTGGAAAAGGTAGCAAGACACTGTAGTACTCATTGCTCTATCAGTACCGGTTATCGTGGTCAGTTTTTAGAGTGTAAAGTGACCTTATCTATAGTTATAGAGCACGAATCCTGCGAGACCTTGTTAACGTATCCTGCAGTTGCGCAGTACTAGTAATCGTGGTCATCAAGAAGATAATTTAAATAAGCTTTTACCACAGGTGTCAATATTTACTCGTTTGACGGTTTGGGAATAAGAAACCGAAATATACCTGTTGTGTACGACAAGCCAATTTTTGAGTTTTTTATTTAAAATAAACGTTCGTATGTTTTGGATGGAATAACCCGGAGTACAATTTTTATAGTTAATATGCTTGTTATAAAGACAACAATGACGACAGAAGTTATGGTTAACAAAATTACAGGTATGATAGAAGTAAAGTAGTGAGTAAGCTCTGCCGTCAAACACTCCTCATTAAAACGCGAAATCAATTTGTGTATATTTGATAATATTAATAGATATTGAACATATACCGACGTATACAGGTGGCTATACCAGCGTATTAAGCTTAAATAACAAAATTAATTTATTAGAATAAGTAAAATAACAAACCTACATAAAACTATATCTAAACATCCCGCATCGGAAGGAACAAATTGTTTCCACCACAGCGTGGTGTTTTGTTAATTTGCTTCCCCAATAGGTGTAAAATATTATTAAATACTCAAAAGTATAGAAATTATTTTGTTGTCAATAAGTCGCACTTGTATTTCTTCTAACCGTCTTTATCATAGTATGATCTACTTTTCGTTTGCCGTACTATAACAGCGCTATTAAAGATATATATTTAATCGTGTATATTTATAGTAGAGACGGGTTTCAGCAATCTTGTACAATTGGCCTGCCGGCATTAGCGATAGTCATGGCAAAAGCCGTTGATAGATAGCTCTGCCGTCAATCACTCACTGAAACGCTGCATCCAGTAGTGTCGTTGATGTTTTTCCAGAACTTTGTACACTGTTTTCTCGTGTTCTGTCATCGAACCGACAACATAATAAACTAAAACAGTGAGCCAGACGATATTTCAGTCAATGAATTCAGTTCTCACAGTGCCAAATTCCGATGTGGCAGTCAGCGGGCAGCTCGTGTTAAGTAACCGTCGTCCATTATAAGTACGGGCCGGCGACAGTGTAAAAATCAAGATCATACTTCACAGGATCATTTCTGTAGTATGCATCGTCCCCTCCAGGTGCAAGTCTGGAGTCGTCATCAGCCACGATGATGAGACTTGTCCGTGTACCAGAGCGTGAGACGGCTGGTGGTCTGCTGTTCGCAGCGAAGACCATTCAGCGACGATGATCGCAACCGGCATTGCTGGAAGGTATATGGACAGTCTGAGTGGTCCACTTTTAACTATCGTTGAAGTTTGTTTAGTTAAAACTATTTTTTCGCACATTAATATGTGTTACATTCGAAGCTAATAACAATTTTCGATTCAATATTATAATGAATACATTTTAAATATATTTAAACCAATAAATTTTTAGTGCCTACCGGCATTTTAAAGGTGAACATTTCCATTTATTGGGCCCTTGTGCAGTTGACACTGTTGACAGATGTATTCTGCTTTTCTACCTTACACAATCGTAAAATTGTAGATTATAATATATTTATATTATTTATGTAGAAATGTAATTTTCAGTGAGTAAGTAAATAATAATTACTCAGCCCAATGGAAGCTACGACGTACTGAGGCGACCCTTAGATTTGTGCATATAACACAATTAACACCTCTACGTGATCGGGCGTGAGGCAGCCCCGCTGTCGTCGTGGAACTCGGCCAGAGCGTATAAAGGTGCGACGGTCGCGCGCGGATACGTTACAACTTACAACTGAAGCGCAGACTAAGAGTTTTCTATTTTACGATTGTTTTATACTAGAATCGATAAAAATGTTTCCGACCGTAAATTGTGGTTAAGTCTTATTTCAGGCTTTCGTGGAGCATAACAATGTTGGAAAAGGTAGCAAGACACTGTAGTACTCATTGCTCTATCAGTACCGGTTATCGTGGTCAGTTTTTAGAGTGTAAAGTGACCTTATCTATAGTTATAGAGCACGAATCCTGCGAGACCTTGTTAACGTATCCTGCAGTTGCGCAGTACTAGTAATCGTGGTCATCAAGAAGATAATTTAAATAAGCTTTTACCACAGGTGTCAATATTTACTCGTTTGACGGTTTGGGAATAAGAAACCGAAATATACCTGTTGTGTACGACAAGCCAATTTTTGAGTTTTTTATTTAAAATAAACGTTCGTATGTTTTGGATGGAATAACCCGGAGTACAATTTTTATAGTTAATATGCTTGTTATAAAGACAACAATGACGACAGAAGTTATGGTTAACAAAATTACAGGTATGATAGAAGTAAAGTAGTGAGTAAGCTCTGCCGTCAAACACTCCTCATTAAAACGCGGAATCAATTTATGTATATTTGATAATATTAATAGATATTGAACATATACCGACGTATACAGGTGGCTATACCAGCGTATTAAGCTTAAATAACAAAATTAATTTATTAGAATAAGTAAAATAACAAACCTACATAAAACTATATCTAAACATCCCGCATCGGAAGGAACAAATTGTTTCCACCACAGCGTGGTGTTTTGTTAATTTGCTTCCCCAATAGGTGTAAAATATTATTAAATACTCAAAAGTATAGAAATTATTTTGTTGTCAATAAGTCGCACTTGTATTTCTTCTAACCGTCTTTATCATAGTATGATCTACTTTTCGTTTGCCGTACTATAACAGCGCTATTAAAGATATATATTTAATCGTGTATATTTATAGTAGAGACGGGTTTCAGCAATCTTGTACAATTGGCCTGCCGGCATTAGCGATAGTCATGGCGAAAGCCGTTGATAGATAGCTCTGCCGTCAATCACTCACTGAAACGCTGCATCCAGTAGTGTCGTTGATGTTTTTCCAGAACGTTGAACACTGTTTTCTCGTGTTCTGTCATCGAACCGACAACATAATAAACTAAAACAGTGAGCCAGACGATATTTCAGTCAATGAATTCAGTTCTCACAGTGCCAAATTCCGATGTGGCAGTCAGCGGGCAGCTCGTGTTAAGTAACCGTCGTCCATTATAAGTACGGGCCGGCGACAGTGTAAAAATCAAGATCATACTTCACAGGATCATTTCTGTAGTATGCATCGTCCCCTCCAGGTGCAAGTCTGGAGTCGTCATCAGCCACGATGATGAGACTTGTCCGTGTACCAGAGCGTGAGACGGCTGGTGGTCTGCTGTTCGCAGCGAAGACCATTCAGCGACGATGATCGCAACCGGCATTGCTGGAAGGTATATGGACAGTCTGAGTGGTCCACTTTTAACTATCGTTGAAGTTTGTTTAGTTAAAACTATTTTTTCGCACACTAATATGTGTTACATTCGAAGCTAATAACAATTTTCGATTCAATATTATAATGAATACATTTTAAATATATTTAAACCAATAAATTTTTAGTGCCTACCGGCATTTTAAAGGTGAACATTTCCATTTATTGGGCCCTTGTGCAGTTGACACTGTTGACAGATGTATTCTGCTTTTCTACCTTACACAATCGTAAAATTGTAGATTATAATATATTTATATTATTTATGTAGAAATGTAATTTTCAGTGAGTAAGTAAATAATAATTACTCAGCCCAATGGAAGCTACGACGTACTGAGGCGACCCTTAGATTTGTGCATATAACACAATTAACACCTCTACGTGATCGGGCGTGAGGCAGCCCCGCTGTCGTCGTGGAACTCGGCCAGAGCGTATAAAGGTGCGACGGTCGCGCGCGGATACGTTACAACTTACAACTGAAGCGCAGACTAAGAGTTTTCTATTTTACGATTGTTTTATACTAGAATCGATAAAAATGTTTCCGACCGTAAATTGTGGTTAAGTCTTATTTCAGGCTTTCGTGGAGCATAACAATGTTGGAAAAGGTAGCAAGACACTGTAGTACTCATTGCTCTATCAGTACCGGTTATCGTGGTCAGTTTTTAGAGTGTAAAGTGACCTTATCTATAGTTATAGAGCACGAATCCTGCGAGACCTTGTTAACGTATCCTGCAGTTGCGCAGTACTAGTAATCGTGGTCATCAAGAAGATAATTTAAATAAGCTTTTACCACAGGTGTCAATATTTACTCGTTTGACGGTTTGGGAATAAGAAACCGAAATATACCTGTTGTGTACGACAAGCCAATTTTTGAGTTTTTTATTTAAAATAAACGTTCGTATGTTTTGGATGGAATAACCCGGAGTACAATTTGTGTATATTTGATAATATTAATAGATATTGAACATATACCGACGTATACAGGTGGCTATACCAGCGTATTAAGCTTAAATAACAAAATTAATTTATTAGAATAAGTAAAATAACAAACCTACATAAAACTATATCTAAACATCCCGCATCGGAAGGAACAAATTGTTTCCACCACAGCGTGGTGTTTTGTTAATTTGCTTCCCCAATAGGTGTAAAATATTATTAAATACTCAAAAGTATAGAAATTATTTTGTTGTCAATAAGTCGCACTTGTATTTCTTCTAACCGTCTTTATCATAGTATGATCTACTTTTCGTTTGCCGTACTATAACAGCGCTATTAAAGATATATATTTAATCGTGTATATTTATAGTAGAGACGGGTTTCAGCAATCTTGTACAATTGGCCTGCCGGCATTAGCGATAGTCATGGCGAAAGCCGTTGATAGATAGCTCTGCCGTCAATCACTCACTGAAACGCTGCATCCAGTAGTGTCGTTGATGTTTTTCCAGAACGTTGAACACTGTTTTCTCGTGTTCTGTCATCGAACCGACAACATAATAAACTAAAACAGTGAGCCAGACGATATTTCAGTCAATGAATTCAGTTCTCACAGTGCCAAATTCCGATGTGGCAGTCAGCGGGCAGCTCGTGTTAAGTAACCGTCGTCCATTATAAGTACGGGCCGGCGACAGTGTAAAAATCAAGATCATACTTCACAGGATCATTTCTGTAGTATGCATCGTCCCCTCCAGGTGCAAGTCTGGAGTCGTCATCAGCCACGATGATGAGACTTGTCCGTGTACCAGAGCGTGAGACGGCTGGTGGTCTGCTGTTCGCAGCGAAGACCATTCAGCGACGATGATCGCAACCGGCATTGCTGGAAGGTATATGGACAGTCTGAGTGGTCCACTTTTAACTATCGTTGAAGTTTGTTTAGTTAAAACTATTTTTTCGCACATTAATATGTGTTACATTCGAAGCTAATAACAATTTTCGATTCAATATTATAATGAATACATTTTAAATATATTTAAACCAATAAATTTTTAGTGCCTACCGGCATTTTAAAGGTGAACATTTCCATTTATTGGGCCCTTGTGCAGTTGACACTGTTGACAGATGTATTCTGCTTTTCTACCTTACACAATCGTAAAATTGTAGATTATAATATATTTATATTATTTATGTAGAAATGTAATTTTCAGTGAGTAAGTAAATAATAATTACTCAGCCCAATGGAAGCTACGACGTACTGAGGCGACCCTTAGATTTGTGCATATAACACAATTAACACCTCTACGTGATCGGGCGTGAGGCAGCCCCGCTGTCGTCGTGGAACTCGGCCAGAGCGTATAAAGGTGCGACGGTCGCGCGCGGATACGTTACAACTTACAACTGAAGCGCAGACTAAGAGTTTTCTATTTTACGATTGTTTTATACTAGAATCGATAAAAATGTTTCCGACCGTAAATTGTGGTTAAGTCTTATTTCAGGCTTTCGTGGAGCATAACAATGTTGGAAAAGGTAGCAAGACACTGTAGTACTCATTGCTCTATCAGTACCGGTTATCGTGGTCAGTTTTTAGAGTGTAAAGTGACCTTATCTATAGTTATAGAGCACGAATCCTGCGAGACCTTGTTAACGTATCCTGCAGTTGCGCAGTACTAGTAATCGTGGTCATCAAGAAGATAATTTAAATAAGCTTTTACCACAGGTGTCAATATTTACTCGTTTGACGGTTTGGGAATAAGAAACCGAAATATACCTGTTGTGTACGACAAGCCAATTTTTGAGTTTTTTATTTAAAATAAATGTTCGTATGTTTTGGATGGAATAACCCGGAGTACAATTTTTATAGTTAATATGCTTGTTATAAAGACAACAATGACGACAGAAGTTATGGTTAGCAAAATTACAGGTATGATAGAAGTAAAGTAGTGAGTAAGCTCTGCCGTCAAACACTCCTCATTAAAACGCGGAATCAATTTGTGTATATTTGATAATATTAATAGATATTGAACATATACCGACGTATACAGGTGGCTATACCAGCGTATTAAGCTTAAATAACAAAATTAATTTATTAGAATAAGTAAAATAACAAACCTACATAAAACTATATCTAAACATCCCGCATCGGAAGGAACAAATTGTTTCCACCACAGCGTGGTGTTTTGTTAATTTGCTTCCCCAATAGGTGTAAAATATTATTAAATACTCAAAAGTATAGAAATTATTTTGTTGTCAATAAGTCGCACTTGTATTTATTCTAACCGTCTTTATCATAGTATGATCTACTTTTTAATTAATTGGGTATCATAAAAACTATTCAGTATCTAATTTTTAGATTCAATTGGTCGATGCTGATGTTAATTTAGTGAAGAACATTAACAAAGAACTGGAGAGTTTTGTTCAAACAAATGAAAAAGATACCACTTGTGATGTAATTACAACGTCTTATGATCACTCCGATCCTGCTAATTGGCCTCAGCTGTTAACTAATACAGATAAGTATGAAATTGTAAAACTAGGCCCCGTAAGAGTAGAGAATTATGATTTTCCCATAACTAACTATGAAAATGGTCAAAAAAGAAGGTTTACTGCAAATAATTACTATCGTAAGTTATCAAATGGTGATATTATGATTGATAGAAAATGGGTTGTTTATTCCAAAGTTAAAGACTCTGTTTATTGTTTTCCGTGCAAAATATTCCAACAAAATAAACAAAATGAGAGTCATTTGTGTAATATTGGTCTAAAAGATTGGAAACATCTTTCAGAAAAATTAAAATCCCATGAAAGTTCAAAGATTCATTTTCAATCAATTCAATCTTGGATGGAGTTAAATGTAAGAATATCTAAAAACTTAACAATTGATAAAGAACATTTGGCCATTATTGAAAAGGAAAAAAATCACTGGAGAAATGTTCTTACTCGTGTGATTAGTATTATTCACTATTTATCCAAAAACAATGATGCGTTCAGAGGACCATCGGATGTCTTATTTACTAAAAGTAATGGTCATTTTCTTGGAGCAATTGAAATGCTAAATAAGTTTGATCCTGTTATTATAGAGCACTTAAAACGAATAAAAAACCATGAAACTCATGTGCATTATTTAGGGCACGAAATTCAGAAGGAATTAATTTCATTAATGGAAACAGAAATTCGCAAAACAATTATTAATAACATTAAAAAGGCTAAATATTTTTCTGTCATAATGGATTGCACTCCTGACATCAGTCACAATGAACAGCTATCTCTTTTATTTAGAATAGTGAATATGAATGATGATAACTCCCATAGTCCAGACATTCAAGAATACTTTCTAGATTTTATCTCTGTTCAATCTACTACTGGATTAAATTTATCAAATGTACTTATTGATAAATTAAATGAATATGGTATTGACATTATGAACTGTAGAGGGCAAGCATATGACAATGGGTCAAACATGGTTGGTAAATATCAAGGGGTACAAAAGACACGGGTAACCAATCAAAATCCAAGAGCATTTTTTACCCCATGTGCCTCTCATAACTTAAATTTAGTGCTTCGAGACGCAGCTAAAAATTCATCTAGGGCATCAACATTTTTTGGGACAGTACAACGAATATATACTATTTTTTCTGCATCAACTAGTCGCTGGGACATTTTCAAAAAATTTTGTAGTATTTTTACAGTAAAACAATGGTCGGAAACACGTTGGGAAAGCCGAGTGAATAGTGTTAAAGCTCTACGATTCCAATTATCAAATATAATAGAAGCTCTAGAAGAAGTATCAGAGACAGCTAATGACTCAATTGCCAAAAGTGATGCTAGATCCTTAATTACTGAAATAAGTACATATGAATTTATACTAAGTCTAATAATTTTGTATGACATATTAGTTCAAGTCAACATAGTAAGTAAGAGTTTACAAGGGAAAGATGCAGATATTAATATTTCAAATGACATGTTACAAAGTTTATTAGCTTTTTTGAAATCTTACAGAGAATCAGGATTTATGAATGCTAAAATTATTGCTAATAATTTGGCAGAAGAAATTGAAGTTGAACCAGTATTTAAGAAAACCCGACCAAGAAAGAAAAAGAAAAATTTTGATTATGAAGGAAACGATGAAAGAATCAATGATGAAGAAGACAATTTTAGACAAGAATATTTCTTACTAGTTATAGATCAAGCAACTAGTTCAGTTGAAAATCGTTTTAAACAAATTGAATCGTACAAAGATTATTTTGGGTTTTTATTTCGTATTGGAAAGTTACGATATGCGAATGATGACAATTTAATGAAATATTGTAAGGACCTTGAAATCCATCTAAAAGATGGGAATTCGAAAGATATTGATTTCATGGAGTTGTATAATGAATTGGTAAATTTCAGATTGATAGTAAATGAAACGATTCCTCTTGAAGCTTTGTCAGTGGTAAAATATTCTTCAGAATGTTTTCCAAATATTGGTATTGCCCTTAGAATTTTACTGACAATACCAGTAACTTCGGCATGTGCCGAGAGAAGCTTTTCTAAACTGAAATTAATAAAAACATATTTGAGAAACAAGTTAAGCCAAGAAAACCTTTCTGGTCTTTCAATAATTTCAATAGAAAAAGATATTTCTGAATCTTTAGATTATGATGATATCATAAATCAGTTTGCTGCTAAAAAATCAAGGAAAGTAATGTTTTAAGAATATGTATTCATTTTATTACTAATGTTATCAATATTTTTATTGTTTATATTGTTCTTTCTGTATATTGATTACATTTTAAAATTATTTTGTAATAATTTATTAAAATATAATATAATATTATGAATAAATGGATGATTGATATTTGATAAAAATGATTTATTAAGTACCTAGTTAGTTTGGATAATAATATGTAATCTAGTTTCCGAGCGGAGTAAAGAGAAAAAAATTTTGTGTACCTATAGCATTCAGAAGACTACACATAGACTGTTATTTATTTTGCCCGGGGCCCCGCAAATCCTTGCGCCGTCCCTGCTTATAGGCAACATTTATTAGAGCTATACCTCTATAATTTTTACAGTCTTGAGGGTCATTTTTCTTATGTATTGGACATATTAACGAAGTGTTCTAATCTTCCGGGAGTCTCTCATTTTCCCAAATCAGTTCTATTACTTCGTGAATTGTAGATATCGCTTCTTCATCTATCCTCTTCAGAATTTCTGCTTGAATACCATCTTCTCCCGGGGATTTATGATTTTTTATCCTTTTGATTTGTACGGCAATTTCTTGTTTAGAAGCAGTTGGATAACCGCTATCGTTTATAGTTATGTTTAAACTTGGAATTCTTCCACTGGGTCATCACAATTAAGGAGTTTCTCAAAATATCCAGTCCACTTCTCCAGAAGCTTCCCTTGTTCAGTCACTAGCGTCCCATCATCTTCTCTTAGAAACCTCTCTCGTTTCTTATATCCTCCTCTTGTCGTGTTTATCTTCTGATATAGTTGTCGTATATTATTTATTCTAAAATTCTGTTCCGCTTCTTCTAACAATTTTTAGGCGTACAACCGTTTTTCTCTTCTTAATGTATTATGTGCCTCTTTTTGGTATCGTTTATACTGTTCTTCTTTGTCTTTATTTGTAGGATCACCAAGCCATATGGTCCTTAGACTCTTTCTTTGAACTAGTACTTTCTCGCATATTTCATTAAACCATGGCTTTTTTATTTTTTTCGGTTTACCCAAAACCAATTCTGATACTGTCTTTATTGAGTCTCTCACTTTTTTCCATTTTTCGTCAATTGACCCTATATATTATCAAAATGAATGGTTCTCATCTGTTCATTTAGTCTGTTTTTAATACACCAACTCTTATCTTCGGCCTCTAACTTGGATACATCATATCTTTCCAGGATAGTCCCAGTAGATCAAGCGGGATTTTTAAGTTTTACTTTAATTTTTCCTTTAACAAGAAAGTGATCGGAGTCGCTATCTGCCCCTCTTACAGTCTGAACATCTTGAATACAGTTGCTGAATCTCAGATTTATTAGTATATGATCAATTTGGTTTGTATACTTTCCGTCCGGTGAGCTCCAAGTACCTTTATGTATCATTTTATGTGGGAACATTGTACTTTTAACTACTAGACCTCTTTCAGTTGCCAAGTCAATTAGTCTTAGTCCGTTGTCATTACTTGTGTTATGTAAGCTATAGCTACCTATAACTGGTCTGAATGTGGTCTCTTTCCCAATCTTCGCATTCATATCACCAAGTACAATTTGAATTCTTCTTTTTGGTATTGTGTTTAGCGTGGCCATAACATCTTCGTAAAAAAGGTCCTTTTCCTCTTGTCGTTTGTCTTCTGTAGGTGCATGTAAGTTAACGAAACTAATATCAAACCACTGTGTCGTCAGAGTTAGGATTGATATTCTAGGGTTTACATCTCTGAAGTCCTTTACAGCTAGTATTAGGCTCTTATGTACCGCGAAACCTGTACCAAATTGTCGTTGGTCGTTACACTTCCCATAGAAAACTGTCGTGTCTTGAATATCCACTGATCCTGAATCACTCCATCTAATTTCCTGTAGAGCCACCACTTTAAGTCTATATATCTCAATTTCAGATACTACACCCTGTGCAGCTCCCGTCTTAAAAAAAGTGCGAACATTCCATGTACCAAAAAGTAAAGCATTTTTCCAGTTTCCAGTCGTTTTTCCATTATCTCCACTTATCCGAGGCAAATTTGTAAGTACCTGAACACAAAGTTTTTTTTACAAGGCAGGGTTGTTAGCCCTGCGCCTAACCCCCAACCTGGAGGACCAGAGCTCGGGGCCCCGGGTTCGCCAAACCCGTAGTACTAATTACTTAGTACCCCCCTGAGGGAGGGGGAAAATTAAATTATTAGAATAAGTAAAATAACAAACCTACATACAACTATATCTAAACATCCCGCATCGGAAGGCACAAATTGTCTATCAACGGGCCTACCACACCTCTACGTCCGACCTCTGTTTAATTTCTCAAAACCTGGTTGAGTGGAGAGCCGCCTGCATAACCACTGGACTCAACATCTCCATATGCCAGTCCTTTCCTGTTGGTTAGCAAAAGGACTGGTGATAAGCGGTTGTGCGTTGATTTCCGGTGATTAAATCAGTGAACCGTGGATCAACCGTATCCAATGCCGGAGATTGACAAGCAGAGGTGAAACTTTATTCCACGTTGGACCTCTCGAATATGTTCCTAAAAATTTCTTTTACTGATGAAGCGAAGGAAAAATCTGCTTTCGTTGCCGAGGAGACCACGGCGATGTTTGAGCGTATGCTTTTTGGTCTTAAGCGAAGGCTGGGCACGTTCCAAACGATAACGAATCTCGTGTTTAAAGAACTAAAGGATGCCGGTGTAATGTATATATATATATATGGACGAAGCTGGAGTAAAGTCAGCTAAGTCTTTAATTTTTTAGATCAATTGAAATACATCAACTCACAAGTTAAGAGTTGGTCACGTTTCTTGCCTAAATTATAGCTACTCTAAATTTACGGCCTTTGTGTACCTTAATCAATGATCCAAAGGATTTGGACAGTTTGACGTCATGTAATTTTTTAACGTCTGAACATTCGATATCTCTCCCCGACTTTTTGGACAATGTACTGTTCTCAGAAATGCAACGCTGGCGCTTAGTAACTGACCTCCACCGTTTCTTCTGGACCTGATGGAAAAATAAATATTTATCAACTCTCAAACTTCTAATAAAAGGAGTCTGATGAAAGAAAAAAATTGAGTGTGGGAAATCTCGTCCTAAACGTATAAACCTAACCTAACTCTCAGCCGAATGAAATGGACCTAAGTAGTTGAAGTATAATTGAGATGTTTTTACTATATTTAAGCAGAACCGTTATACACAAGACGGAACGTTGGTACATTAATAGTTTATGACTCTCAGTACAATATGAAAGTGGGTGAGCTGTCTTATTATTAGCAGAAATAAGCACGTTATTTGTAGATTGATTTGGTTTAGGAAACATAGTTTTGACATTATTCGTAGCAGTAATCCTGCTTCACGTTTCGTTAGGAAATACGGCTTCTGAGCTTTTCATCGATACACATCGACTAGCCAAAAATTGTTCGGTGTCTTTGTACGCCGGTACCTCAGTATTTCTTAAATTAAGTTGCCAACTGTGTCCAATTTACTTGTTACTATTGTGACTAACTATGCATCCCACTGATCTACAGGCTATCCAAGTGTTCTCAGTGCCGCGACATGTGTGGAAACATTCGAGTGCAGTTTTTGTAGTGCTTTAGCTGACGACTCTTCAACGATGGGCATGGGCATATCTAAGATCGAACGGATATATGTCTGTATCACCAAACTCTTGTTATCGTACCTTTGCTATTATTTCATCTGTTATCTAATGTGTTAGATCGTCGACATCAGCAATATTTTAATAATATTGTGGAACTGTTAGGCTAGATTATTGTTTTACAATTTAGATGAACTAAATATGGTTCATAATTAAAAATGGGCACAATAGACCTATAGCAGTAAGCCAGTAAAACTAAAGAACCTTTGGAAATTTGGACGGTAGAATCGGTTGATCCTTTTCAGAAAAAACATTGTTTATGACCACCTGGTTAGGTATAAATAGGACGTTCGTGGTTGTGTTATTCGTTTATACTCAGTAGCACATTTAGGATTTTGCTGCTCTGGATACACATTTTTTAATGCCCTCTCCCCTTGGCCCCTACCGGTTTTTATGTTGTAGCAATTTTTCTCACCTATAAGAACTTACAACACAATGTGTCATATGATATACTATAACAGTAACATGCAGTGTAACAATCTATCAAGTGCCCGTAAGAACAAATATGTATAATATATGATATTTTACCACACATGGCGGACACAAGTTAATAATCGAACAATATTGTAATTATAATTTTAATTTAATAATTACCCTTAATTTTTAAAGAGTGCATCGAAGATAATAGACATTTAGGTAAACGTAGGTATAACATTATACATCGTAATTTCTTTATTCAACAGTCGTCACTAAGGCATTCGTTGACTTAATTATGTCCATATGTCCACCACCTATTGAATGTGTGCGGTTTTAATACCTACCAAAAATGTACGGTTTTGTTCTGTACTTTATTAAAAGTGGGTGGTTTTTGGAATCAACAGTTTTGACAAAGGACCGTCACGGTTGACAATGGTTAGAAAAATAATAATGCAATGATGGTAAAATTTGAAAGTCTGTCCATGATTGAACATTATGGAATTCTATTATGCAGCTTGAGTTTTTTTTTTATATGATAAATTTATGGATTTAATTTTAAATCAATAAGATATATTGTAAGACTTTATTTATTTAAATTATTAATCGCACGCATTGGTGAATTTTAATTCAAAATAATTTATTTTAATAGGTACTGTTAATTTTTTCTGCCCTTTTTAATGCTTACTTATGGATATTGGTGAAAAATGTAACAGTAACAGTAAATCAACGTTAGAATAGTGGCAGTAAATATACAAACCATCCAAATAATTTTAAATTCATTAAATTGACACTTCATTTGCAGTTTGCACTTAAACTGTTGTTGTAAAGTTATAGCGGTCTATAAAAATACTATACTTGATGTTATAAGTTATAACTATAGTACTCGGGAGTTATAAGAGTTAAACAAGGAAAAATATGCACAACAAATTGTAAAATATGCATAAGAACAATGTCAGCAAAATAGTTTGATAAATGTTCATAAAAATTTAAAACTTCAAAAAAACTATTTTCTATTGTTATTAAATTGTATTAAAAGAAATGTGAAAATTGGAAAAATAAATTTATAATATTTAAATTATGGCAAAGACTGTATGGCATTTTGACATTTTATTGAACTGAAAAAAATAGTTAAACAAATATATTCGAAAAGCTAGTACATCGGAATATAGGCGCGAAAGAGATTAAATGCGCATAGCACCGTTGTCGTTAAATGAATAGTCGATTGCGGTGATAATAATAATTATTAAATACTTACCAACATTAATATGGAGTTATAAATTCACTATTATTATTAAAATACACAGCTTAAGAAAGAAAAAGATCAATTTATTTTTTAGAAAATATTAAATATGCAAAATATATTAATAGGCATGCGTATGAAGATTAAGAAATATGCACTTTCCCTTTAAAATTGACGAAATATACATTTTAAATTTTTGATTTTTAAACTGACTATTGAATAGCTTGGATTTTTCTAGCTTAGTGTGCTATAAATCGAGATCATATAGAATAATAACTCCTACAACTTCCGAGCCCTAATTATAATATTTAAAATACTATCCTCGTCACCAACTATTTTCATTTATATGTATTTATTGTATTATTATGAAATATTTTTAAATCATTAATGCATTATTATTAATTTCATTCTCATTTTGAACTACTAATAATGCGTAAAAAATTAAAATGTTAGATAGGAGAGAGCAGGAAAATATGGACTTCCTTATACGACCTGTAGTGTTGAATGTTGATTATTTGAAGTGAAAGAAAAACAATTAAATTAATTTATAACTTTACTTTTAAGTTTAAACTCTCAATATAAAATTTAAAATTCAAACAAGCCAAAACAATAAAAACTAATTGGATACATTTAAAACAATTCACTGTTGTAATATTACGGTATAAATAAATAAATAAATTCTATTCGATCAAACATTTACGCAGTGTATACATAAACAATGCATTCTCCTTTTTAGCCAGCATGTTATTACACTATTACACTCATAGACCTTATACTTAGTATAAGGTCTATGATTACACTTATGTTTATTTACTATAGCCAACATAATATTATAATATCAATTTTATATGCATGGGACATGGCCACATGGGTATAGAGAATGTGTCGTAGTTTAGTTGTTTTTTAAAGTAAAAGTTAAATTCCTACCAGCGCGGCGTCCAGAATTATACTTAAATGTTAAAATATTATGTGTAAACAATATACACATTATAATTTATATCATTATATCTATGTATATCATTCACATTTTTCATATTCAATGCATTCAAAACAGGTCAAACCTAGTTTATTGAAATAATTAAAACAAAAATTAAATTAAAAATAATTCTACAGTATTAATATTATACATATTATATACTAATTATTCTTTTCATAACTAAATATTTGTAGATTTTAGTATTATTTTTACAATCTGCATTGACTGCATTGAATCTTGTCGCATAGTAGCATAGACCTATAAAAGAAGACCTTTTATAGGTCTATGCATAGTAGCAACGACAGTTGATTTACAAAATCATTTATAATGTATTATCTTGGTGCAATAATTAAAAAATATCAAGTCCCTCCAAAAGTGTAACTGTGTAAGCGTTTTGTTCATTCTACGTTGTAATTTTAATAATATAGCAATCCTCATTGGAACTATTTGGAAGCCGACCGACAAGTACCTTGGTGTAACTTGGTTGTCGCACTTATCAATAATATTTTATATTTCAAATTATTATGTATTATTTTTTTTTAAATAAAATATATTATTTTAATTCTGTAAGGTTAGGAAAAAAATTAACTATACTGCACTTTGATATTACCATAGAACAATATTACTCCATGATGCAACCCAACATACAAGGTTTCTTATCGCTAATCGTACGAAAAACGGAAAAGGCAAGCTAAGGTTTTCACAAGTTCCTATCACTCAATTATTTCATTCGTTCCACAATCATACTTATCTATGGTCATGATAATATTATTCTGTAGTAGCCGTGTTGTAAAAATTTAAAATTTATTGAATTCAACTTTAAAATGTACATTAAAACTATGTTTTCTCCGTTACACAAATCATTTCTTACTATTTTTGTGCCTGCATCTTTACAGTATTTTTATAATTGCGTGACATGGCCAAGAATTTAAAACTTAATAGTTAATATGGTCTTTTTATAATTTATAAATAAAAATATTTTATTGAGTATGCAAGCAAAAAAACGATTTATATTAATTTGGCTCAGTGTTTTACTATTCATTTTGATCATGTGTTTACTAAAAACGACTAGGAAACCAGACACTTTGCACCATCTAACCTACAATCTCAATGATGTGGAAAATCTACCGTCTTTCATGGATGATTGGCATCAAAGTTTAGAAGTTGGTCGTCCTCCTGCTGCAAAAACCTACGAAGCTAGACAACAAATACCATATCACAGCTCACATAGAAAAACTAACAAGAACTGCAGGTTTTTAATTATGTTTACCATGATTAGTAAAATTTAACCCATTCTGTGGCACATTATTTTTAGTATTTACACTGCCTGTGCGAGCATTTTTTTGATAACTTTTGAGATTTTCCTAGCCATTTTTGGACTTCAAAACATACATAAAATAAGTTTTTGTTTTTAAGGAAGCATATACTCGTATGTGTAATTAGTACAGCAGCCATGTTTTTGTTCGGCACACATACATGTCATTAGCACAGAAATGGTTAATTTTTGTAATTTATTATATCAAATCATGAGTTAGGTATGATGAACAATAAATATTTTTTCAGAATGGAGACATGTTTTGACTCTTCACGATGTGAAAATGATTTTCGAGTGTTTGTATATCCATTATCTGAATTAGAAACCAGTGGGTTAATGACTTCAACCCGTAGTGTTTTATATCAGAAAATGTTGGATATTATCGTGGAGTCTAGGTATTACACAGATGAATACACCAAAGCTTGTGTATTTGTCATAGCTATTGATACTTTAGATCGAGATCCCTTGTCTCCAGACTACCTACGTAATATTCCCATGAAAATGCAAAGACTAAGACATTGGAACGGTGGCCGAAATCACGTAATTTTTAATCTGTATTCTGGATCTTGGCCAGACTACAATGAAGATGACCTTGGATTTCATACCGGAGATGCTATTTTAGCCAAAGCTAGTATGTCAGTCACTAATATGAGACCGGGTTTTGATATTTCATTTCCATTATTCCACAAAGTGATTACATTTAACGCTATTTTAATGTAAACAATCACATTTTATCTATTTTTTTTTCTACGTAGAAACACCCAGAGAGAGGTGGTGAACCTGGTTTTGTTCGGTCCAATACATATCCTATTACTAAAAACTATAAACTGGCGTTCAAAGGTAAACGGTATGTACTTGGCAGCGGGTCTGAGACTCGAAATTCTATTTTTCACTTACATAATGGAAAGGACACAATTGTAGTAACGACATGTAAACACGGAAAAAACTGGAAAGATGCTCAAGATGAAAGATGTGATGTTGATAACACTCTATACGAAAAGTAAATGCAATTTATAATTGCACAACTATTTTCAATAATTAAATTTTTTTCTTTTTCAGATATGATTACGGATCTCTACTTAAAAATTCAACATTTTGTCTAGTTCCTAGAGGCCGCCGATTAGGATCTTATAGATTCTTAGAAGCTTTACAGGCCGGTTGTATTCCTGTTTTGCTGTCCAATAATTGGGCTCTACCTTTTGATGAAGTGATAGACTGGAATAAAGCTGTGATATGGGCTGACGAAAGATTGCTGTTTCAAGTACCAGAAGTGATTCATTCAATATCAGAAACAAAACTTTTTGCTTTGAGACAACAAACACAAATTCTATGGGAACAGTACTTTAACACGATTGAAAAAATTGTGTTTACTACGTTTGAGGTAGTTATTTTAAAACTATGTGATGACTATATTTGAATTAATTGTAGTTTGGGTCATTTTCAGATAATTAAAGAGCGTTTACCTAAGTTGCAATCCCGTGATGGCATTGTTTGGAACACATCACCCGGAGCTCTTGTCTCGCAACATTCATATACTGAATATCTTAATTTTAACTTGCCATTCAATTATCATCTATTCGGTAAACAACCCAGTCCTAATTTTACTGTAGTAATATTCTCACAACATAATAGTCTAAACACACCACTGTATCGATTAGTACGTAACATAGCTGCAAGCAAATACTTAACTCAGGTAATTAATAATTATATTGAGATGCATAACACTAACAGAACTAAATTTTAAAATTTTTACTTTAGATAATTATAAATTCATGTGCTGACAACAATGGTAAAAGTGGATACCAAAAAATTGCTGGCATACAAATATTAGTATCGTCTGGAAATGGCTGTAGGAGATTTGAACCATTACCATTTATTAAGACTGAAGCCGTATTATCATTAGATGATGATGTTGTTTTAACTACAGATGAAATTGACTTTGCATTTCATGTCTGGCAATCGTTTCCTGATAGAATTGTTGGATTTCCGGCTAGATCACATTATTGGGACAACAGCAAGGTTGGCTTAGTAAATATTTTCTTAGTGTTATGATTTCTTGCACAAAATATGAAATAAATAATATTATCTATATATTTAACTTTAAACACAAATAAAATAGTACTAGCCATTTTTTTATAGTTTTCAATATTTTATCAAGTTAAAATTTTAAAAAAAAACAACAAGTTTTCCAAAGTAAAAAAATGTTTTATTTTATTGAAAATACTATGTATGAATTAATCAACACAAAATTAACAGGACTCTTGGTTATATACATCAAAATGGACTAATGAATATTCAATAATACTCACTGGTGCTGCTTTCTATCATCAATACTATAATACACTATATACTCAATGGTTAAGTCCTTTATTAATCAAAACGGTTGAACAATCACATAATTGTGAAGATATACTCATGAACTTTTTAGTGAGTCATGTAACCCGTCGTCCACCAATTAAAGTGTCACAAAGAAAACACTACAAAGAACAAGCTAACAATGGCATGCCCAAGTAAATAATACACTAACTTTTTTACTATGTTATAAAATGTATTCTATTAATGTATGTTTATATAATTTCATAGATCACCTTGGAATGATCCAGATCACTTTATGCAAAGACAAACTTGTTTAAACACTTTTGTAGTACTTTTTGGTTACATGCCATTACTGCAATCAAGTGTAAGATTCGATCCGATTTTATTCAAGGATCCTGTATCAAATTTTCGAAAAAAATATAAACAAATTGAACTGGTATCCAAATAGTTTTGACTATTATTTGTTTATTAAACATCATTAATTGTTTCTCAACAAAAATTATAGGGATAAATGTAAATAACAGTCTTTGAAATGTGTACATTACTTGTAAAACAATAAATATATTTGTTTATTGTATTTAAAAAGAATTAAGGCACTCCATTACTATACTTCTAAGTTTGAGTCTCCAGTTCTTATCCATCTTTTCACAGAATATGTGAGTAGACTTATCATCCACTTGGATCAATGTGTCTTCTGATTTCTAAAAGCAAGTAAACAAAAAATAAAAACAATAATAATTAATTTAACAAATTAATAAATAGTTAACTTACAAGATGTATGGTATACCCATGTGCGTTATGTTCAATTTTAGGGTCACTTATTCCTTCATTTGTCAATGCGCGTAAAAACCTATCAATATCCAATTGCCCCCATTCATAAGTTTTTTTAAATAATGTTTCTAATAAATAAGGTTCAGTTGTCTTATTTGCTAATAAGTCATCTCTCAAAATCTATAAAATGGTAATACAATGCTATAATATAATATAATGATTAAAAATAATAATAAAACTTACGTCTAATTTATACTTATTATCTTTAGTATCTAAAACAGCTGTAAATTTTGAAGCCTTTAGTCCAGATTGTAATTCGTTTAGTGTTACACTCACCACCATCTCTGTTGTAAATGGTACATTAACTGTTTTTATATCAAGTTTCTCTGAAATAACTTCACCTCTTTTTATAGTTAATACTTTCCTATCAATCTAAAATAATAATAATACTAGTAATTCAATTGTACTTTAAAAGTTTTGTTAATAAATTCATTTCTAACATACTTGATCAATAACAAATTCATTTTTATGACCAAATCCAGTTGGTGGAATGGCATAACGCTCAGGAAGAATTAACACAGCTGGTTTAAGATCTTTAATCATTTTGTTTGCCTGGGTGAAATTCATACTTGTATCAATAGGACAGTGCATAGCTTTCATAGATAGTGGTTGGAACGGAGCTAAGGCTTCTAAATATGGAAATTCTGGTTCTAAAACGTTAATAAATAGTCATTACAATGCTTTACAAAAATTATTGTTCTTAATATACAATATTAAGAGGACGTCGTAGCAAATTTCAGTTCACTAGTTTCAATGGTGTGCTGTTAGTTTTGATATTAGAGTGAATTGACCTATTATAAAATTTAAAGGTAAAATTATTATCTAGAGCTGCATAGGCTTTTAATGATATTATTTTTAAAGAAGTTATGATCATTTTAAAATGTACAGTTTCAAAAGGGTCATAACTTACTTATATATAATGATATCAATAAAAGACTTGTGCCCTAGATAATAATTTTATATTTAAATTTTATAATAAGTCAATTCACTTTCATATCAAAACTAACAGCAAACTATTGAAACCTATTAACAAAAGTTTACCATATTTTATATGTGTATGATGGAAACAACATATGTGGTACAACATTCTCTTAATTGATTCTAATTATACCAATTGGATTAATGTTGATATTATAGCATTATTTCCAACTACTAAAACATGAAAAGTATAGTTTTTGAAAATTTTCCAATCTGTACTTTTACATGTATATAAAATGTAATTATTAATTTACTATTTAACAAGAAACTGACTTACCAGTGAATATAATTGTGTTCTGAGGATTTGTACCCCAATATTCCACAAAATGTACAACATCACCAAATCGCAAACTAGGATGACCGCAAAATACCACACAAGGCTTTAAAAAAATATTAAAACATGAATACAACTTGATAACCTAACTTGAAATGGTTCATTTTTATTTACTTGTCTTAAATCGTTCCACAAATCATCTGTATAGACATGTTTAAAATGCTTTAAGCGCCCAGACTTAACTAATTGTGCATGTGGAAATGGTTCTTCTGGAAAGTATACTTTATTTTGTTTTGATTGAGATAGCCTGATCACATTGAAAAAATATTTAATTAATTTACTAATAAAACAAGCGCATAATATTTTTACTGACCATTCTGCAAGAATATTTGAATATTCTAAAGAACTATGTGCCACTGGAGAAATAAAATACATTGGAATTTGACCTAAAGCTGTGCTGTCCAAGTGAGATGATAAGCATTCAAATAAATCATAAACAACACCTGATGGATAACATGGAATAAGGACTGAACCATTATTTCGCAATGTAACAGCAACTGACAAACATAGTTCACCGAGCATTGAGTCTGGATTAGCAGCGGGTGCTTGTGTTAGGCTACTTAACAGCATTAGATCAGCATTTTTTAAGTTAACTTGATCCATGGGTCTTGGTTACAAAAACAAACATTGGATCAATAACAATACATTATAATTCTAATCTTTTTACTTGTTCAATATTAAAAATAATACCTTGGATGGGTTGTTAATGTAGAAGTATTGCTGACATAAACCAATTTCTTACTTTCCAAATATATCACCCAATTACTGCTACCCAAGCAATAACCAGAACTAACAGCTGTTACAGTCAATGCACCAGTAATTTCCTAAGGAAAAATTTATAGTTGAGTGACTGATGTAAAAATGAAATCATAAAACTCACAATTTTTTGATCATAACTGATCATCTGCACACGTGTTAAGCTTGAATTAACTTGTGCAAGACTGTACAATTGTTTCCATGTATGAGGTTTGAAACTGTTACATAATGGTGGTGGCAGTAAGTGCAAGATTTCCTTCCAGTATTTAGCAACATTAGGTTTTGGTGACTGTTCAACAAAATCTACTAGTTCTTCAAGAAATAATCTAAAAACAAATTAATATGTTACATACTACCTAAATTTATAATTATTTAACAATTTTTGATGTCTCACTTTCCTATGTGTAAAGTCGGTTCAGTCATGTACACAACCCCTTTGAAACCTGTATTCTCAGTAATAAATGGTAAAGCCAACATGGTCATATAGTTGGATACCAATATAACATCGATGTCAGCAAAGTCAACTAACTTTGTTAGTGGTGTCATGAATTCAGGTGCAGAATTGACAAGAACTTGGTTAGTCATACATTCATTAAGTTCCTATTTAATACATTTTTAAAACAATCATAACATAAATGTATGAACAGTTTAATAGAAAATTAAAATATACCTTACCCCTTCAATTTGTGGGTCAGAGAAGTTCTTAGGTATCCAAGCTGCCGCTTTATTTGGTTTCCAGTCTGGTATTGGATATAAAGGTAAAAAATTCAAAACACTGTGTGCTGATAGACCACAGTCCAACATTATTGTAACTGATTTTAACTTTATCACAAAACATGGTTTGTTCGGATCTTCACTTAAACAATACTGTACATTTAAAAAACATAAATTATTATAAGCAGATCAGAATTTTATTTTTTTTTGTTTTATATTATCTTACCACTTTCATAATGTCTGTTGAAAAATCGAAAACAAAAGGTTAACAAATTAATTGACATTCATAATAATTTTACTGTTACTGTAAATTGTAATACACATTAAGCAATTTATTGTAATTATTATTTGATTTCAAACATAGAATTATCTTTTGGACAGTGAACACTAGACTTAAAGTTGGTTGTATTGGAGTTGGAATCAAGCGCTTACTACCTATAAAGATTGTGACATTGTTACAGATCACACAATCATAGAGTGACGAATGATAGACTCACAGTAGAAGTTAATAGTTTTAAAGTGTTTCAAACTTTCAACTCTTCGAAGTTCGAACTTTTGATTGTTATTTGTTTTGAAATACCTTATAGTGTTAACATTATATTACTGTTTTCTGTGATAATCATATACCTTATACCGTATAAGGTCTATGGTGATAATGTATAAACCTAATTAGTAATTCCTAACCTGTTTACCTCTATATTTTTTTTATAACAACCACCACTCGCCGGTATACCGGTAACAACATTACAAATATGATAATTGTCGATTGATAACATATTCTCGTTGGTGCAGAATTCTGTGACTCTAATTAGTAATTTCTGACTTGTGTGTTTTAGCCATATTGTAAAGGACGCATTTCGGCGTATCGAAATTTGGTAATATTTTAGAATTTCTGTGCTACAATGCTTGTCTGCACGCATTGAAATATTAAATTAATCGTTCAACTCGCTACCCACGATTCTACCTAATACTTTTTTTTGCCACAATATTTCAGTATAATAATTCTTTCAGTTTTGTCACAATACATTTAAGTTAATTCGGTGAACTAATTTTTTGTCTACAATGGCGAGTGCATGCCGAATATTTTGTCGAAACATTAACAATACACCATTGTCAAAAATAATCACAACAAAATTACGAGTGTCTACAATGGAATTTATTCGACCTTATAGTCATGATGAACAACAAGACAAGTTAGCTACTTTAAAACAAGGTGCTTTTGCCGAGTTTTATGAAAAAACCAAAGAGAACAAACAAATTGTTGAGGAAGACCAAGACTTTGAAACGCTATTGAGGAATTCAAATTTTATAAATGTAACTTGCAACCTTTTATAATTTGAATTTATTCTTATGTGATTTTCTTTAACAGCTTGGTGATCCAGAGGGTAAACAAGTGATCGGAACTATATTTCATATTGTTGATAATGATTTGTACATTGACTTTGGATGGAAATTCCATTGTGTTTGTACAAGACCAATTAAAAATGCTGAGTAAGTATAATTCGAGGTATAATTAATATTACTAAGTACAGTGGGGAAATGAATATTATTTTTATCATGAGAGGTAATTACTAATGTATGACATTGACCACCGGTCGCCACTACCTGCATTTTATAGTACATATCCACGGAGGTTTTATTATTTTACTTAAGCATAGTAAGATCAACATAATACTATAATTACTTTTAACTTGTATTGTAGAAACTACTCAATAAATTATAAAATTAAATATTTTGTTTATTTTAAACTATGGGGGTTTATCTCTTTGTTTACTATGTTTGACACACCCCTTGATTTTGCCTATCCCCTTGGATGTTTTTTCCTATTTAAAATGCATTTTGTATTTCAATAATTATAAAACTATCAACTTATTTTTTTATTGCCATATCAATAATTAAACACTTTAAAATAAAAGTAAAACTTTTATAATACAGGGTTATTCAAAATGATTCATCCTATTCAGGTTAGGTTGGTATGTAAACCGGATGAATCATTTAGAATAACCCTGTATAATAGAAAATAGAGATAAATAATTATGTACTATTACTTGTAAATTGTAATCAATATAAATTCAATTGTATTTGTGTTTTGTTCATATTAGTGACTATTTTGCTCAAATATGTTATAATTACATAACAATTAATACGTTGAAATAAAATACAGTTAATATATCGATTCAAATAGTAAACTCAACATGATTTTAAAAATGAAACATTTTGACTTATATATAATCTAGAAAAAACTATACTACATTTAATCCTTGTATGTTTATAGTTCTTTTGTACGAGGATCACAAGTAAAATTAAGAATCAAATCCTTAGAGTTAGCTACCAGGTTTTTGGGATCAGAAAAAGATTTAACTCTACTTGAAGCAGATGCAGCACTTTTGAGTCTCCACAAACCGTTAAAATATTAGAAAAACTGTATTTCATAATTTTACTTGTAAAATTATATTGGTTTAGCAATTTGTTTTATATGTTAATTTTATAACACTTGTAAAATATAAATTAATTTTATAATTGTGTTATTAACTAATACTAGGGTTTGGAAGTTGTAACCTCTTATAGGAGTTTGAATTGATAAAATAATAAATTTGCATATAAGAAATATTAATGAATTATTTCAGCAGTTCCTAACGTTACACATTTTTTAAATACTTGATTCATACAAATCATACTTGTAATTTAGTTCAAATGTGTAAGTTGGTCTGCCATATCACATTTTTTCATAAAAAAATCAAGTAAATTAACTTCCTAAATCCTAGTAATAACTTGTTAGCTATTACTACTGTTGTTTACTCAATCCAGTTTGAATCTAACCGTCTGACGTTTTCATTGTATTTGAATCATTTTTTGAATTAAAGAGTTAATATTTTATAAAACTAAGATTTTAATTGAAATGACTTATTTGTTCAAAATTTGTATATAGAATGTTCAAACAGAATTTAAAATATTAAATTACCATGTTAAAAATAATTGTATTTTGTATTGTTGAGGAGTGCTTATATGCTAAAATATCCTAGCCTAACGCCTATAAGTTTAATGATACAATAGAAACCAGGCAGTTATATACTCCTAATATTATTAAATTTTACATAGTAAAACTGTATTACAAATTACAATAATTGACTTGGTATCTAATCATTAATCGTGATTACTTATTGTTATAAAAATAAGCATTAATTATAGGTACCTTTTACATAGTGGCGGTCCAATTGGGTTGAGAGGGATAGATATATCCCCCCACCCAATGACCTTTTTCCCCAATATGAACTGACAACCATAAGGCCCATAATTAATATATTTAATAATCAAATAGTGCATGATAAAATCAGCTAATATATTTTTAAACATTTTTTATAATATTTGAAAAAGTCAAAAGGTTTATATTTTTGAACTTGCTTTTATATTGACCATTATTTTGAATAATAAATATGAGGAATAGTAATTAAATATTTAATATGGGTATTATATTAATATTGAATAAGAAAATTAATAACATTTTTCAAATAAATATTAATTAATAATATACTTACAAAGGAAAATTTAATAGAATTTTTTGTAGTTTTGAAGTTTTTGATGGATTACCCTTTTATACATAAGTATCTATAAATTAGATACATGGTATAGGTACTAGAGTATGTCTGTTTTGCTTGAAATAATCACCGCAATATAATATTGAAATCAGATTAATGAACGAAAGACGTGCACGTTTCGACTTTTAAAAAGACGGAATAACTTAAAGTCAAACATAGATACATTGTATAATATACGAGTCTAGGCATTATACTGAAGGTGTATTAATATTATAAGTTTTATAATTTATTATTCCCAATTTTTTCCATATAAATATTGACATTACTGCAGTAGAAATGGTTACAAAACCTTGAGATTTTCATAATGCTCAAAATATAAACACATTGCAATATTCAATATGGGAGGTACCTACTCATTTCGAGCATAGATAAGTAGATATGTATAGTGTACATAACTAATTCAGATATTATTTCAACTAGCAATTATTCTCCAAAAAAAAACATAAAATAAAAAGATTAGTCATCAAGTGTCCATGAGTAGTTTTCATGAGCACCGTGAAAAACAAATGAAAAATTAAGGAAAAAACCTGAATTTTTAAACTCTAAAAGAAATGACCGTAGGTACATGTAATTTTGACTGAATGTTTGTATAAGCACTTTCTACACATCCTAGCATTTTCAAAATATTCTGACCTATTTTGAGCTGTTAACGGACATTTTCAGTTTCCAATTTTTTTAGTTTTTTTTTCTATAAATGTCAATAAAATTTTATTTGTTGGGTAAAAAATCTTGAAAATTTAATAGTAGGCTTCTAATATATAGTTTCAAAGGCAGATGAAAAATATTAAAAATCTGTAGTCACAATTTTTTTTTATAGGTAATCAAAGTTCAAATTTTGACAAAATACGTAAAAATGACGAAAATGTGCAATTTATTTTGAGTTAGAAATTCATAAAAATTTTTCTTTTTAAATCTAAGGTTTGAAAATGTAATACAAGATTCCTCATAAGTTTGCCTAATTTTATCAATAAAAAAGTATTTATAAGCAAGTCAAAATAAACTTTTATGATCATTTTAAGTTCAAATTTTTACTGAATTATTTCACTGAATGTTTATATAAGCATTTTCTATACACCATCTAATTTTGAATATATTTTGAATCTTTTTGAGCTGTTTACGGACATTTTCAGTTTTCAATTTTTTTAGTTTTTTTTCCAATAAATATCAATAAAGTTTTATCTGTTGGGCCAAAAAGTGTAAAAATTTAATACAAGGCTCCTGATATATTAATACAATATCAGTTGAAAAATATTAAAAATACATAAGCACAATTTTTTTTTTATAGGGCATTTAAAGTTAGAATTTTGACAAAATTCATCAAAATCTCGAAAATTATCAACCGTTGTAATTAAACAATTATAAAATGGTCAGTTTTTATAACTAAGGATTGAAAATTTAAAATAAAGATTTTAATAAATAGTACATACTGTAAACAAAAAATCTAAAAAATATATAAACACAGTTATTTTTTACAGACGTTTTAAGTTTAAATTTGAACGAAATTACATATTAAAATCAATTTTAACGAGTAAAAGTATATATTATAATATTTTTCTAGTATCACTGATAATTTAAGGTTAATAATTAAATAATATGAATAATATTAATTCAACTTAGCAGCTACCGTAAAATAACAATATCAATATAATTTAAAATATCCTAGGCTGACATACAGTCTCCGCTCAGAATCGTTTTTTGTATACAATGATATTATATCATTGAATTCAAATTTAATACCATCCATTATAGTACAGTGATCTATTTGCAGCCTACTGTACAGCGGAGCGACATCCACTTGACCCCCTTTTTTTTATTGGAGTACTATTACTAAAGTTATTCGCTTACAATATTGTTGAGAGTAATATATACATTTACATTGTGAGATTAAATATAACAGTATGGAATTTTACAATAGAAATGTACAAGTATATACAAGAAAAAAAAATTAGATAGAAATATATAGTTTAGTTATTTTTAAGAATTTTATGATTTTGTTGATGTTTTCTTGGTCAGGTCCCAATGATTTGTATATGTATTCAGGTATACTTAAGATTGTTCTGGTAGCTGAATAGTTGCGACCGTAAAGTAGGACACGTTTGACTGTTAGAGCTTCCCACAAGTTAAGCATTGATCTGGATTTTCTTGCTTATAAAGTAGCCATGTTTAGGCCAAGTATGTGCTATTCTTAGCCAGTTGATTATGACATTGAGGCGACTTTTGGTAAGGGATCTATAAAATGAATCTACATCCTGTAAATTATAATATTTTAATACGTAAATAAAAACTTTTCAATTTTGGTGTACCTAAAATAGATTATTGACAAATTATAATGACATCAATTTTACAGTGGTATTGTAGATCTTAAATTATATTTGATTGAGGATTTGAATGAGGTTCACTTACCCAAAATACATAATAATATATTTAACTACATCTTATTTGTGTGACGGATGATTTACATAAGTATGTTAAATTCTAGTCAAATTTCTTTGGAGATATTGGTAAGCTGATGAATAATCTAATAGAAATTAAAGCAGTGTTTCCCACCCAACCTATGGGTCATCACGGCCCAAAAATGAGTCACAAAATACTTTTTATGGCTTGCTATCGTAAATTAATAACAATAGGAAAACAAAAAATTAATTTAAAATCTAAATATAATCTTTATATTTAACAGAACTAACTAGATAATTGAAATAAATATATGAATACTAACAATTAATGTGTTAGATTATAACGAGTTATTTTATGTGTAAATTGATTTAAGGCACCGAGTGCCAATGTAATTTTGTACACAAAAGTATGCATTATAGGAATAATGATCATGTTCTGTAGAATCAATAATATTTGTTTTTCTTTTAACTATAGTCTAGTGACTGCATCGAAGTCCCTTTTTAATATTTTAATCTCTAACTTTTTCGTATCATAATGTTTTTTTACAAATTATATTATATCATGATATATAATCATTATATTATACTTGAAATATAATAAAAATCAGAGTTCGATAATGCTTGTCGGAAGTCTTCTTCTTTCAAGATAAAAATAAAATTAAAATCTGACAATTCAACAAGGCCTGAGAATTATTCCCGGGCAGTAATTATTTTTGATTTAATACACCCTATCAATCCCTACCCTAAAAATGTATTGGGCAGTAGATTTATAGTTATTATAACTAAGGTGGCAACTAAAATATAAAATTTTATTTTCAAATTTTATAGAATTGCAAAAAATTCAAAAACTAACATCTTATGGATAAAAAGTAGTTAGTATGTTATTAATAAAAAAATAATATAAACATATGAACCTAGTTATAAAATGACAAATTGTTTATATTTTAAACACTGAGCTTTTGATTTGAAATTGTAATATTGATTTACATTAACACATTTTATTTTGTTGATAAATATTCAATAGCTAGATGTACATTTAAAATGTTGTCATACTCTTAGAATGTAAAAAAAATATTACCACACAATGGCTGTCATAACTTGTGGGAATAATGTATAAGATATTTTACAAAACAGATTTATGATTATCACGTCAACATAAAATTATAAATTTGAAAAATTCTAAAAAACACACCTATAACATGACTGATTAAACCCTTTTAAATGAAAAAGTAAATAGACTTTGGTAATTTTAACTTACGCTTTGGACTTTTTTCCTTTATTGCTACGTCTTTTCGGTTTAGCTCGTTCATCATCACTATCATTTTTAGATTCGTCATAAGTGGTCTTGAAACCTTCTTGTATACGCTGTCGAGCTATTCGAGAACTATTTCTACTACTATAAGAATAGGTGCTTTGGTGTGGATTCATACACAATGCTAAATGTTTAGATAATAAATGACACTTCACTGATACAAAACATTTGGGACAATCAACTTCCTGAGTTGGCTTAGTGATATTCAAATGCTCAGCCATATGTACTAATGTTGGAGTGTGAGTTTGTCTTCTGTAATTAGAATCAAACCGCCTTGGGTCAAGAATTCCTAATTTTAATTCCTTATGAATATTAAATATAGTTTCACACAGCAGCTCATCAATTATTAAATTTACTGATTTTCTAACTTGAGGCGAGAAACGATTTAAGGTAGACTCCTTTAAAGCTCTTAGTTCTAAAGTATGAGTACTTTCTTCTTCATCTGACGAATGAATCTGTGAAGCAGTGTTTTCCATTGAAATGATTTTAAGGATCTGAAAAGTTAAATAGCATTAAACTTCTGTTTATATTTTTATATTTTATATATAAACCAATTACAGGAATTGTAATAAATTGTATAATAATATTAAAATAGAATACCTATTAGAAACTTATTATTTTAGCTAAATTCTTAAAATAATAACTATGTATAGTTAAGAAAAAAAAACTGATTGTTGTTACACAATAGTATTTAAGTTTTCCCACGTAAATGACAATCATGATTTTTGAATAAATGATTAACACCACTACAACTTTCAATAATTGTAGACACTAATGTTTAAGAACCAATAATAGAGATAAATTATAATATATGTGCTTAAATGTATAACGTTTATGAAAAATGAATATGAATAATATATATTAAAAACAGGAAATTATCTTTCACTGATTATCAGTTTAAACATTTATAATAATTTTGCATTTTTAAAAAGAAAATAATATTTTTACCAATTACATGCCAAATTATTATTATGAATCAATAAAGGAATACTTGATACTTGATACAAATAATATTTTATATAGATACATAATATTATAATTTAAAACTCAATATGCAATAGTTTGTTTGTAAAATCTCATATATTTAAATTTATAAAAAAATTATAATATTAGTATAATAAAATTTAATTTAATTCAATTTATGGATTAATAACATTTAAATATTTCTTAGTTAAAAAACAGTAAATCTGACACAAAAGTTTACATAAATAATTAAAAAAACATTAATGAAATTTAATTATCAAGATCAAGATCTTACAATTACTTGTAATGGTATACTAAAATATTACTAATTTGAGTACAAATACAATATACTAATTAATATAATAATTATACAATATATTTTTTCACATTTTTAATTTTGATAAAAAAAATGAATAAATATATTTTGAAGCGTTCCAATCGTTTTTAAGTAATAAAGTAATAATATTAAACTTAACATTTAAGCCCACACACAAAAAAATATATTTGTAAAAACCAACATTGTGTAGTAAGTAGTCCATAAACATACAATTTAATTCTGAGTCAAAAACTTAAACTTGTTTCATATAAATTGAATACATACTTCCCATAGTATTTAGCATAAACATATATCTATTATACTCAATGTTGCAAAAACATCAAGGGGAAGCCGGGGCAATGTCCCTCTAAACAGCCACTTGGTGTTGGTTTATGGGCCACATAAATATCTAAGTCACTGCATTATGTTCTCATCATGTCCAAGTCAAATTATTCAAAAGTTATTGAGTACATTTATTTTTTATAATTTTACTATTAGTTACTATTTTATCAGAACGAGATCCCCCAGATAGCATATATATTATAATTTATAAGGTTAATTCTATACTTTTATAAATAACATATATTTTTCTTTTTAAATGTTTTGTTTCACTATATGATTATTGATTAAGTATTATTTGTGAGATGTTTTCTTTCATACTGGTAGGGAATGTAAAAACTATTTATGAACTATACCTTATTTAGTTGTAAGTTGTATTTAGTTCTAGTTAGTTGTAACTTAATCTTACAGCATTCATTTTAATTAATTGTTGTGTAATTTTAAATAAGGAAATCAATCGGTAAAAAAAAATTGTTTTTATTAAAATTTTTTGAAATATTTATTTGTGATATTTTATATTACATATAAGTAGTGATTGAGGTTGAGATTTCAATGCACTTTGCAATCTTATCAAAATCTAACTATGCGATAATCGTTTTCTTGTTTTATAACATATACAAATAGAATAAGTATAAGACTCGAAGAAATGTTGGATATTAGCAAGAACATTTTTAAATATGATCAAATATGCATTTGAATTATATTTGTATTACTCTCATTTCAAATACGAGTTTGAACTCAGATAGAAGATATGGTATATTTTTTAAATATATATTTGCAATAACTACTGTTTTTAAGATACTCTACAGATGGTAAGCTTTAACATTTTTGGGGGCTTTGAAAAATTTTTGATTCTCAAAGTAGGTGACGGATGAAATAAGTTTGAGAACCTATAATATAAACCTATTGAAAAAAAGAAATAATTAATTTTTCAGATTAAAGAAGTCCAGAACGATCAGTTCTGTCTGTAAAACTTTTTTACCATTTTTTAAAAGTTAAAAATGTATATTATTATTTATACCAAATTTATATTAGAATTTGTATCAATATTATTAAAAATAAAAATAATTTAGAGCGATATTCAGAATTGTTAATACATTTTTTAATTTTCTTAGGGCATAAAACTCATCAATAATGCTTATAAAAATTGACCCAGATAAAGCCAAGGAGCCAACTGCCCTTACTTGCCCACCTCCCTGCGAACGCTGTTGCAGATTCTCAAAATAATCTTTCTAATCGCCGCCCAGTCCCCTTCAGTGAGAGAAGATACTGTCATCGTTTTTACTATTTAAAAGTTCGGAATTACAACTTAAGAGGATGTCAGCGCACTGTTTCTCTTGCCCATGCACGACATATAACATAACACATTTACGCAGAATCATGTTTTTTTTATTTTTTAGAGTAATCTAATAGTAACATCACCTATTACAAAAATAATAGGGAATAAGTTTTTTATGGTATGATAATCAATTTGTCTACATTGTCTTAAAAACAATTTAAACATCATTTAAACTTACAAATTGTTTTTTCTTTAACAATAACAATAAAATATAAAACCCTAAAAAAATAGTATCCTCTATGATTTTGTAATAGCTGGTGATTTTACTCTAAGATAACTCAAAAATCATAAAAAAATTGTCATTATTACCTTTTACGATATAACTTATGAGTTATTAGTTATGGGCCTATGAAAAAATATTAGGCCACATAAATTTACTGTGTCGGGAGCCTCAAGAATCCTAGTTGCGGCACTTATTATAATATGTATAATTAATGCTATTACTCAACACAATTTTACAGAGGTATTTAATCAAACAATCACAGTAACATAGACAAGTATAATTATATGCACAGTAAAGTATTAAGTAAATGGAAATAATACAGAACAGTCGTGAATAAGCGATGAAAGGTTTAAGAATAACTCAAATAATATTTTACTAATTATTCGGGACCTCAGACCATGTACTACGGACAAAGGATACTAGAAGGAGACTGAAGCCTGGAGGCTGGAGCAGCTGGGCGCTGGCTGACGGCCCAAGAACAAAACCAGACTGAATTGTCGCATATGCGCATGCGCGCAATTTATCTCCTGCGCGGTCACGCACCGCGCACCGGTTCACCCACAATCACAGCTGATTTTGTCAGTGATAACGAAAATCATAATAAATATTTATTTTTTTTCATAGTAGTAATTCACTATAATGATCACGCCTGCGCAATAGATATCAGTCACCTTAATAATGTTGTCTTTAACCCGTAGTACACGTTTTTAGTAGCTGCGGCTGCTCTATCTATTATAATATGATCTGTATAAGATTCTGTGGTATCAATCAATTACTCCCATTATGTTATCAATATATTTTATCAACACAAAATAATACATTGAATTGATAATGATTTGAGAAATAAAACATTACAAGTTATAACAATATTATTATGTTATTTGTTCAATATTAATAACTATATTTTTATATTTATGGAACTCATTCATTATGACTGAAGTTGGCGAAGAAAATATAGTTTTAGAAGGATTCTTATGTCCTATATGCAAAGTTGACTTTGGTTTAGACCTTAAGTTATTTTTACATTTTCAAGAGGCTCATAGCGAAGATCAAGATCTAGTCAAATCGTTTAAGGGTATGATCATTCCTATATATACCTCAATACCTGTGTTATAATATGCATGTTTGGTAATTAATTTTTTATTTAGATTTGTTCGGTAAAGCTAAGGAAAAAATTTTGAAGAATGATATTGGGAAAAAAGAAGAACGCCATTATGTGTGGGAACCTCAAGAAATAGGTATGTTTTATTTACTCATTACTCATTAGCTAACTTTTGTTATAATTATTCTTACTGTTTAATTAATAGGAGAAGTCCAGTCCCACTTTCAATATTTTAAACACTGTCGTAATAAATGGGTTGAACACTTTGTAATGGAAACAAATAAAACAGTTGTACGCCTAGAAAAGTTACTTTGCAACTTACCTCAAGATCCTAATAAACGGAAAAGTATATTTCCTTAATGTAATTTTTATAAAATATCTAATTAAAAAATAATTCCCTGTTGTCTATTTATTATGTAGCTCATGAACAAACTATAGTACATTGGTTAGATGGTACAGACGTAACACGATGTCCAGATTGCACTAAGTCATTTAACATAACAAGACGACAACATCATTGTAGATTGTGTGGTTCTATTGTGTGTCATGAATGCAGCTGTTTTTTACCATTATCTAAAGCATGTTGGTACTTTTAAAAAAGTTACAAACTAATTATCCTGAAACAAATTAATTTAGTCCATGGTTCCATCAAATTAAAACAATGTTTTATTTCGATAGATGAAACGATAAATGAAACTGGTAAAAACCAATTGAGTTCTGTAACACAAAATTCACCAAGTTTTCGTTTATGCATTCATTGTGGTCAGGTGTTAGAAAACCGTGAGCAAATCAAATACCGCGATCAAAAGCCTCTCATGTGTGATTATTATGATAAAATCATAGAATGTCGTAATAAAATTGAAAATGATCTGTTAATTAAATTCAACCAAGCATATAACCTATTAAAGTAAATTATTGACAAATAAATATTATGTGTTAAACAAAAATGATGATCTTTATTTTTGTTTTGTTATAGGGAAGGAGAATCTTCGTATTTAACAGAAGCCAACAAAATTAGAAGTGATATAGTAAAACTTGCTGAGACAATAGATGCACTTAGGTTAACACTTTTAAATTTAATCATTCTCATAACTTTTAGTTAATTTTATTAATTTGTGTTATCTTTATATAATTGTTGAGCAGTAATAGGATATTAAAATTGGAAAATGATACAAATTCATCAAAAGTTACTACAAAAAATATTAGATTGGCTATGATACAATGTGTTCAATCAACTGTACTTGCAATACCCGCTCTTCCTTCACTGAAGGAAATTGAAGAAATTGCTCAAAGAAAACGGTAAACATGTTTTATCAATTGTATAATATTGAAACAATTTTATAATTCTACTAAATATGATAGTATTATTTATGTTAATAATTATTAACTCACTATTTTATATAAATGCTATTACATATATTAACAATAATTATGTTTAAAAGAAATTTAGCAATAAATAATAAATAATAATTAATGTTAAAATACATTTTTAGTGAAGCAGCCGAGGCTCGTCTCCGTAATGGTCAAGACTTAGATAAGCCTAAAATGAGTCCATCAGTTTCGAAGCGACACAATACACAAAAAAATGTAATTTAAAAACATGATCAAATCATGAGAATTTAATTTTAAATGTTAACATTATGTATAATTTGTATGTAAACAGGAAATTAAATTACGACTTGAAGATGGTTGGAGTCCTGTAACAAATGCCAATGTCAATTCTGACAATCCCGTGGTGGAACAGATGAACATTATAAAAAACTACATCAAACAAGCCAAAGAAGCCTACCGATTTGATGAGGTTGCAAGTCTTGAAAGGAATTTACAAGAGTTAAACGAAGAGTACTTCAAAATGCAAAATGGTAGTGGAAATATACCAGGTTATTCTACAAAAAATTAAAACTAATTCTAGTCCAATAAAAATGGAAAATTTAATAATTATCACAAAAAAATAACATTAAAAAATATGATTATCGCTATTCGATTACTCTTACAATAATATGTCTTAATATATCACAAAGAACTAATAAATATCATTATTTCCCCCATGTTTCTTTTACTTATCATTAAAAGTTTATGATAATGAGTATTGTAATATATGTTCATAAATTAAATTTATTCAACTTATAACTGACAAAACAAAAAATAAGTCACTAAGGCAATCTTATCTGTAAAATATTAAATATATATGGTTTAAAATATCATAATTTCAAGGAATGGTAAATTTCCTCTAATTAAAATCTGGAACTGGATCACGCCAATATATAAACTGGTTGTAGTCCAACTCTTGCATGGGTAACACGGGGAACATTTCATCCACCATTGTACTCATATAAGTATATCTGAAAGAAAATTTTAAGTGTTATACTAAATGTATCAAACATACTTCAAAGTAATTAAAAGAATCATTCACCTTATATAATAGATTAATAATATAATAATTAGATCTGTAATCAAATTTGAAAACAGTAAGAATTTTTCTCCTTTAAAAAAAACTTTGTTTGACTTTAGAGAAAATTAATTTTTCATAAAAATAGATGATATTGTTAATTATGTTAAAGATTAAATTTAAAATCTGAAACATAACTATTTTTCGGTTGTTTATTAGATACAATTTTGTATATAATAAAATGTTTTGAGAAATATTTTAAATTTAGTTTTGAATTTCAAAATCTATTTAATTCTAATCTTTTAACTTCTGTTTAACTACTAATTACTTTAAAAATATATATATATATATTAATGCAATTTTTAATTTCATTAATTACTTTAGTATTTTTGAATTTTTCATTAAAGAAATTATCAACAAATATGTGATATTGTGAACTATAATTTTATTTAATGAGGTTCTAGTTTTTTTTTTTAATTTGTTATTTGTTTAATTTATCTTATTTTTAGTAGATTTAATAATTTTAATAAGCTGATTATTGTAATAAGACAACCAGACAATACAAAAAATTATATATTTCATTTTGAAACCAACAAATATATGAGTGTTAGTCATGAGTGTTAGCTGAAATTGAAAAGCTTATTTGGAGGATGAAGACTTTTTCATATTTTAAGAAGCTTTATTATTGACCTAAATAAAACAATTTCAAAGGGTTCAACCCCCACCCACACACACACACGCAATCCAAATTTTAAATTGGTATCTACTGCACTGATTAATAGTATTGATGTATTTGAAATTTGAATTGTGAGTTAATTATGATTATACACTTTTCAAAGACCCAAACGATTCTCAAATTGAGACTGGTAGATTTTAAAAATGACAAAACAATTTAGTTAAATTTAGTTTTATTGATTTCTATACTATTGGGACCATATAATTAAGACACTAATTTAGTAACATAAATAATTTAAGTAAAATGACAACTGATAGCATAATAGTTAGCATCTCATGCATACCCCAAATATAATGACAGACCCTTACCAAATGTTTCACATTCAAAAGAAGTGGTACTAATGGTATCCCTACTGCTACTGATGACGTTACAATCGTCTTCAATACGGCTTGTAACGCCATCGCCGCACGCCAAAACCGGAAAAAGATCATTAACAATACAACTCTGCCCAGTATAACTGAACAAGAATTGTAGACAATAAATAGAAAAACGGAAACAAGTATTTAAAGCTAAAAATTATAAAATTATACTTACGAAGATTGGAACGTCTGAGTTAATTCGTGTTTTAATTCTCCCCTGTGATTTATAGTGAATATTCTTGATATTGGTATACCAATAGCTTGATAAGACCAAACATCCTAAATATATATGGAAATTAATATTTTTTTATTTTTAATAAAAATTAGGTAAGACAAACATTTATTTTATTTCCATATCCAGCATAAAATGGTTTATTTTCAGTTGGAAATAAAGCTTGAATATCTTTGAGACAAGAGATTTTGAATTCTTCCGGTTTTTTTTCTATGACTTCACGATGAAATGCATTCAGTAAGCTAGTCGGATTTAACAGCACAGGTCCTTCTGGTAATGATAAATCTTCCTGTTTGATACTTTTTAAATAATCCCTAGTAACTCTTGATTGGCCAATAGCTCTGGCTGACAAGTATAATAATTTATAGCCATTGTCTTTTATCTTAGTAAACAATTTTGCAACACCACTTTGAGCCCAATCTTTACCAACTATCGGAAGTATATGGCCCAACACATCAGATCTAATATAATTAAATAATTATGTAATTTCTTTATAGATGAAAAATAACAAAATACAAACACTTACTTAGTAATGGTTCCATCAATGTCAGATATAACAATTTTATCATCATACCGCCATTTGAATAAGAAACATTTGCAATGACTGGTACCTTGATAAGCCGTTGTTACACTAAAAACAATTTCATTAGAACCTTCCCTTAAATTTAATTTTGCCTGGAACATAAAATCTATTAATTAGCAAGTAATATTTGAATTTATTGTCTTTGCTGGTATAGTTAGTTAATCTAAATTTTTGACACTTTTTCATAAATACTCACAATTTGTTCAGAAGTTAATCTCAAAGTTTTTCTACATATATCATTTTTATCTTTTGATTTCAATGATAGTTTAGTTGTTTCCAACTCAAGCTCAGAATCAGTTGAACTATAGCACCGTTGTCTTTGACTATATACAAATATTAAAAAAAAATTAAAATTGAAACATAACTATATTTTAAAATAACTTACATATAGTTAATATTGTTAGGTGGTTCTAATTCATTGCCTATTTTACCATCAATTTCTGATTTAAGGCATTCATTTATGTCATTACTATGAATTAGTTGCTCTGACAAATTATTGGAATCATTTTTCAAAATGTTAATATTTCCTTCTATAAAAACAAGATGTTTTTGAAAAATTGAATATATTATAAATCTTAAATTTTAATTCATAAATACTAGGGCTTAAAACACAGGCTTAACATTTAAACAACCAAAATTAAGTGTTCAACAACTTTAGTATACTCTGGTTAAAACCAATATCAATTTTAATGATTTGGGTTTTGCAAAGGTTTTTTGAAATGTCAGTTGCAGTTTTGGTTTTGTTTTAAACTGGTTTTTAAAAACATTTTTATTTTGCCACAGTTAAAATGTTGAAAATGAAACCAGACTAGTTATGAACAGATTTCTAAACCTGCTTTATGCCCATAAAAACATGTGTAATATAACCATATGGCTATATATATGTACGATTATAATGAAACACAAATACAAGAAATCTGTCCAAACAAAATTATGAAGAATTTAATTTGAAACTTGGTTTTTAAAATGTTTAACATATTTAATTATGTGTTAAGTACTTACCTATTGGAGTGATTGATTTTGTATCTTTACTGGCACGACTCCAATTGAACCAAGATGTATAACCTCGATTTAGACCTTTAGTGTTTTCCGCTTGTACTTTAGCTTCAGAGTATTCAGTCTATAAATGGTCATTCTCAAGTATTATTATTATTATTATTTATAATTATCATTGAAATAATGATATGTTCAATCACAAAGCTATAGGCACCTGAGGTAACAATTTCTGATATGCAGCTATTGAGATCAAATGAGGCAAAGCATTCTGGCAACTATAAAACTTTTTATTTACGCGCACCACTAAATTAGGATTCTTCACAAGATTATTGAAATCAGAAGTGAATTCTTCATAAGAAATCTGATGTTTGGAAAACTTCTCTTCAATAATATCATTACCACTTAAAGAATCTAATTCTCCACATAAGGAAACTGATACTTCACATGGTGAACTGTAAAATTATGTTCAGTTAAAATCGATAATTACTTAAATTTAAATAATTCACTTACTTTTGGTGGAACTTTTCATCAAAATCACTATCAATTGACTTTGGTCCTTCTCTATCCATGCTTGTAGGTGAATGAGATAATGAAGCACCTCTTCCAGATTCTACATCATCATCATCTACTTCATCACCGATTTTAACTTCTTCCTGTCTTGGTGGAGTTTGGTTATACAAATATAATTCTAATACCTTAGGATCTAATTGATCCGTACACAAATCAGCTAAATATATTCCTCCATTCTCTGAAGAGTTATGGCGAATGTGTTTAGTTTTTTTCATAAAACCCAACATATTAGCCAACATTGACCTCTGATTAGCTGCTTCTTGTTTTTTGGAAGCTTCTTGCAAATTTAATTTTGAATCATTAGAATCCAAACTGTTGCGACGTGCAGGTGGTGTAGGTAATTCTCCCCAACGCCAAAATTGATGATCACTAGAGCCATTATTCAAATCTGTTTTATTAATGGCAGATAAGCCAATAAGACTTTCAATAGCTGAATCTCTGGCTCTTTGTTGAAGTTCATATTCGGTATCAGACTGAACAGCAGCACAACTATATTTCATTTCTCCGCAACTAAAAATAATAAAATTACAAATTAAGAAGAAATAACTTAGAATATTTCTGAAATAACATTCTTACTTCGAACTAGGGGATGCGTCTGTATCACTAAAGAAATGTAAATCATTATCCAAATATTGTTCTTGGGAACGGTCGTCATTATCTATTAAATAAGTAGGAATGGGAAGATCACAAGATCCAAATGTGTTTCCGAGTTTCTTGGTTTCATCCTTGACTTTTCTTTTAATCACAGATTTTTTACGCCGACGTTTACGCATTTGTGGCCGAGGTGGAGAGCCTTCAATTGGTCTAAATTGTAATGGTTGAAAATCTTGGGTGGCACCATCTACAGTTTCTGCACAAAATGTCTTAGGAACAACTTGTTCCAAGTTAATAGCATATTCTATAGTTTTTCGACTGTAAAATTAAATTAACAAATTAGTTTTTTTAATTATAATATTTAATAAGATATCGATATTTGTATTAATTTGTAGTTATTACTCTTCATCGTCAGGTATTGGTGAGCATGCTAAATGAGGTGGTATTGTTTCAATATCATCTTCTTCTGATATTTCTTCAACAAAAAATGCTTCTCCAGATTCTCCAAGTTTCATATGAAGTTGAACAGGTTCTCCATTAATTTCAATTTCAACCTAAACAATAGTTGAATAAATATACATTAATTAATATTGAGGTAAAATTATTTATAAAAAGTGGACAAGTAACCACTCTACTGTAGAGTCTGTTGGGTCAAGTGTATATCGTCATTGATTGGGTCAATATATATAATAGATGTGTTAAATTTGAGTTAAATAATATACGCTATCATCATATACAAAAAACAATTTTGAGATTAGGCGGTCTATCTTTTTGGTAACTATGTAGATTACCAAACAAAATATTACAACTTTAACTAATGTTTGTATTCATTTTTTTCTCAATTATTTTAAAAAGGACTGAAAGATTTCTATTTTTGAAGTACCTCTTACCAAAGTACAAACTAGATCCAATTTTCTACCAAAAATCTTCTACAATGATGATTGGAGCATTTTTTTTTACTAGAAGTAGAAAAAAAAGAAATAAAAAAAAATATGTCCATAACATAGTAAAACCAATGCATCTATGGTACTGCTAAGAATCTATAAAATTTGTAATGTTTTTGGTAAAAATAAATTTAACTTACTGTTTTACTAATATCTAATAGTTAAATAAGCGTTATTTTAGTTACAATAATATCATCTAATGTAAGTACTTAGTAATATTGTAGGTTGGCAGGTACTTTATGAATTTTATATCATTGAATTCAAATTCAACACCATCCATTAGAGTGGACCCAATAATAACCTATACAGCAGAGCAACACTCACCCGTTTTTTAATAATTAAGAGGACATTACACCGACATTTGTTGTCTCCGTCTTACAAGTGCGTAACATAGCAAATTGTACGCTCAGCAGAACATGTGTAGCTCCGTTAGTATGTTTATAAATTAGAGTGAATTGACCTCTTATAAAATGTAAAGGTAAGATCTAAGCAGTTTCTTTGGTTTTTATTATATTTTAATTTTAAAGCGAGTTATGAGTATTTTAGGATGTATAGTTTACAATTTTAAAATACAATAAAATTAAAATATAATAAAAAGTCGATGATGTTGCCAAGATAAAAATATTACCTTTAAATTTTACAAGAGGTCAATTCACACTCATTTTTAAACTAACGGAGCTACACGTATTCTGCTGAGCTTATAATTTACTATACTACACACTTGTAAGATAGAAATAACAGATGTAACATCCTTAATACACCAATATTTATTATTAAATTAATATATTTTCAAGAGACGAATAAGTAGGTATTATGTATGGTATTAACTTGAATTACATACTTTAGTAGATACCAATGTAATAGAAACTTAAGGTAATAGAGACCACAATATTATCAATAATATACAAAACTAATGACTAATGAGGGTCATGATTTCTTTTAAAGGTCAGCCATTGAAAGCTATAAATACATAAACAAATTATAATCTATATCCACAATATCTATAATTATTAATTATCAAATGGTTTTTTTTTTTTTTTTTAAATAATGGAAAATGTATATTTAACCTTTCAAAAAGGTTAAAAATAAGAGATAAAAATCATACATTAAAAAATAAATCATTTATAGTTTAAAAAAGTAATATACTATATACTAATATCTAATATAAGTAAATAAGTTATAACAGTAACATTTTAGTTGAACTATCGTCAAATAACCCGAGATAATGGCGGAAACACATGCTATGGTAAACAATGGTTTTCAAAATGTTGTGTTCTTACCTATCAGATAAAATATAAAAAATAAAAGCATCTAACAAGGTAAATGCATTACAGTGAAACTTCCATTAACCAATACCTCCAAATAGTCGAGGATCATTTTAAAGTTTTAATTTATAGTTAAAATAAAAAAAATCAATAAAATCTTTATCATTCAGTTACCTATTGTTATTAGGTATTTCCAAATTAAAAAATATAATTGTTTCATTTTTGGATTTAGTTAGATTTGATGTTAAAATAATTTCAAACATTAAAATTTAATTTAACCTGTATCCGAGGTGCAAACCAGTGTAACATTTACAATTCTAATGATGCACTTATTAATTTATCACAATACAATGGTAAGTTGTAAAGTCTTTTAAGATAAGAAGACATACAAATCTAACTATAAATTAGATTTGGTGTCTAAGTAATAATAAAGTTAAGAATATATCTTAATATTTCATAAAAATAATATAATGTATATAATCTGATAATACATAATAATACTGTAGATTCTTTAAATTTTTGAATTACTAACATTTGATTAACATTCCATTATTTTAAACTTTACCTAAGTACTCATCACTCGTGGAAATTTGAAATTTCCTATAATTGGGAGCTATTTAAAAAAAGTAAAAACTTAGTCCATAGGTACCACCCTTTTCAATTCTTAACCAATGTATATTGTATACTTATTTATACTGATAAAGGAAGTTTTACTTACTATTTTCTCTCTGCTCCGTAGCACACCGATCTTACCAAAGCGTACATGAAACGGCGAACACGTAAACGTGCCGTCCGGCTGTTCCACAACGACAATATCGATGGCTCCGGTCAAGGTGGCCGGATTGATCTCATTATACACATGCCGAAAATTATTGATGAATTTCCCTAAATAATTCATCCTTTTTTCGGGCAGGCTTTGTAAATGGCAATCACTAAAGTCATAACAAAAAAACACAAAATTATATTAAGCACAGAATGATTTATCCATAACTGTAGGTATATGTATCAGCTGAACAGTGGTACACACTCAAAAATCTATCGGTCGATATTATGATCCAAGTATCCGCGAGTTCGTGACTAACTGACAGGCAATCGAGAACTACGAATACTAATTATTAAATATGAATAATAATATGCATAGGCATGAGAGTTAAAAATAACATAAAGCAACGATCGGACGATGTCTTTATAGATTATTGCGCTCACGCGTCACGCTGATTACGGTCTGTTGTTTAGCTGCTGTTGTTATAGTGTTTTGATTTGGAGGCGCTGAATGCCGATGATTTTGATTTCACCGAACAGCTGATTCGCACTTGACGCGCGCGGCGCACAAAGGAGGAGCGATCGCAACGCGCGTTGTGTTTGTGTGTCAATTACAGTCAATACGGAATGCTGAATACTGTTTACTGGATTACTCATTGGCCATCTCTCCCGTGTCCGCGCGTACACGGAATGAAACGTCGAAACGCAACCATTGTGTCTCGCAAGTGTTTACTGTCAAGTGTCGGGCATTGGGCAAGCCGAGAAGGCTGTGCAGGCCGCAGACTGCTGCAGGTGAAGCGGTAAAAATGAGTTATATAAATTGTAACGATATTATTGCTTGTTTCAAAATGTTCCAAGGACAAACTATATATAATATTGATTTTATCAATACTAACCTACGCACAACGTACTTACCTACAGTCTTAACATTTTAATATTAAATTATATACCTAATAAATTGAATGTAACTCGTATGAATATTAATAATTTATCGGGTGCATGGGTATTAATATAATATTATACTGAAATTATAATCTATATTATACAGTCATGTACGTTGTACCTTAGTGTTTACAATTTACTTTTGGCAAATTTTGTCTACGATGTCAATATTAGATCGTACAGCAGGGTCTCGAAATCTCGAAGAACACAGCTACACGGGTTAATCCAAAAGACGTGGTAAATGACGCGTCACCGTACTGTTCTCGTGTTTCCCGTAAATCCGCTTAGTAATTTTTATAATTGTATTCGTTGTGTCGTAAAAGTTTATATTAAACTAATAAAAATTAATTTTTAAGTCTAATCTGCAAGAAAATCGGTGTTGATAAAGTCATAGTTAATCCGAACGTCCCCTTTCTCCAGTCCCATTCGAGACCTTATAGTAGGCACTAGGCACTAATGCTTAATAGTGCTAAGTGCTATACACCTATACCCTAGTGTCCCTTTGTAAGAAAACACTTATTCTCACAGGAGTGACGGAATATGCTGTACGCTCTTTCTCAAGTCTAAAAACCGATCCTTATACTTGATGCCTGATGACCAATTCGTAAGATACCTTGGCATAATATTGTATCCACAAACTAGACCGTCGACTTGATTACCTCACATACAAATCAATGTACTTTCACTCTATAATAAACTTCACTTAATCGTCCTATAGCTGTGCTTACATTTAAAAATATAAAATTACTTACCTACCAAACTTTTAATGTACAAATTACTGATAAAAACCATTTGGACATGGGTTGCAGCTAAAATATCCAATACGGATTCAAATATTTCATTCCAAAGTCCTTCGCATGTGACATAAACTCGAAAGCACCGTTCTAGTCATAACGTCTCTAATGATTCACTCCACAGTGTCCATTCCTATTTAAAAATACTCACCTATAGTGGCGTAAGCAGGGGAGGGGGGGACTAAACTCCCCCCCCCCCATTGCCCTTATTAGTAATACTTAAAAAAAATATATTTCATACCAATTTTCCTAAAAAAGTCAGTAATTAATTTTCAAGCCCCCCCCCCCCCAATTGAAAAATCTTGCGTACACCACTGGTCCCTGACACTCAGTACGGTAACCACTATCAATGAAGTATGAATTAGCTCAACTTCACTGCAAACACTTCAATGACCAACTTAGCTAACCTTTCCAATTACAATCCACTACTTATAACTCAACTTTCGTCTCTCATTATAGCAACATCCTAGACAACTACAATAGAAGATTAAAAGGACAGTAGCATCTCGACCGGCTTATCTATATTTCTATCAATTAAAGCCCAAAAGCTGTAAGTGCATTTTTTTGTAATTTAAAGTTAATTTCATGCAAATTGTTTCGTCCGAAGTCAATAAATTTTACGTTCATCTAACCTAATTGTATCAAGTACATTGTAGTATAATATTGTACATTCCAGTTTTCTATTTTAACTTACATTTCTTTTCAAATGTTATTTTTTATAACAGTTGATCTGCCTATTATTTCGATGTTATAAAATGCCAAAAAGAAAATCCAGTATTGGCCGCTATATACACGAGGGGCCAAGATATTTCGTTGTCATATAGAAAATGAAACGAGTGCCAATAGGGAAATCCGCAATGCTGGCGAACGAATTTCGTCAACAAGAACGTCAAACACATTCTACATTACATCTAACAGAAAAAATTGCTCTCTGTCAAAATAATATTGCGCAACAAGAAATCATTAATTTACCACTCTATCCTTGGTGGCGTAAAGAAATGTTCGCATTTAACGACGCTTCAGAGTTCAATTGGTTATGCAAACGATGTCCATATGTTTCTATTGCCAGTATTTCCAGGGGCAATAAAATGGCCCTATGAAGTTCTCGACCATTCCTATGCTGTGCTGGAGAAAAAGTTAAATTGTACGAAATCTCTGAGCCGTCAGAACTATTAAAAAGTTTCATCGGTGGCACTCATCATTATTCTAATATTGTACTCGCTTCTCGATAAAATACGGAAGTACCTATAATCCTACTTTTATAATTACGTATTTTGGTGCCAAAGACATTGTATGCCTACATTCAAAATTCAAGGTAGGCTACATTATGCAGCTGGTTCACTATTACCATATAAATAATAATGAATATTTATTTAGCAGTTTTGAAATTATTTACATAATATTGATATTTCAGAGTTACACTGCAACGACTATCACTAAGGATGTTTCCTTGTTTTGATAGACGTGAGTCTTAAAAAAAATATATAATAATAATACATATGATATAATATAATATAATATAAGTATATGTGATACTAATGAAGAACCAATATTTGTACGATAATATGTGTAATTGTACCTATACTAATTTAATATTAAATATAATTATACTTAAACCTCATATTATGCATGATACCTACAAGGTGCAACTACTTCACGACGAAGTTAAGCGTACTGTTTAACACATATAACAGATAGCCTAAAAAGAAATGAAATTATACATTTTAATAGGTTATTAGGTTATACATACCTATCTATTATGTGGTTCTATTGAAAGCCTTTTCACTCTGAATCGGGTACATATAGGTACTAGTATAGTAGGTACATAAATAGTCGATACGTTGGTAATACTTTAAAATTTAAAGTTGAATGCACTTCAGAGGACTTGACTTGGCGAAGTATTAAAGTGTGAGACATAGCCACATAGGTATTTATTGTTGTTATGACTTAACAGCGAGTCAATATTTTTTATATTTTTATGTTTCGTGTTACGCATGTTTCGATATCCTCATACAGATGAGAATATGGATAACTGTTTTATCAATTAATCAAAATTCTTCTATGCTCAATAAATGTTTATACGATTTTGTAATTATGTGGCTAGTGGTAAATACTTTGTATACTTTATTCTTAAAATACTTATGAATAATTTTACTTTTACATAATATAATATCTTTAATATTATCTGTGGAATACCTAAATATTAAAATTTATGGCCTGTTAAATAAATAAATAGATCAATCCGTACATTCCGTAATCTACATTATTATATAATTTATTAATAAATTATCCTTATTTATGCTTATTGCGTTTAAATTTTATGAAACAAAACAACTGTATGTCTAAGTGTCTGACGTCTAAATCTATCATGGACTAAAATGTAGATAGTCTGGTAGGTACGGGTACCTATATTATTATTTATTAATTATTAATTATTATTATCAACAGAAATAATTATTATATAAGCGTGTATATACGTCATACAGTACACGCGGTTTTTGACTTTTGATAATGATAAATGATAATAAACATTAATAGACAAATAATAGCAGTAGATGTAGGTACAATTATTATTATATTACTTACTTACTTAATCGAATGAAATACGAATTACTAACCTAATGTAAAATACTATGATAATAAAATACACTACGGTCGTCGTCCGTAGGAATTCATAGTCGATGTGAAGATGCTTAAGAAGTATTGCTTAAGCTAATTTTGATCATTTGAAAAATAAAAAAATTATGATCATAACATTCATAACTAAAATCAATGCTTAAGATAGTTCTCGAGGATGTCGGCGCAGTATTTGTTTTCCCTCTTTGACCCACGCGCAATTTTACGTTCACAATAATGATTATAATCATATTAATTTCTCAAATTAGAGTGAAATGACCTCTTATAAAATTTAAGGGTAAGATTATTATCTAGAGCATCTCATAGGCATTTTATTATATTTTAATTGTATAGTGTGTTATGAGCATTTTATAATTGTAAATTGTTTGTACACCTTAAAATACATCCTCTTAAAAACAAAACACTAGACAGCAATACTTTTTCTTTTCTTAAACCAAAGTCTCATTTATGAATCTCATTTGAGTTATATTTATAGCTTAAACAATACTTATTAGTTATTCTTAAGCATCATCGACTATGAATACGGCACCAGGGACCTAGTTTAGAACTAAGTATACAGCAGTACAGGCGTATACAGCAGCTGACCAGTGGATCATATAACAACGAAATATAATCATTATATTATAATGTATAACCCTACAATGCATGATTTTTTTTTTACTATTAAAAAAATTGTTTTTGGATAGTACTAAAGCTATAGAATACGTAAAAAATAATTTAAAAAATCTATTTTGATTTCAAGTGTTGAAAAAGTCGAAAAAGTTGGTTGTTGCTATAGAGCAACATTATGCATTTGTTACTACGAAAAATAAAAACTTTTTTTTTTCATTTATTATATTTAAAATGTGTATCATGGTATATCATGTATTCATGTCATAATATAATGTAACCTATACCCGCTAAATATTTGAAATTTGTTTTGAAAGAATATAGGTAGATATATTTTATAACCACGAGTCCACATAGGTAATCATTAGAAACAATCACATTAAATATCTGTATAGGTATAAAACTAAAAATTCTTATAGGGAAAATAAACAAAAATGATATTATATAAATCGCAGAGCTGTGAATTTAATATTGTTGAGTATTGATATTGATCAATTTATTTCAGTCATAAAAAATATAATTATATTATACTGACATGCAAATCTGTATTCTGAAGTTAAATGTATAACCCAAAAGTGGCTCAAAACAGTCAAGCCATTCCAAATATTATTGCAAAATATAAATTTTGAGCGAAAGATTACTGATGTTGTTATTTATACATTAGCATTTATTTTTTATAAATATTAATGTGTATACATTTACCAAATGTGAAACAACCTATATTATTACACAGATATACGACTATACAAGTATAATACATTAACATAAATAAACTATTATGGGCTATCAGATCAACTCCCTTGAACAAATAATAATATTTTTAAATACTTAAATGAAAAATCACTTTTTCTACTTTAAACTAAATTATCTGTACAGAATTAAATTATATGAGAAAAATCTATCAATTAGCATTACATCATATTAAAAAAATATTGCAAAACACATTGTACACTATATATTTTAAACCCATTCGCTCAAACGCATCATGCTAAATTGCACGAGAGCATCATTGCAATTTATAAGAACTCGACCAAACGCAAACCACCCTCGGCAATCGGCTCACAGTGGTCTGAAATACGTGCTATTACACTGTCACCATATTTGTGTAACTTGATGGACAACGTTCAAAATTGTCTCGTCATTCGCCATTCGCTAAATAAAAAATGTTAGGTAGCGATTTCACTAGTAATTAATAATTAATACCCAGATGTCCAATTTTAATAATTGACTAATGTCTAGCGTGGAGCAAGAGACTCAAAATGTTGATTGCGCCACTGCATTGGATACAGTGGATAACGTACTACAGTACTACATAATTTTGGAGATGTATTGTTACAAGTGCGAATAGAGTAATTGATTATTGTTTAGTATTATTACCTATTCAGTATTCACTAAATAAATACTTATATTAGCTATGTATAGCAATAGCACTTATAGTCATTATATTAGGTACCTACTATTGTCAATAATGGCTTAATACCTACTTAATACGTTAGTAAATTACCATTAAAATAATATCATTCGTTTCATACCGAAATTTTTAGTGATTAGTAACAAATTATACAAACAAGGCGTATTTATTTATTTAACGTCATATAGGCATACGGCAATTGATGAGGACATGTGAGGATTTATGAAAATGTATAGGCCACAGGTGTCAGGTACATAATATATTATAAGCTACAGCCTACAGGTAAATATAGAATTGAAACTGTTACTGTTTACACCGTGTACCTACAAGAAAATAATGGTAAGTAATATGTTTAAATAATTAAGTAGTTGTATAATTTTGTCTTTTATCTTATAACTGGAGAGCGGATGTTTATCATTTATGCATTTATCATATATAGTTTATAACATCTAAATTAATATGAAGTAAGATAGAAATTTGTTGCATTTCGTAAATAATTCAAATCACCAATATATTTTTGCACATTTGTTCGATTTTTACTTGCTTGATGCTTTGATCATATTCTTACATTCATTATGTTTTAGTATTTAGTGTAATAGTACATATTTGAAGTTTTTGTAATGTATTATGTAAAATATTCCGTACCGATGAAGTATATAATGATTATTTTTACTAAAATTGGAAAAACCTGCTAATTGGATTGATAAAATGAATAATGTTTTAATTGTTACGATAGTTATCATTTATGTCGATATTTTAGTTGTGACTTGTGTTCCGCGGTTCGTTTCCGCGTTCGTTTGTAAATTGTAATGGACGTCGTTCTCGTAATCTCGTCCGAAGGTGTAATGAATTTCTATATTACATAAGCTAGCTTTATATTTATTACAAAATTCTGAAAAATTTAAAACCGTCGTGACTACGTAATTTTGTTGCTGAATTAAAATTGTTTACTGATAGTCGATATAACTGTTTTATACTGTATAGTGTATATGTATATTGTGTGTGAGAAACATTGTCTATTCAGGAAATAGTTAACGACGTGTTTGTAATTATCATATTAGTACAAATAAATATATCAACCATTCCAAAGATAAATTGTCGTCATAAATTAAGAACCAACAACTTGTTTCAAATATTACAAAAAAATACCTTTTCATGTAGAAATGTGTTCTGCGCTTTTAAGTGTGAATAATAAATATCTGATTAAAAAAAAATAACAAAATATGTAAAACACAATATTTCAGATGAATCCACATTAAGAAAAAATTATGCTCCTGATATATTTCATAATAAAACATTTCAAAAAATCCGTGACTATATAAAGAATAATACAATTAGGATAAGCATTGACGAAATTATTGTTGCGGTGGGTCACAATCGTGACATTAGATAGACATAATATGAAAGAAGACGAATATTTCTTTTTACAACCGGCATTCTGGAAAAATTCAAACTCCAAAACATAAAAATATGTAAGCATTGTTTGAAGATTCTGCTTTACTTAATTGGCCTGATAAAATATATGCCACGAAAATGTTTTATTATTGGTCACGACTGACGACTTACGGCTGCAAAAGTCTTACAGTCTTACAATCGCCCCTTACTTATAACATACAGGTGACCGAAAAACTAAAATAATCTATTGAGCTATCTGAGAATTCTATGATTGCATTCTGATCATTTTTATGGTTGTAACCATAGGAATTGGAATGAGATAAAAAAAAGTGGGTATTTTTTTGTGTGATGGACTGTGACCAAGAATTAGATTGATGAAATGAAGTCGAGAGTGATCTATAGGGAGGAAATAAAATAAAATATAAATTAAGTGACGACATCGACTTGGTTCTAAAGACCAAGGTTGTATATAGTGCTTAGTAAAGAGTGAATATTGGAATAGACATGAGGGGTGGGGAATTTTAAGAATGAATAGTCAGCGTAGGTATAAGAAACTATTTAGTACGCGCTCTATTATATGGAGATCACGAGCCAAGTAAGGATGGTATACCGCAACGTAATTTTCTTAAATGGAGTGGAAATGGTGAAGTATACAGGAGACGGAGACGTCATGGAGTAGACGAGAACAGTTTATTGTTGCGTTCAATGAAATTCAAAGCTTCTCAAGGCTCCACTAACGGTGGTGTTAACATGGTAGTCGTGCGAAAGAGTATTGACTATTGGAGTCTAATAAAATTCAAGATGCTTAAAGCAGGATATATGTTTGAGTGAAGAGTTATCAAAGGAATAGGATGGAGAAGATTATTGATCATTATAACATATGAGTATAATGTGTGCCATTTTAAATAAGATACGTTTTAAGTTATAACTATAGGTAGTTATAGTGTATTATAGCTTCAACATTTTTTTTCTTTTAGCCGTGCATATCCATATCACAGTCTGCAGGCTGAATTATAAATCCATTTGGTATGACATGGAAGTATAGTAATCTATATTGAATTTTATTTTTGAATATTTAACAATAAATGTATCTTTTTGTAAATTGTATCCAATGCAGGTAATTTTTTTTTAATATTTTAGTTTTACGAAAACATTTTTAAAATGTATATTTTTTTATTATTATTAAATTTACCGAGTACTGATGTTCGTTTATGCTATTGAATCGTGCATGTCATACATTAATACATTATGCTTATAATTGTATACAGATGCGTCTGTAAGCGGTACCAACAATAGTACCTATATGTATATTGTATAGGTACTATTATTGCGGTGTCACAACTCGTATAAACATACGAATATGAAACGTGTTATTAATAATCTATAAAAAATCAAAAATTTATACTATACTAAAATTTGAATAAATTATGAATACAATGTTTTTTAACTTAATTTAAATTTTCACATATTATTGTTTCATGTTTGGGCAAAAAAGTTATTGACGATTGGTGAGGATTAAAACGGTGAATACTATTTGCATAATTATTATTTAGAGTGTAGACAATCTGCTGACGTACAATTTCCTACTTTCACATCTTCCATGTATAGTTTATATACCTGTACATGGTACGCGTGTAGACTGTACACATACTATTATATCTAACCTAGACCTATAAAAAATCAGTAGGTATGTTATGTAAATTAATAACGACATCGTTTCACCACATATACCTACATATTTTCGACCAGAATAAAAATTGCTCACCTAGTTTATAAATATAGCAATTAAATTAATACAATAATTATAATTATTGTATACTTGTATACTGTATGCATTAAAAAAAAAATGTGCAATTTATTTTTAAATAGGTAGGTACGTAAAACTGGATATAGGGATAACAGGTTTAAACTTTAAGTTGTGAAAATAGTAAATACATGTAGAATATATTATATATTGGCGAGGGATAACGTATTTACAACTTAACGTTGAGTTCTCAAATATAATATACGATTTATAGATTGTATTACTTAATTAGGTATAAATAGGAGACAGGAAAACAGGACTAAAATGCTAAAACTAAAAAATAGTTTATTACTAGTGAATACGTATACTCTATAAAACCAATATAAAGCCATATATTAGGTCAATACCTATCTATGATTGTAATTTATAAATTAGTTTTTTAGTAATTTAATAAACATATTTAGAATACAAATATAAGTTATAATATGTACGATGTACCTATATTATTAATTATTATTATTAGAAATATTATAACATGACTATAGAACTTTATGACTAGGTATAGTCGATTTTCAATTGATTATATTATACATTTAGCTAAACACACAAATAATTTTAACATACTATATTAAGTAGGTAAGTAATAACTAATTATGGGTAAGTATAACATATTATGCACTATGCAGTTTGAGTTTATACTTTTGTATGTTACTGATATATTTTGATAGTTTGATATAGTGCGTGTCATGGAAACATCAATATGAAAGTTATAGTTTTAATGAGTTATGTTTTTACTAAGAATAACATTATATTTTATTACATTGATATCTTCTAATTACACCTTTAGGTATTGATTACTTGTTTTTTATTTTAAGTAATAACATAATAGGTTATCTTTAATTTTAATATTTTATATAATACCTATATAAACGAAGTGTTCATCATTGAGGAAGATAAGTGACAAACTGATAACTAATAAGATATTAGATATAATATTATAAATAATAAATAACATTTAGCTGTTTTTTAGATTAAAACATTTAACAAATATGAACATTTTACATATAAATACCCTACCCCAATCCTATACTAATTATACCTATGAAAATAAGATACAAATAATACATTTCATGTAATCATATATAATTTTAATTGAGTACTTACCACTATAATGCAATGTGTAAGAGGAGTTAAAATTGATTAGGTACAGCATTCTAAAAAAAAAAATTTTGAAACATTAGTACCTAAATATTTTTTATTTCATTTTTAATTGTAAATAAATGTAATGCATTTATTAAGAATACACATTAACAAAATTCCCATATAGACGGTTTAACTATGTACAGTATATTATCTATAGCAACAACTGTAAATAATAATATAGTGTTCACCGCATATAAAATATGTATAATAGGTTTGTTGAAGTATATTATTTCTCTATAATTGATTCTATTTACAAATTAATTTTGCTAATTCTGTTGAGAGCTGAAGAATAATATTATTTTTGTATATATATATTACAGTCGAGTCACGATAACTTAAAGATAAAGTGAGATAAAAATCGCTTCGAGATATGTAGCTATATTATTCGAAATAGGTACCAATAACTCAAATTTAACCCAACATAACTCTGCTAAGGGAATAAAAAAAAAATCAAGTTTTTGAGTTACGACTTAAGAGGTTTGAGTTATTGCGACTCGACCGCCTCGACTTTAGTACAATATATTATGTAATATTTGTTGATTTGTGATAACACTTTTGTGGGGGTGATGGCAAAAGCGGTAACACGAGAAATACCTACTGTAACTACGTGTTATAATATTATGGGAACGACAGTTATACTTACATAATTATCATCAGTATTTTCTTATATTATGACTATTAAAATTTAAAATCAAGTCATACATTCATTCAAGCCCTGTTTCCTTATCTATATAGAACATGATCGGATTGATAGTTTTGAATTATCGTGCATTTTTTATATTTTTATGCAGAAAACATTGGTATCGTGTTTCAAGTTTCAACCAATTCAGATTTCAAGCGTTCTTAAAAAAAAATTAAAATGTACCTAAAGTGATAAGAATACCAAGAAAGTAGAAACTATAATATAATCATATTTTATAAATATTATTCAATTAAGTATAACAGATAATCGGTAGGCGAAGTCACGTCGTCACGGACGTCGGGTAGGAGTATAATATTATTATTATGTTTGTGTTTTATTCAACACAACTTAAAAGTTAATAGTATATGTGTTGTATGTTACGGTATGCGTATAAGTTTAACTGTTAAATACAGTATGCACATTAGATGTCAAGTTAGTGGGGATAAATGGTTAGATAATATTAGATGAAACAGATGAATAATATATAATATTGTTAAAAATTATCGAACAAATGTTAACAATTAACATGCAGTTATAAAAATATTTTATTCAAGATTAGGTTTTAAAATTTAAAGCAGACATTTGTTAAATATTATTATTTTTTATAGTGAATAAACAATTAAAAATCCAAACCGAAATAGTTTATAAGCGATTTGTGAAGTTAATTTCTCGGAGAACCTGTAGTGTGAGTGATTATTTGAAACCTGCAGGTGCTCAAGAGTTATGGCCTTATGGATATACTACATTTATATTATTATGTTCCATGTAATGTATAACTAATAAGTATTATTAATACTTAACTAAAAAAGTAAAAAAGGAATACAAATCAATGGCTGATTAAGTGACAAATAAAGATATATAATAATATATATTACATAAAATGCCTGAGGTAACATTCCTCAATCATCAGTGCAGCTCACAGCTCGTATTTCGTAACATCTCCAGGGGGGTATATCGGGAGAGGGGAAGAGAGGCACCTGGGCCATGACCCATACTGAAATATCAGGTTAAATAAAAATTATGTCATAGAGTATCTGTGTATCGTATATGTTATAATTATAACTCTCCGGTCCCTTAAAAAATTTAGTTGGACTATAATACTATAATAATGATAATAATTACAATATACCGTTAATGGAGATGCTCAGTAGCGTTATATAATAAATAATAATTAATAATATACGAAACTGAGTGTCTCCGATCACCATATATTTTTTGGAATATTTTAGACGTAAGTCCAACTCGTAAGTATAAATCATAAATGTATAATTTATTATGTAGCCATCAGGTACAATTTTATTTTATATTTTAATGAATCAATCAAATATACCCACTGATTTTCCTGGATATTATTGATTTTATATTCTTGTTTTAAATATTGATGTGTACTATGTAAAATTAGATTCTTTACTATAGTTTCATTAAAAACATAAATGAAAGCGTTATTATATTAATAGGATTTATAGGATTACTTTAGAAATCTAATAAAATTGCCAAAATAATAAGATAGGTATATCTAATAATTGATAATTAGTTCTTTTAATTAAAATACAGTAGAGTCCCGTTAATCCGGACTAGATGGGACCGGGACTCTCTCCGGATTATCGAAAATCCGGATTAAACGAAATTACGTTTTTTTTTAACTTACTAATTAATAAACACTATAAATAATAACACAATAAATATATGTACTGTCAAAAAACACCTCTTGTATTTATACGAATTCAAAATTCATTGATTTACAATTTTATAATATTAGGTACCCATTGTTATTTTTATTATGAAGACCTTCCCGAATATATATATTATACATGAGTACATACTAAATATGAAACATAAATTGTCCGGATTATCCGGATGTCCGGATTAGCGATGACTAGATTAGCGATGACTGGATTAGCGGGACTCTACTGTATACATATACATTGAGAATTTGTACCTACCTAGTCACCTTGCGAAGTGTGCGGAAGATCACAATAGTGCCTATACTTATAATACCTATATATATATATTATATATTATACTTGTTAGTTGTTCAATTCTAGTCTCGTCCAATGTCATTTTAAAGAATAAAACCTACAATGTATTACTAAATACAATATAAGAATATAATATATTTTGTTGATTAAAATATGTTCAACCTTTAATATTAGTATATTACACATAAATTGATAAAATGTACTATTGTACTAGGTAGCTGTTCTAGAATATATCTTTTACTTTTTATAGACTACTGAATAGGTTGTTAAAATATTTTACATTTTCAACAATTATTGTACAAATTCATAAATCATAGATATTTCTAACACCGACGGGACCATTTACAGCTGGTTAATCTGAGTTTAACTCATCGACTAGGTATTGTAATTTGTAGGTGTATAAAATCTTGTAAAGATATTTAACGTAAAACTCTCTTAATATAGGTAACTTATAATGTATAAATTATAATCAACAATAGTCAAAAAGGCATACAAATGTGGAAAGCCGAACTGTGAGAAGAGAATCAAAATCATATATGACTTATAAAAGATTATATTTTGCTATAAAGCAAATATTGGTGAACAATTATTAGTAGGTAACTAAACACAGGTTACTATAGTACCTACTTATATATCATAATTAGTCAAATTCTTAGCTCTAAAATTAATTATTATAATATGTATACATGTACAATATGTATTGCAAAATAATCAAAACAGATTTTAGTTAAGCCGGGTTACTTATTATAGATAATTTCAATTAATTGAGATAGCCGTTTTTTTCCAACAATTTTTTATAATTCCTTATGTAATTATATATAATTCAGAATTTTTTTTATAACTGCATAATATAATAAATAAAAATGATGTGAGTATGCGACGTGAATTTGACTTTTACACATTTACTCGGCATTTATGATGGACACCTACTCCTCAGTTAGTGTTCACAAAAATGACACTAGGTACCTACCTATAGGCTATAGTTGAAACATTCTTGGAAATAATATAAAAGTTATACAACATATTTTTAATATTTTGGAGGAGAGGGGTCAAGTACTCCTGGATCACCGCAAGTAAATCTAACATTGACTAATATATTATTATCTAGGACATAGGTAATCTGTATTGAATACCTATTGTTGTCTATATTTATATTATAAATTATAATACTGATTACTGACATCATGCATATATTACTATGATATATAGGTGTTATACGCACTTAAACAAACTTATAGCCATTAGTCATACATTTATAGGTTACTATAGTTAATACCTATAGTTAATGTCTCTATGACTATAATTATACTAAAGTGGAAAGTACCGCTGATTACTAATTTATTAACAAATAATGATATTAAATGTACAGTTAATATACAGGGTGGTAGCAATTCTCCAAGCATCATGCTCACCCTTATTTTTTACTTGTTTTTCGTTTTTGTACTGAATATAATTTTTTTTCTTACCTAATTTTTTTCGATAGAATTGTTATGATTGTTTTAATCACCGTGGCCACCAAGCAATAACTATTATAATATTAAATATATTGAATATAATTAATATTATACGATTAATCGTTATTAGGTTATATCGATAACTTTATTTAAGATTTCATGTAGGTAGTCTACAGTGTAGACTCTACACTCTACATTTGAGTCTACATATATATACATATATATATATTTCACGTTATACTGTGGAAAACGCAAATATAACATTAACAAATAAATAATAGGTAATATAAGAATTTTTTTTGCTCTATATTTGTTACATTAGAAAAGCGACCACCAAAATATAATGTGGCTCAATGTTTTTTTGTGTAGCAGAGAAAATATAAGTTTTTTCCTTTAGTAAAAAAATTTTTCAAATAATGATTTTCGGAACTTTTAAATAATATACTTAAGACCCATATTTTCCAATACATAAATATCCATGTTCCTTGTGTTTATTTACGGCGAGACAGGCGCATTGTGGTGATACCTTGTAGACTGACCTCTTTTTTTTCATATTAATCTTATATTAATGAAGAGTTGCATTTGAAAAAATTTCGTTTTTCGTTAGTATGTTATTTAGAATTGAAACGTTATAATAGGTATAATAGGTATAGTAAAACAGAAATAACATAAAATGCGGGTATAACTACCGCAAGTCTACTGCGCAATAGGCGTCGTATATATTATGATGTCGGGTCACCAGGGTTAGGGCTTAATGTTATATTTTTTCTTTTTACTATAAATAAAATACCAATAACATTAAAAAATTGACAATAATATTTAATTGGTAATATACAGTGATGACCAGAGTACTATAATGAGTATAATGCATATTTTAATGCTTCGATTTTTCGATAAGATAAATGATAATGATTATTAAATAAAAATATTTCCACGAAACCAATATGAATGGAAAAAATAAATTTTATTTTATTTGTACGATGCAGAACTAACAGAAGTATAAAATAGCATTAATTATTTCATTTTGCGTTGTATAAGAATTTTTATTACTCTAAAAGCCAAAAGGTGATGATAGGCGCAAAAATGTAATACATATTATTATAAAATCAATACATTCATCGGACACCTCAGAATCTAAAAAAATATTTTATTCGGAAACTTCATAAATAATTTAAAACACTATAATTATTTATAGCTATAATATTATCATTGTTACCACTTTTGCCAGCCGTTAGATAATTTTAAACCGACACATATTTACATTTACTCTTAGTGTTAATAATATATTATACATATTTATAATATTTTAAAAAAATATTGATCTTGTTGTAATATTTACTTCAGTAGTACAGTAGATACTTGAAGTGTTTCTTTGACCTTTAAACAAAATAACAACTATAATGAACTACTAAAATGCTTTTTGCTGACTCGTAATTTAAATATGATTTGAAAAATAGAAAAAATATGCAATTTAATAACGTATCCAATTAATTTTTCAAAGTAGGTAGTAAATAAACATATTAAATTGTTGACATAAACAGTATAATATTAATCAATTTTATTTTTTATATTTGTTGATGAATAGTATTTGACGTAGGTACAGACAAGTGAGACAACGGTTAAGTTTTGACCTCGAATAGTGTCAATATATATATATATATATATTAATAAAAGCAAAAAAAACAAGCTGTAGGCTTAAACCTCTATGATATTCGGTAAGCTGTTCATAACAATCACATAAAAAAATATGTTTTTGCAACATCGAGGTCATTTCCAAAAACGATTTTAGTTATAGTAAACAGATAAACAGATTATATAATATATACCTAGAAGAGTATAGTTAGTATCTAAGTATATTATTATAGGTATTATTTTCTTATCTAATTAGTAATTATTATGAATGGCGTGTATCAAAAATAAAAAGGACCCATTATAAATTTGTTTAAAACCCTATTCAAAATAAATAATAAACCAGTTAAAATTGTTTTTTGCTTATAAACCAAATTACATGTTTTTATTTTAATATTTTTTATTAAATAGCATTTGTAAAAAAAAAAATATTCATTTCCGAAAACGATTTTAGTTTTAGTAAACAAACAAACAGGTTATAATTTATCACACAAGAATAATATAGTATAAGTATAATATTATAGATATTAATATATTATTTTCCAAATTAAGTATTATGACGTAATTATAAAAAATAAAAGGGACACACTACAAATTTGTTTACAAACCTACAAGATAAATATTTACTAGTTAAAATTGTTTTTCATTTATAAACCAAAAAACATGTTTTTATTTTATTTTTTATTAAATGGCTTTCATTGAAAAAATATTATTTCCAACAACAAATTTAGTTATAGTAAACAGAAAAAAACTGATTATAGTATACTTAATGAAGTCTCGATAACACAAATCTCAAGGAGAAAAAAAATAAACTTGACTTCAGCACTTGTCGAGTTATATACCTCAAAAACAATTTAAAAGCACTTTAAGATGCAAGAAAAAAATTCAAGTTATCGAGACTCGACTATACAAGAATAATATAATATAAGGTAGGTGAATAAGTGTGAGTGAATGCGATGCGTGATACATAAATACAGAAAATCATCGTTTCCATATACTTTTATGTTTCAAGGGAGTACATTTGAAATAAAGGGGTGGTTTTCTAATGAATCAAAAATGTTTCAAATTAAAATGTCTTATAGAACATATTGACATAATAAATTGCAAAACGAATAATTATTTTAATAATCATTAGTCATTACAAAAGAAAATCTATATATTTTTCAAGTTTTTACTTTAATGAATGAGAACATACATTTTCTCAAGCAGAATATTTATCTTGAATACATAAAGAAAAGTAAGAAACTTAAAAAAGTTAAAAATTAGTAATATAATATTTATTTTTCAAAAAATGTCTTAATTACTTCATAAATTATGTTTATAAGTTTTTTAGTAACTTTGTTAGTGAATACACAATTTTGTAAAATGAAAAAAAAAATTAATAGTTTTTGATATTTTTTTCGTATTTATACTGTTCAAAGAATCACTCCGTACTTGTAACTTGTAAGTACCTATGTATATAAATGTTTCATATCGAATTTTGAGTTATAAATCATATTAATTAACTTTAAGTATTTACATAGTATTATTATTTTTATGAATAATATTTTGGATGATGAAACAAGTCCTTAGTTTTTCAAGTTAATACTATTTTTAAGTAGTCACCTTTAGTAAGTTCTAAAAAGTTCTAAAAAGTCCAAATTATGAATTAATTATTGTATTTACTACAGAGGCGCAACTAGGGCTAAAATGTTGGGGGGAGGGTGTAGCCTCCTAGCTGAAATCATATGAAAAGTAACTCGCGAGGGCCTCCACTCCCCCCATAATATTCACTTAAAAATATATAAAAAAAATCTAACAAAAAAAATAAATATTTATTTACTGAAGTTTAATTTTCCTACCTACATGGTTTTTAATTTTTTTCAATGATGTAAGTATATATATTAGTAATTAAATATTAAAAATGTGGTTATCACACTAATTAGCATTACAAAATATTTGTTCAATTTAAATCATTGTTTTCATGTGGTTGTGAGTAATAATGTAGTCTGGGGATTATTTTTCCAGGATTGTTCGTCGGGGGTTTTTTTTTCCGGAGATTTTTATTCCGCAATTCACTGTCGAAGATTATAGTTCAGTACATATACCTACTGTAAATTATGTACCTATAATAATCTTACCAATATACTGGCATAAATCGTTTTCTTAAATCTTATAGGTACAGGCATACCGCATACAGCTTATGATATTTATCATAGGTATAAGCAATAAAAAATAATCATAAATTTTAAATTAAAATTAAATAATTAAATTTTTTTCCAAAAACAAAAATGAGAAATACAGTGAAATTTTTAAAGGATTATTAATATTTTAGGAAATTTATGATGCGCCGTTTATGATTTACTGTTATAATAGTAGGTACCTATAGGTATACTACAGGTAATATACATATCAATAGTATTATTAGTATTAAACTTTATTCATTTTGTTGTAATAAAATTATTACAATATAGAATATTATAATCTAGCTAGTGGGTACCAATTATTATCAGACTATACGTAGATTACTATTTTCTAGAGTCCAGTAATAATATTCATATGTAATTTATTTAATGAATATAATGCTATATTGTCTATGCTACTTATATAAAGTTCATAACCGTGCAACACCGTATATCAGTAGCCTGTAAGCATTTTTATACTAAAAGGCTTATGATAATAATGTTGACCTTACTATTTTGACCTTCAAGTGTACAGGCTCACTTTTATATAATCATACATGGATTTTGATATGGCTTTGTAATTTTTATAATACTAATGTTTAGTAAGTAATCACAAATAATGAAATAAATAACTAAAAAGTTGTGTAGGTCATAATATTTTAAGGAATAATAACTGTCTTAAGTTCAAAATAATTTTTTTCTATTATTATTATTTGTTAGGTACCTACCCAATATGATAGACCTTATATTTTAGTCGATGATAATACAATTATTTTCAATTTAAATTATGCTAGTTCTGGGATAGTGCAATTTTCTTAATTTAAAAATATTAATTTTAATTTTACTTTGTAGTTTGTACCTACCTATTGGCTACTACCGAATAGGTTATAGGTACTATTATATAGTTTTATTATACAGTGTGTTTAACGATAAAGTCAACATGAAATATTTAGAACGCATAATTATGAATTTCTATTGCAGTTTTTTATTGCAAAAAAAACTTAATATTATACCTATTTTTGAAAAATTTTAATTCTTAAAACAATTTTTGCGCATGCGTAACAATACCACCCCTACCCATTTCGAGGTCAAATTCTTTTATTTTTTAAGCAACTTTGACTTTTAAAGTTTTTTTCTACCTTGAAAATTGACCTATTGAGAGTGAGTTAAAGTTTCAATTAATGCATGTTGAATTTATCATACTTTTAACAATCTATCTACAAATATACAAGTCCCGTGGAATTTTGTATGTTTTTTTTTTTAATGTAGGTGTAATGTGGTGTCGTAAGTTAAGCACATTTAAATTTTTTTCACATATTAAAATTGTAGATGGACTGTTGAAAAATATGTTGAATACAACATGCATAAATCGAAACCGTAATTAACAATCATAATAAGTCAATTTTTAAGGTGGAAAAAACTGTATTAGTCAAAATTGCTTGGAAAAATTAATGTAATTCAAATTCAAGGGGGGGGGGGAGAGCGAGAAGGGTACTATTGATTTGTTTTGTTTTACATGGACGGAAAACTTTTTTACAAATTTCAATTCTCCATAAATAGGTGTGCAGTAAAAAAAACCAAAATTAAATTCAGCATCATGCATCTGAAATATTTTGTGTTACCTTTATTGTCGAAGTGTTGAACACTCTGTATTGTTATACTGCCATTTAGCAGCAAAAATTAAAAATAAATATGAAGTATAACCAAGATATTAATATTCAAACATTTTAAATTGTTAATCACTATGAAAATAAATTTTTTTTTTTGTGGTTGTATAATAAATTTAATAAATGTTAACTATGTAATACTATTACATTGCTAGTTGCTGCACCAAAAATATTTCTAGGATAGCAAAATACTAAATGGTATCCCACGATGTCTCTCAATGTTGAAATGATGGCATAATATAATAAATTATAGTTTAAGTAATATTATTTTGCATACAATTTTATAGAATATATACTAGGTATTTAAAAGTATAAGTACAGCAATGGTATATAGGCGGAAATCCATTGAATTTCAAGGGCTAACATTTTTAACATCAATGGGTGAGCCTTGTGGGCCCCGATCCCGCACAACTAAAAAGCTGTTTGTTTTTGAGGGGTTGATGGAATACTCAGGGATCTTTATGGGGGCTCCCTCTCCATTTTTACCTATGAGCTACGGTACAGCATCTACGAATGTATCTATATGATATAATATATATATAATTTACTGAATAAATTTACTATACATTATAACTTATAAGTTATAACATATAAGTGTTATAACTAATTAATTTAATATACCTAATAGTATAATATATTAGATTAATGTTATTTTTTAAGAATCGTTTAGTTAATAGCTTAATTACCTCTACTATAATTATAAAGGAACAATAGGAACATATTAACAAATTGATAAATTAGTGTTGCCAATTATTCATAAATTAGCATAAATGCCTAATAAATTTTAATCTACTTTGTTTTTATACGTTTATAATTAATCATTAACTATAATTTATTGTTTTTAGTATTAAACAATAATAATAATTGTGATTAATGACAAACAGACAACTTAATACACCAAACTTCAACTACATTTGATTTGTATATTTTACAAATAAATATATAAATTATACGTTTATTATCATATTATTGCACGCACAATAGGTGCATAATAATATACTAAACAAATCAGAAAAACCAATAAAAAAAAACTTTTCTATGTTTTTAAATTGACAATTAATGAAATCCGTAGGGTTATTCAAATATTTTTAATTAAAGTTAATTAGCTTTTATATAACTAATTGATAATGTTTATACAATTAAAACTTTTAAAAACACATGTAAGTACAATTGTTTGTACCTATTTATAATATAAACGTTCTGTAACGATGAGGATATTTATATTTTATTATTTTAATAACATATTAAAATAAGCATATGTATGACGTATAGGTGTGTTATATTATATAATATATAGGTACCTATTTAGTATATGTATTAATTGTATTATATACATGTATAAAGTGTACATTTATAATTTATATTTAATTTACAGCAGTCCCCTATATTATATCGAGTTATTAAAAATAATATATAATATCATATAAATCTTACCAGTCAAAATCGAGGTATAAATCGTCAACATTTCTAAACACTTGTCTATTACGCGAGTAAAATACAAGAATAAAACATACGACACGAACCACTGCTAAAAACTGACTGACCGACAATTAATCCGCTCGGTTTGGTTGCTCAGCCATGGCTAGTATAGTAAAGAGTTGTTTGTTTATCATTTATACCTTCATTTTTTTTTTACATGCTTGTATTATTTAATGGTGGTAATGTGGTATGGTACACTTTATTTTTTTATCATTGGATTATAATTTATAATGTTATTACATGTAAATTATGATTTATACGTCTTTAGTTATTATCGAAGAGAAAGAAGTTATAACTGCTCATACTCTATATCCAAAATAATGCTTAAACAAATGTAAATACTATTCACCTATATGGCATAGGTAAAGTAATAGTTTATGCTGTATAATAACATTTCAAGTAGTTTTGTAATAATTTACTTGAACGATAAGTATATTATTCATTGCATTATTTACACATGTTTAAATTATCGACACATAAGTTCAAAGATCATTTCACAAAGAAACAATAAACTAAACGCATTTGCGTTAAATGCGGCTGTAAATACTAAAAGAGCTTACAAGCTAATCCAATTTATACACAGTTATAGTTTTATCTTTGTCCGGTGATTATAATTTATTATTTGGTGGAGGTAAAATCGTACCAACTACCTATTTTCAATGTAGGGTATATTAAAATATAATAAATTAAACGTATGATTAAACTCAACGCCTAAGCTACATACAATAAATATTTCAGTATTTGGTATGCTATGCTGTGAATTATGCCTATAAAATATTCTTATACAATCGATGTAATAAAATAAAATGACCTATTATGATAACCAACGTCACTAAATATAACAGTATAATAATATTCCTATGATTATTTAACTATTTTTTGTTCATACTAAACAAAAATAAAGTAGGTAAATAAATAAAAAAGTTATACTCGTACACCATTTATATAACTTTATGTCTTTACAATAGCAATAGGTACGTGTAAATATATTTATTAATAGAAACTTCAATTATATTATACCTACATAAAATAAAAAGCATACAATTTTTAAAATAGACTAAAATGTTTTTAAACAGATAAGGTGATGTTGTAGGAGCTAAAAAAATTCTTAAAGATAACTTTGGCACAAAAATTAAAATGTTGCATACGGTACTTTTGGCAGGCACCAATGAACGTATTTTTTTTTAAGCAAGCAAAAACAAATACAATTTGAGACACGATCTCAACTCATAAGTCAAAGTCATATTTGTATTATTCAATTCTGGTAAATTTTTAATTATAAAAATAAATTTTCGTTTTTATGATAATAATGATATTATGTAAAATACGTTCATAACGGTATCCTTCTGGGTGCGGTGCTTAGGGGGAACTGAGAATGGGGGTTATTGTTGCGCTATGAACAGTTCCCATACCATGGCACCGTGCAATGTGAACTATTCATATGTTTGTTTTATTTTACGCATATTTGAGTAATGTTGTAAGTTATAATTGACATCGCCTTGTCGCGTCATCGATCGCCTTACATTTTTATTATGATTACGGTAGTCGGTAATCAGATTACCTAATACCACAGTACCACATTATTGGTTTTGGTTTTTATCGTAGATAATGCATAATTGTATGTATGTATTATTTATGGTTTTTATACAATTTATTATTTAAATCTGGTTTGATATTATCTAAATATTATAATATTGTTAATTGCCATCATGCCTGATTTTTTTTAACGTTTCCCCAACCTATAAACTCATTACCACTGCAGCCAGTGGCGTAACTGGATAAAAATCTGGGGGGGGGAATATAATTTATTCAATATTCATCATAATCAAAACTCTGACCCCCTCGGATTTTGTCTTAAAAATCATTTTATGGTTTAGAAACAAACTGTAGGTAGCAAGTACTGGTTAGTGGTTACCCATATTGTTAAATAGTTAATGCCAAAATAATACCTTTGCTCCTCCACAAAAATGTCTGGGGTGGCAAGTTCCCCCCCTCCCCCCCGCAATTACACCACTGACTGCAGCTGTAATTTTAAATTTTAATTCAACGATATATAACTATATACGAAAAACGATTCTGAGCAGAGGGATTATTTCACAATAGATCAAGTATATTAATTCATATTTATGTCTTAACATATGTTTTTTTGATATTGCTATTCTAGTTATTTATTTTACTGAGTGTTAGTAATATTACGTTGGTTAATTTAATTTCAGAAAACATTGCATTTGTATATTATAAATATTTAATTATTGTAATAGACAATAGTGTATATTTATATCATATTCAAGGGCGTCCGCAGGAAATTGTCAAGGGGAGGGCAAAATATTATCCTTTTTAAATTTTTTGTTTCTCTACACTAGTAGTGATAAAGTATTATTTGTGGCATATTTTCTTTCATATAGGAAGGAATGTAAACATTATAAATACATTTTACGTAGATAGTTATAGTTACAACTTAATCTTACAGCATTCAATTTAACTAATTGTTATATAATTTTAAATAAGCAATTGCATTTTTTTTTTTTAATAAATAAAATCTGACCATTGATTTAATAATTTTAGGTACCTCATTTATAAAAATAAATGTTCCTAGCTTATTTAGTCATTGATACCACAAATTTCAAAAGTTAAAACTATTGTAGATTGCCATTAAGAACATTTAATATTTTTTTATCAAAAAAGTAATAACTATATAGGTTGACACAATGACACTAGGTACAGTATTTCACTTGGCCCCACCAATAAATGTCATAAATCTACAAAAGCAACGTTCTTAGTTTTGACATTCATAATCGAAATTATTAAAAGTCACTCTGTAAAAAAAATTATTTTTAATTTTAATTTTAAAAATATTTATTTTGCGATATTTTATATTAAATAGGTAATGATTGAGGTTGGGATTTCGATGCAATTTGCATTTTATTCCAAATATAATTACGTAATAGCTACTCGTTTTATAACATACACAAATAGAATAAGAAGTTTTCTACGATTTTAAATTTTAACGTAATTTTTTCCATTTTAGGATATTTGGGGCATTTTGAATTTTATTTTTTTAATTTTAATTTAAATTTGAAATTTTATTTTAAAATTTCTACTTGCTTTTACATGATTTTTATAATAAGTATATAATATGATCTAAACCTATAAAAAAAAGGAATAACTAATTTTCAGGTTAAAAAAATCCAAAATAACCAGTTCTGTCTGTAAAACTTTTTTACAATCCTTAAAAGTTAAAAATATATATTATAATTTATACCAAATTTATACCAGAATTTATATTTTTTATATTAAAAATAAAAATAATTCAATGCACTACTTAGAATTTTTAAGGACTTCTTAAGTTTCTTTAGGATATTAAAATCATTAATTATGATTATGATAATCAACCCAGAAAAAGCCAAGAGTGAGGCAACAGTCCTACTTGCGCCAAAGAAAATGCGTGTGTGAACAGTGTGAATTTCATGTATTTTTTCTACGGTCATTTGTTTAAGAGTTACACTAAAAACCAAAATCGATTTTACGTAAAAATTCCCGTTTTCCTTTGTTTTTCCCTGCGCTTTTGAAAATTATTGGGAATTTTAAATGACCTCCCGAATGCACCAACTAGATTCACTTTCCCATCGAACAAGATACTGTTGAAGAAAATTGAAGCATTATATCTCGTCTACTTATCATGTACACAGACACAAAAAAAAAAAAAAAACACACATCATTGTAAAATCAATACATTCATCGCTCCGCTCAAAATCTAAAACAACCCAGTACTGACATTTTTATGCAAAATTACAATTTACAAGTAATAAATTGTAAATACAAAATAATCAATAATTTCTTCGTATAATCGTATCCACTAAGGCACTCTACTACTATAGTCACACCCGCAACCCCATCGGCCATCATTAACATTTTTAAATGCAAGACAATGTCTTACTGTCTTCAGATACCTTGGCATCGGCCGGGTGGCATTTTAGTGGCATACTGGCATGTCCCAAACTGGTATTGTATTTCTCTATACTACTACTACGCGAGGTACACTTACAGTGCTGTTATAATGCACAATAATCGCGATATAAGGCAACGCGATAAATAACAACGAGAACCACTGTTTTAATGCAATCGGCGCGTCTGGACAGTGGACGGTGCCAAGAAACATCTGTCGACGACTGTACATTGTATTGACTATAATGGTAGGAAAGGAAAACATTTTTAACGGAAGGCTAAAAAGTAAAAATAAAAATCTATGATGGACAAGGCACACAATTGATATTTTTTGTTAGTATTAATACTGTTTATACTGTGATCGTATGACATATTATATCGTGTACCTAATATAATATTATGAATATATAAAATTGGCGTTGATGACGGAATTAGAAAATACAATGGTCACAATAATGTCAATATTTGATTCATTGGGACAATATGAAGAATAATTATACTTCCATACATTGAACACATTGAACAGTTTTTTTTGATAATTAAAATAGGGAACGTTTAAAAAATGCTTGGTTTATTACATTTATTGGTCCTGAACGTATTCGACAAGAATATTATGGGAACCAGTCAATAAAAATACAACATTTTTTTCTAAAAATGTTTAAAAGTCAAATAAACACTCAATACCACTATTTCTATTTAATCGCTGAAAGGTTTAAATTGAGCCAAGGAAGAACCTGCCATATTTTCTTACACGGCACACAAATATCGACTCTTCAAAAACACACCCTCAGTAAAAAGTCCTAACCTCTCTCAAGTCACTTCTTAAATAATGGAAGGATCATAGTGTTATAATTAACCAAACCAAAACACTCAAGTCTACATCTCTAAGCCTAATTTACAAAGCCGAAGATCCACCCATGTAATTTAATGAACTACACAACAGACATCTTTCTGAAGCTTCATCCTCCGTAATATCTTCTTCACCTCTGACGGCAAACACATCAACCAACTAAAAGTAGAAATAGCTTATAAAAAGCTGAAATAGAGTGGTCTAGATCTAATTCCTCATCCTAGACAGTTGACAAAATATCATCTAGTCTCAAACTATCTGAGATTGTAAATCGTGCTTCTTGTTTACCTGCATAAAAAAATTAATATTTTATAGCTAGTATCTGATAATATTCTAGTAAAAATGTGTAAGAATAAATTACAAAAAACAATGTCAACTTATTTTACCTTTAGGATTCTTTTTTTTTGGAGTCACAATTTATGGTGTTTCTTCATATTACAATATCACAAACATCAAATAAACAAATCGTAATTGTTTAAATGTAAAATAACCAAAAAAACTAAATAGTACAACAGCAGCGAACACACGTTACCGATCATACCGATGAGCATTGAGCAGCTGAGTCACAACAACACGGTGTATTACTTATGTGTTTATTTGAGACAGTGTTAGATCACTGCGATCGTAAATTTGTCAGCCAATCATAGCCGACCTGCACACGGTGAGCCTGATTTGGTCCACCACACGGGTTCGTTCTTATTCCGGCCGGAATATACAATATACATTGTTTATTCTTTGCTTATAAAGTTACACAATGTATTTTATTAATTTTGACGTTTGGAACTTTAAACATTTTTGGGTCCCTACTGCGTACTCCTTGACCAAGGGGAACACTTGTTTGCCAGTATGAGTTGTGATCCGTACGTACGACGTTAATGCGTCAAAGAAAGCACGTCACTGAATTCACAGATCTGATATATATAGGCACCAAAAAATAATAATATTAATATTAATAATAAGAGAATAGGTGACACTTAAAATATATAATAAAGAGGTTTTTAGTTAAAAGTAGTAATATGTTAATGTATAATGTATATTATGTAAAAGATCGAGTAAAAAGTTTAAACATATTTGTGGGGAGTGGGGGAGGGCATTAAATAAATTTACATCAACTATGTAAAAAATATAAAATACTCAATATAGTTTCTATGTTTATATGTTTTTACTATTTCAAAAACTAGTTATTTCTTGTTACATGACTATTAATAGACTCAAATATAAAAAGGGGGTCAAATAGATGTCGCTCTGCTGTACAGTAGGTTACAAGTAGATCACTGTATAATGTATGGTATTAAATTTGAATTCAATGATATAATATCATTGTATACGAAAAACGATTCTGAACGGAGACGGTATGTCAGTCTAGGATATTTTAAATTATATTGATATTGTTATTTTACGGTAGCTGCTAAGTTGAATTAATATTATTCACATTATTTAATTATTAATCTAAAATTATCAGTGATACTAGTAAAAAATATTATAATATATACTTTTACTCGTTAAAATTGATTTTAATATGTAATTTCGTCCAAATTTAAACTTAAAATGTCTGTAAAAAATAACTGTGTTTATATATTTTTAGATTTTTTGTTTACAGTATGTACTATTTATTAGAATTTTTATTTTAAATTTTCAATCCTTAGTTATAAAAACTGACCATTTTATAATTGTTTAATTACAATAATTTATAATTTTCGAGATTTTGATGAATTTTGTCAAAGTTCGAACTTTAAATGCTTATAAAAAAAATGTGTGCCTATGTATTTTTAATATTTTTCAACTGATATTGTATTAATATATCAGGAGCCTTGTATTAAATTTTTACACTTTTTGGCCCAACAGATAAAACTTTATTGATATTTATTGGATATCATTGTAAAATCAAAAAAATCAAAATTTAATAAAACAACAGTTATAACATATAGCTTATAATATTATGACGTAAAAAAATTATAAACATAATATAATAGAATAGACCAGGAATGCTAGCTGTAAAATATGTAATAAATTGAAGCTAATAGTGTGCCAGCGAAAAGTACATTAAAAAGATATTATATACGAATCCAAGTCAAAATATCCAATTTAATGTGGATAAACGTTTTTTTATAAATAAATACAAACATTTTAAAACGTGGAACTAAATCCGGGTTCTATATACATTTGTTTATTCTGTAATATTTTTATATCCCCCTTATTCACCCTTTAATTGAGCTTTTAATTTTTTGTTGAAACTTTTAATAACATTAAAGACGCACTGTATACACACACGGACCTATATGCGACAAAAGTAAAATGTAATAATATTTAATAATAATTTTATTCCCGTCTGGAAATTTTATGAGACGTTACGCCATAATATATGTATATCTATACGTATCGTATCCTTTATACATTATCGACAAGTGTGAGTGACAAAAATTATTTTATCTGATTATTATTTATTAGATTTTGTTATTTTGTACCTATAAAGTTTAATGAGCTATTCGATATGGTTGCACTTACTATACTTAGTGTCTGGTTTTCAAACTCCCACAAATTACAGTTATCGTTACCTATAAATCTATAATACATCAGTATTGTTTTCATTGTCATCGACGTTCGGTTTTCGAGTTAACGTAGTGAAGTGTATATGTGAAGTTTATATATTTATTAAAAGTTAAGTTAAATTGTTAGTATGGAAGTAATCAAGTAACGAGATCAAACTGTAAAATATAAAGGTATTACAAAAATGTCAAGGCTCTGTGTGAATTCAAATTTATTAAAATGTCCAGGAATGGGAGTAGCCGAATTGGTTCCCGTTTAAAAAAGATATTTTATTAGGTTAAGCCGAATTGGTTCCCCCATTTGTGTTCAGGTAAAATAGTTACAATTTGAGATATACGTACTGGCTACTTATATATTACTATATGGTACATCGTATCTATCCTATGTACGTATGACAATAATTTTATTAAAAATTGTATAACTATAAGTACAATAATGAGAACCTTACGCAAATTGAATATTTAAAGAAAATTTGCTTCAAATTTGAAAATTAACGTGTTTATTTAAATTGTACTTATTATATTTTATTATTTGTATTTTGTACATCTAACCTAAACAATGACTATAATTGACTTTCAAATCAAAGATTTTTAATTTTATTTATTATATGTTTTCTTTTTTCACATTAAAGCACATTTTCAACCAAGCCTACTTTAAAGTTGACGGTCCTTAACCTGTAAAATCGAAAAGGAAAATGTGCCTAATTAAACGGGAACGAATTCGGCTCAACTTAATAAAATTCCTTTTTTCGAACGGGAACCAATTCCCGTTCGAATGGACGGACATATTTTTTCAATGGCTCCACTTCTATTTCAACAACTATACGTCATTCGTGTTAAAGTAAATGGTGTTTTTATAACTGCCACTTTTATTTTACATAAAAATAAAACAGAATTGAGTTACGAAGAAATACTTCAAAGTATGTACAAAAGACTAAAAGAAATTTATTTCCTGACCCACAAATAATTTATGTGAATTTTGAAAAAGCAATAATTAATGCTATAAATCCGTTATTTGAATAGATTTACAAATCCAGGGACGCTTTTTTCATCTCTGTCAAAATACCTACAGAAAAATACAGCAGTTATGGATTTTGAATAATTGTACAGGTCAAATGATGAGTTTTTACGTTTTTGTGGCATGTTAGACAGCCTGGAGTTTTTACCAATAAATTATATTAATGAAGGTATATAGTTACAACTTAAAATATAATTTGATAGTTAAAAAGATGGGAAAATGAGTACCCCACAAATTTAATTTTGGTTAACTCAGTTAATAAAAAATGCTCTTATATAGAAAATAATATAACTGCGTTTACATATATTTTTGATTTTTTACTAGGTTTACTAGTTTTTACTAGCTAATTGTATAGAAAATAGTGTAGTTGTATATAAATTATATTAAGTAAAATTATTGTATTGTAAATTATTATTTATGAACTATACTTATTAATTTTACAAACTAATTATTCTACATTTTTAATTTTGGATATTTTGACCGATTACCATTACCTTTATACCTATAAGCTAAGTTATAATCGGCTTGATAAATTCAGAGATTTAAATACATTTATATGGACTAGAACCAGCGGTTCCCAAACTTTTTTAGTTCACGCCACCCTAAAAATTAAAAAAATTCTTGCGCCTCCCATAAAAAATTAAATTACAAATTTATAGTATTTAAATACAAACATTGTTATTTTTATGACAGTAAATATTATTAAACTTCAATTTAAAGTATTAGGTACAAAATATTTTTATTTTTATGAAAAAAAAAACACGTGGTTTTATCGTTTTCTTCGGTCAGTTTCCTTTGCCATAAGTAGATTTTTTTAATAAAAGAAACCACTTTATCATATAATTGCAGAATATGAGTTTCTTTACCTTGTGAAGATATGTTGAGTACATTAAGTTTTTCAAAAATATCACATAAATACGTTAATTTAAATACAAAATCACTATCAATAATCCTGTTAAAATCATTATGACCTTCTTCACTCAAATAAGTGTAAATAGTTCTTTCTAAGTTTAAACACTCGTACTATAGTACGTTTCCTTTTGATAGCCATCTAGAATTCTGAATTACAATAAAACAGTAACGCAGTATGCTCTGCTCCCATTTCTTCACATATCTTTTTAAAGAACCTTGCTTTTAACAGTCCTTGTTCTTATGTAGTTAACTACTTTTATAACTATTTGAAGTACGGTATTTAACGATGGACACATATTTTGTGATGCTAAAGATTCTCGATGAATAAGACAATGAGTCCATATCATTTCTGGAGCTTTTTGTCTTTTAGTCTATCATAATGACCAGCCATAACTCGAGCCCCATCTGTACATAAACCCAAACAGTTTTCCCAATTAATATTATTACAATTGATATAAAGTCATAAGTGATCTCAAATAATGTTTTAGCCTTAGTGTCTCCGAAAATTGGTTTGCAAAATAATTACTCTTCTATATTTGTTTTGTCCATAAAACGAATATGTAACATATCAAGTGTGCGTCTTTATTACTATCGGTAGCTTCATCAAGTTGAATTGCAAAATTATTGTTGATTTAAAAATATCAATATTTACCACGCGGCATTTAACCGCTGACACTAGTTAATAAGGTACGTTTTGCCTTCAGCGTAAAGGTGACATAGGTCGGCGTCTGGACGCCATGCTGTTCCATTGTTAGACGCTGGAGGGAAACAGTACCAAACTGTGCCATTACCATAATACGTCCAGATAGATTATTCACATGGTAATCAATTCTATATTCTGTGTCGTGCATAGATTAAAGAGCACTAGGACTACAGACCTGATCGGTGTCGTGAACTAGTGTGACGTGTGTCGATTAATGAGTAGTTTGGATAAGTTGGAATGGTCATCACGTGGTTTCACTGGTCTAGTCATACATGATGACTGGTAAGTTGTTCAAGTTATTGTAACTACTTTAACTACAAGTTACAAACTTACAACACGTCCGTCTATGACTCATGAAAACCCGCCATTTTGATTTTAAACGTAGATGCGTATCAAAGTCCAAAGAGATTGCTGAGTACAATGCCACAGACATTAAAATCAGTCAGCAGCAGCTGATCAGGTTCTTGACTTCTTGCTTCCTTGTGATCTGAAGTACGAACCACCGAAAAACGATTCGGTAAAAAAAAATCCACGGGAAACAAACGAACTATAATAATATAATATGATAATATGAAAGATAAATAAAATAAAATTCATGAACATTTAGAGTTGAACTTACTCTAATGTTCATGATAATATCTATAGATACTATAGATAATAATATTTATATTATTTCGTGGCTGTAAGTTGTTACAAAATAATATATGTCTTAAAACTTTTGTTGTTTTAAAATCTGGGTCCGTGGACCGCACTCTGTCTAAAGTCTTGACATCAAAATTAAAAATTTAACATTTAATTTTTATTCAAACAAATTTAAATGTTATATATCTAAATAAATATAAGAAGATTTTTGCAAGCAATTTTTTTCTTACCTATCTACTGAATGTTGAAATTATAAAAATTGTATAATGAATTTTGAAGAAAGACGTGAAGCGAGACGCAGAAAAATATTAGAGAATTCAGAAGTTAGACTTAAAAAAATTACTTCTATATGTTCTAACCAAAATATTTTAAATGAACAATCAGAATTAAAAAAAGACAAATCAGGTAATAAATATTAATTTAGCTGTTTAAGATTGATGTTAGTTTGTTTGTAATTAATAAATAAAAGATTTAAATAATTTTTTCTAAGTGATTCTTCCTTTTTTAAGATTTTATTTATATTTTTAAATGATAATAAAACTTTTTTGATTATTGTAACAACATCTGTATTTTATTATTTTGAAATAAAGAAATACATGATACATCGGTAAACTTAAAGTTGCTTCACTCCACTCTTTAATTTATGTATCTTAATAAATTTCAATAAATATTAATTAATGTTTTTTTTTCAGAAAACTGTACACAGAATGCTGATTTGCTCTATACTCCTGTTCCAAAATGTCTTATTGAAAATGTGATACCAACAGTTCCTGAGAAGCAAAAAGTTTTTAACTACGAACAAAATCATTTCAAACCACAATTACATTCCAAAGATATTAAATATGAAATTAAATTTTCATATATTACAATCTTGCATGTTGTATTATCTCAAATTGTTTTGGTATTATTTTACTATGACTTAGGATTTTTATTTGGCAATGTAAGTAATATATAATGAAATATTAAAATAGATATTATAATTGTATTATAAAAATAAAAATTCTGTTTCTATTCTTAGAGAAAAAAGAGACCGTTGGTTTTAAAGACATATTTTTTACAGTAATCGGACAAAATATCCAAATTTTAAAATATAAAATAGAAAACCTGGATCCTCCCCCACAAGTATTTTTTTAAATTAGGACAAGAGTTTATATTTTGAATATAAAAATAAGTGTCCAGTATCTATATTAAAAAAATGTTGGACCCCTGTATTTTTGTTTTTCTCTTACGTCCTTGATTGTAAAATATGTTGCCCATTGGATTGCATTAATATGAACAAACTTAGACTCAGCCTCTGCTTTCACATAATTAATATAATTTTACATTGTTTCATATACTTATGAAAAGCTAACTATTGTATTGATGCTGTATATTTATTTTATATTATTAATATTTTTTACGTTTGAATTTTTTTCTAGTCAATAGTAGTGCCATTTCTGCTCAGTGCAATACCTGAATTATATACATCAAAAGAACAACATGATAGTATACACATAATTGTGTTATTAATGATGGGGTTTTCTCAGAATGTGGCAAGAAAAATATCTAGATATTTCAAATTGGCAAGCCTAACAGTAAAAAGATTTTGTATATATATTTTTTGTTTTACATGTTCATATGCAATATTAACTAGTCCATATTTTGATGTTAAACATAATAGTTCTGTACAATAACTAATTTATTTATTGGTAAACTGCATATTTTTTATTTATTTTTTACACAATGGTATTTATAATTATAATGTACCACAATGTTGGATTTAAAATTTTGGGCCATTAGAATATATATTCAAAAGTTTTTAGGTTAAAGGTTTATTATAAAAAAATTCTACCAAATTGTTTTAGTATAATATAATATAATAATTTTTCAATATAACTATTGATACTTAAGTAAATAAATAAATTCAATTCCACTTACGAAAATTTCTGTTTTATGTGTACATCGCAAATACCTTTTATTGGGTATCCAATAAAAGTTAAAACTAATTCCTATTTTTTTTCTTGGGTCATGAATTAGTGTGCAACTTTGATTCTGAATATGTTGATGGCAATTATACTAAGTTATGAAGGTACACTAGCTCTCTGTTGAACAAGTTTCCAACTGTGGTCTATTTTTAACTTCCAAAGTGTATCAACAACAATAGTACTCGTTGTACTAAAAAAATTTGATTGTAACCCTTTTCTCTATCAACAGCATAACTGCTTTTTAACAATGTTGATGAATCATTTTGATATGAAATTGCTTGAGAATGACAATCAACTCAGTGTCTATGGTAGATGGATCGAAAAAAGTGTAGCCAAGGTTAATTAGCGAAGTAAAAATGTGCAAGACTTCAAATTTTTTCTAAAAATAAAAATACATTCTCTATGGATACCCTTCATATAATATATTAGTATTCAATATGATTAATCAGTATCATTTAATTTAATAATGAATATTTTCCTGAAAAATATTCTATTTTAACATAACAAATGCCTTGCTTAAATAGTAATTAATGTACAAAAAATGTAAAGGCAAACTAATGTAAATTTATTAATTTTATGTTTGCTTTATTACACCATTTTAGTTTTAAAAGTTTTACAATGATTATCTCAATTATTTTTAAAAATAATTTAACATAAACTTTCATATCTTAAAATTAGTAAAACTTTAGTAATGTGTATAATATTCAAACATAAGTGATTTAATTGTTAATTACTTAAATGATGGTTTCTTTCTAGGTTCAATGCTTTCTTTTTCTTTATCTTTTAATTCAAAAAGTTTATGTATACCTTTTCGTAAAATCACAAAATTATAATCTATAATTCCTAGAAATAAAAACAAACATATATGTTTCATACTTTATAGAATAAAATATTTAACATTTTGTAACTCACTTTGTTTTTCAAAATTATCTTCTCTTAGTATGCATACAAGCGCCAAAAAACTGCATACCTCTCTTAAATATAAAATTGTACCATTATTTAGTTTAATTAGACTTGAACTTTGATCATCGAAAGCTGGATCATTCATTAATCCTGGATTTTCTCCCAAACTAAAAAAACATTTTAACATTGAACCAAACACCTTTAAATAATAAATTAAATCTATAAATTACTAACCCATAAATATTTGATAAGTCTATAACAACATCAATCATATCACAACAAAGTTCATAACTTTGAATATCAACAGGTGATGAATCAGTTGCTACATATATTTTGGTTTTCACATCATATAAAAAGGCTTTTTCAATTCCAGATGTCTGAAATAAAATTATTTATAAAACGAATGTTAAACAAAAAAAATTAATATTAATTCTTAATATATAAATATTACTGATATAATGATGTTCAGAAAATTTTCAAGAGTTGCATAATGAGGAATCATTTTTTGCACAACTCTACTAAATGCTTCAAATATGCTATGATCATAAATTGATGTCAAATGGAAACTAATATATATTTTTTGTTCGTCTCCTAAACAAAAAATTAGTATTCGTTTCAATTTGATGAATTGATAAAACTTTTCATTAATATGGCTGTTAACTTTTACAATTAATTCATAGTTAAGAATCTAAAAACTACCTGAATCTACAAGATCATCATTAGCTCTTTGGTGGATTTCTCTTTGAGTTTCCATTTTAGTATCTTCTGTGAGTCCATCTACTTTATGAATGAAAACTTCAAACTTTATATTCTTATTTATTTTGTATGCTTTTGTTACGACTGAATGTAAACGATTAAGTGCACTAGCTATAGCATCCTTTGAAAGAATGAATTTAGAAAATTATACTATTTACATTAAATTAATCTTATAAAATATAAATAATTATATAATTACTTGAGCATCAATCACAAATACAAGTGATTGGCATCCTTGAAGTATAGATTGTATATCATATTCAGAATCAGTAAAGTCAAAGTGACCAGGAAAGTCACAAATTTGGAAATTCACAAATGCCGAATTATTAACAACATCTTTTAGCATTGAATTATTACTTCCAATAAATAAAGTCTCATTTGGCGACATTTTTTGAAAAACTACTTTCTGTATGGAAGTTTTGCCACTCCTTTAAAGTTGGATAAATATTAATCAAAGTATATACAATAAATTAAATAACATTATACCCTCTTAAGCCCATAAGTACAAGTCGTGGTAAATCATCTCTGTCTGATTCTGTATCTTCATCTGATATAAATTCATTAAATTCATAGTGTTTAGGTAATGATCCAATATCAAAAGTTGTGCTAAATGATTCTTCTTCACCTCTATTAAACGACTAGGAAAATAATTTAAAAGGAACATATAAACAGAATTAATTAATAATTTAAAAATATTAATATTATTTTTATTCTATATTTAGAATAATGCTGCATAAGTTATACATACAAATTTTTAAAAAAAGTACAAACACTATTGTAGGTAAGTACCTATTGTATTTTAATAATATTAAAGGTAAATTAGTAACAACATTATACTTATTATTTAATAGTTTACTTATGGATAACAGCGGTCAATACTACGAGAGGGTAAAATATTAATTTTCAAAATGACTTACAGGCCGTATACATTTTATTTAATAAAAAAAATTGTATAACTGTATTATTTTGATTTTTTTGTCATTTTGAAGTCAATAAACAGAACCCCTATTTAAAAAAAATATTACAGACAAAAATATGTAAGAATTTTTATTTTGTTCACACTTTTTTTATATTTTATCTGAATATTATACATTTAGGACTAAAAATGTACATCCAAACTAATACAGTATTATACCTAATAATAATTTTATGGTGATTTTGGTACCTAACTAAACCAAATATTTAAAAATTTATCAATTACATACATACCATGATAAATTAATAATAGAAAAATTAATTTTTCAAAAATAATACTGAATATTATACTATAAATACTAATTAACAATTGAAAATTTTTAAATCATTGAACTTTTGACAAAAACGATGAAGGTACTCAAAAGTTAATATATATGATAGATTTAAGAATTGTCTTTCTAAAACGAGATATGAAAGTTACACTTGCCCATTACAACAATTTGTTTGAGACCTACAGTACGACTTTTGGAATTCAGAAAATTCAGAATTTCTCAATTTCGGACATGAGATAATATGTCGATATTATCATTTCCATTGTCTATAATTCATTTGTCCAGGCAAAGTGAAATAGGTATGTTCACAGTTAGTGTTATCACAAAATTGTCGATTACTTCATCTGACATCAGAGAATTCTATGCACGGTCTTTTAAGATATCAGCTTCTGACCGTGATTCTATGCATTTCCATGATAACTATATGAAGTTCTCAGAGTAATAATAATGAAGTTTCGAGTGATAAGTATGTAATTCAGTGGCGGCCCGACGTACTTTACAAAAATCATTTTCAAATCAATTCATGACTGTGTACCGCAGGCTGATCTGTAAACAGCATAAATATAAAATTCAGACTTCAAATGCCATTGTTTTAAATATTACATTTTTATACGGAGTACGGACTTAAGTTGTAGTCTATGCCCTATGGTATATTTTATAATATTGAGATTTGGGATATCGTCATTGAATAAATAAATATTAGTTACATAATAATTTAATCTATTCTGTGATTATTTTAAGGACATAATTAATATTTATTATTATTAGGTTGTTCTTTGATACCAGTGGTATCATACCACCACTGAAAGATACCACGGCTTTATAGACTGTAGTTTATTTAACAGTAAGTTCATAGACACGGTGGTTTCTATCATAGACCTTGCATAATATATTGTTATATTATATTTATATTGTTCAATGTTATAAGGGATATGGTTTTTATACTTAATATCCACAGATTTCTGTACTATACTAATATATAATATTGTTCAGAAATCTGTGTTAATATCTATGATATTATTATATTCTGTGATAATATACAGATAATAAACTTATTTATCTACCTATAAATTATAATATGAATATGACTTTATCTAGAGTTTATGTTCGTTTATCGTTATATTTTATGTCTGTGCCCTGTGGGTACAAAATGTTATGAATATATCTTAGACTAGTCGACTAGGGACGTCTTATAGCTTACATGTCTGTAGTCTGAAACTCTGGAATCAAGATTCACCAAACAAGTGTCAACTGTAGTAGTGTAGTTTTAAACTTTCGAGTTATTACTGTTGTTATAATAAAGATCAAAGAAGACTTCATTTAGAAACTTTGTACTTATACGTTTCGATGGTTGACAAAATATATACCTATATGCAGCTACACATGTCCGGTGTTGTTGGTACAAATTGTGAAAAACCATCAGTATTAACTGTTCTGTAATCTGTAGTTCTTATTGATGTTTTAAGATTAGAACAATAATAAAGAATGCAATGAGTAAAGAAAAGATTTCGGGTATGATTCATTGTAATTAAAAATAACATTAATAATACTATTGTTATGCAGCATGTTTGTTGCAGGTTCTTTTATTAATTAAAAAAAAAGTTTATAGTTTTTATGCATTCATGCATTTATATGTATTTAATTACAATTGTAGAACTGAAAATATGTTTCAAGTCTTTGTATTTAAAATTTAAATGATTTGAATCCACTTTCCAAGAGTTAAAATGTTTAGTCAGTACAATGTAGTTCCAAATATTAAGGAAAACCAATATAAATAAATATTATACATATCAGAAATTTATTAGGCTAAACCGGTATAAAAAATAATGCACGATGATGTTTGGACCATATAATTTACATCGTTCATTATCTCAGTGTGATATAAAGTGGGATAATTTTAAACCTGTCTAGTTTAGTGAATTTCTAGAGACTACAAATATTATACAAGAATGTATCAGTCTAGTTGTAGTTAACTCATTTTTAAACATACGACTATTATTAACAGTTATAATAAAATCTATCTGATGTGTGTTGTAGATAGTGTATCTGTACTTATAGAACTTATAGAAGTATCTATTCATTGTATACTGTATGCAAGAAAAATATATCCAGAAGGTATTTTTGAACTAAAGAAGAAATACAATGTACCTGTTCATGTAAGACATTTTTTTTTATAAAAACTATTTCAGTATTTAATTGTATGATTTTCAAGGTTTCTATATATCCAAAGTTGAATTCCTATATAAATGGTACACTCAATGCTGTCAAAAGACTATTGATATTAAAAAAATTGTGCAAATTGGATGTTTGCTTTTATAACAAGATTGGAGTTGTAGTAGAACGTTTTGTATTCAACATTCGTAATGTTGAACTTGAATTGAACTTATCAGATTTTTCGTAAGTATTTGTTTTGATGTTATACCTAATTATATTAATTAAATGTTGTGGTTTTTCATAAACTAGGAATTTAAGAGATCCATATTTAGTGAAGTTAGAACAAATGTTGAGAGCTTTCTGTTTAAAATTAACAGTTTGTGATTCTCTGTTGAAGCCTTTACCTTCAAGTTGTACATTTCAGATTCACATTCATACAACTGAAACAAACTCCATTGAAATTCAAAAGGATACAGAAGTATGTATTTATTAATTTAGTTGATTTATCGTTGCTTAGGAAAAAATAAAAGGTGTTAACTGTTAAGCACTATTTAGAGGCTATGAAATGTAAATGTGCTTCTCAAATTGAATAAAACCTTTACATTAAATTGATAAGATTATGTCACTTGCTAAAAATAAATATTAATAAAACAAAATACTCTTGTTTTCCAAAAAAAAATTTAATTATATTATAATGCAATGAATAAGAAAATAATATATGGTTTTTCATATAGCAGGAAATCACTACATCAGTAGTAATGATTTTTATCAACTCAACGTCAATGTGTTTACGAGCACCAAAGTTGCAAAACTATCAATACATAATATACATCGATGTATTGTTGGATACAATGTGTAATAGATTAACTTAATTAAGTGAGTTTTGCTTGATGAGATCACATTAGTTCAGGCTATTTTGGTTCTATTATCTGGTTGATTCCCTAACACAATTGTTTTAGCTTATTGAAACCATCGTAACAAATATTCTTCTACATCAACATTTTGTCCTTTTTGTTTCTGTTTTTGAGAAAGTCAAATTTTGTTCTCCACTTTCAACAATTTCTTTAGGTTTTTTTTTTAAATTTTGTTTGACAGGCTGGAGTTTTCAAATCTTATGTGGCTAATCTTTGCAAACATTTTTCTAATAAAGCAAAATGAACAAGTAATTTTTTTTTCATTTATTGTTAAATCTTTCATTTTCCTCAACATATAAGAAAGATGTTTGGTCACAAATTTCAATAAACTCAATGACACGAGTACACAATGTACAAAGATAACTGAACGACGTGACGTACAAAATTTCACTCTCACACTGATAAGTTCAAAAACAAAATTGGTGTTAAGAATTAACCAGTTTGTAATACCATGAAAACGATAAGAATGTTCATAATAGTGATTCTAATAAAAAGTTAATTTAATATTAATAACATAAGATTTGGTTTGGGATTTTCTTTTTTGATTCCAATAAATGGTTGATTCTATAAACCGGTGATCATATTAAGTGGAACTCACTATAGTATGAAAACTAAAATAAAAATGTCATATTTTAAAACAAAAAGAGAACACTCCTTAAAGTTCATCAATATATGGCATAATTGTTATGGAAAATAATTTGTAGATTTCACTTTATACTCGATGGAAAATTTTGAAAAATCATCTAATATTTTAATTTTCAGGAATTTCCATTAATACCTAGTGAAAAAAAAGATACAATTTTAACATCACCTGCAGTGGTACCAATGCGTAGTATTGACTGTGAGCATTTAAATTTAGAAATCTATGCTGAAGAAGGAAATAAAGATGAAGACCCAGATTTATTTACACCGAGTCCATTAATTTAAATACACTCGATATCAATATTGAATATGTCATTAAAAATATGTTGTTCATTTATAAACATATACTGAAAAAAATTATTATAACTGTAGAATTATTATACAAAGTACAAACCAGTAAAACTATATATTTGTTACATGATTATTTATATTGGTTAGTTATTAATAATTGGGTTAATCAAGGTATTAGTTTGAAAATTGGAAATAAACATTGAAAAAGGTAAAGTAGCCAGTAGTTAAAAATATGGAACATAATATTGTAATAATTTAATAAAATATAATAAATAATCTGATTTTGGTAATAAAAATAATAAAACAATATATTTTTTTAAATTAGTAATTAACAGTTATGTTTATGTTTACTTACACCATAAAAACAAAATATTGACCACTATCACTATCAATTTTAGTCTTTTGTTTAATTTTGTCATTGCCTATCTGAATGAAAAACTGTCAAAACTATAGTCATTGCCTGCGACTAGCCTTATTGACATTCTACGGATAACTAGGTCCAAAACGACAACCGACTATTATGAGTTACAAGATCTATTATGCATTATATATTCAATTTTCCTTTAGACGTCTGTGTTTTATCCTCAGCATGTTGTGTGAAACACAAATGTTGACTGATCAATGGTTGAAGTTATCACAGTCTGCTATCCATGTCACCTAATATAATATAATGTATTTCATAAGCTATAGCAACTCGCAAGTAAATATTGTTATTAATCACTAATCAGTGTAGTCTTGGATTCGACATGTGGTACCTATTGCTTGAGAAGAGTGTGCACAACGGAGTTGTACAACTTAACATTGATTAACAAATACTGGCTAATTATAATAAAAATAACAGTAAATTAATAACTTTTCAATTTATTTTTCAAAGAAAGATGATCGATACTGTAAAATCTTATTTGTAGTGTATTCAAATGAATGAAAGAAAAATAATTATCTAAATCTTAACACAAAAAAGAAATACCTCTATTTTCCCTATTATAAACGGTAGAGACAAATTTGAATTATTTTTTAATTTGCTCTGAATTAAATTAAAATGTTAGTTTTAATTGATAAATTATAAAGTACAATAACTTCAAATTTATTTTATATTTCATATCATTATACAAATCATTTTTCCAATGCAATAAATTCAATCTATATAATGCTTAACTGCATCAGTGTTTTGACATTATACAAATTAATCAGCTCTTAAAGAATTGATTATCATAATATTATGTTCATCAAATATAATACTATAAATAATAGCACCTCAAAATGAACTGTTTGCATAACTAACATTGAATAGAAATTTAATTACTACTGTACCTTGTTGTTGAACTATTTAAATGACACAAATCCAAAATGTTCTCTTTGAATTAGAACATTTTTCTAGTTTTTATGATATTCTATTTTAGTATAACATTTGAAGAATCTATATTAAAGCTGGTAGTATATGTACATATTATATTGAGGTCATGCAAATAAATAACTGACAAGATATTTTATTAATTATAATTTATAATTATATTATATCCAAATAACAATTTTTTCAAATAGAGAGCGACTTTTTTTCACAAAATCAATTTCATAATAATTCTAACATAGCAGAAAAATTATTATGATGCTAATTTATTTATTTATACATAAAGAAAAACATAAATAATTTTTATAAGCCAAATAAAAATGGTTGGATTTTTAAAATATAACAACATAAAAATCCTAATGATATTTTCAACCTAACAATAAATAATACAATACCTGAGTTTAAAAAATCTATAATACATAATGGTTTCTACTTTTATCCTACAAAAACACCAATTTAATCCAATGCCCATCTTAATATTGTAAATTGAGGATAAATTTTTAGTTACCATAACATTTGTGCCATAGACAAAATAATTTTTTTTTAATGTTTTTAGAATTCTTAAATGTATTCATAGGAAATTATTAATAACATCCATACAAAAAAGTTGGTGTATAATAATATTTTATAAATTTAAATTTAAAATATAATAAAATAATATTTTTTCATTTTATGCTTTCAAATGTGTACATAATTATATTTACCATTTTTTACTGCAGTTAATATAAGTTTTCAAAAATCACAATATATTATATCTACAGAAAAAAAACTACGAATGCAGACAGGCAGTTGGAATTTTGTGGATAATATGTGTAAAACCACCATGTTTAATGATTTTAAAAATCCAAGTATTTGTGTATATTTTAAATTTATATTCATATGTATAAACAATACATTTACATACGTCTTTACAGTCTCAACAATATATATTTTACATTTTTATGGACAAAATATAATAATCTATATTAGAACATTCTTTGTTATGTACAGCAATAATAAGATATATGTATATATTTATATTATAAAAAATTAAATTAAAAATAATAATAATAATAATAAAAAACAACATAATTCAACTATCTTAACAAACAAACAAAACATTATAATTTATACAAATGTTGTGGCATTATGGATAGAAATGAAATGATAAAGAATCGCTTTTTTATACCAGATAATAGTTTAGAGTAGAAGACGTGAAAATGATTTGGCCCCAGACGTAAATGTAGTTACAGTTATTTTTTTAGTTAAAGGAAATAATACTCAAGATCTTCAAACAATAATTTTAACAATATTAAAATACATGCTAATTTTAGGTTTTTTACAAGACAGAATTTTGAAGAATAATAATTACACAAGATTTCCATTCATATAAGTTAGTTAATTAAGCAATAACAATAATGACTACAATAACTTTGATATTCTTATCATTTCAATTATTTAAATTTTTAAAGAAAATATTAGGAATAGGTAGTTATAACACAAAAATTTTTAAATGAATTCTATTTGAGTTAATGTTTTTTGTGGAATTTAAAAAAAAAACACTGTATATCCGAACATATATTTAGTCCATTTAACGAATGAAATATAAAATAATTAGACATGTATAAATATATGATTGCAATACTTGGAAATTAATTTTTACATTGAATAATATAAAATGTTTTTTATGTTAATTGTATAAAAAAAAAACTTTCATAACTAATGAATTTATCAAAACTAATAATTTTTCTTTTCAAATGGAACTTACTAAATCTTTAACGTTATGTGAATTATGTTATATTAAAACATAATATTTAATATTAAATTTTATGTGTAATTATAAGATATTTGTAAATTAAAATGTGCACCTATGGCTAAACAATATATAAATGTTAGTTGAGGTTAGTAAGCATAAACTATATACTTTTTTTGGATAGAAAAGAAGAGAAAATGTTTCAAATTATATTTCTGCAAAACTATGACATTTTTTTTTTAATGATATTTACATGGTTATGAATTTACGATAATATACTTTTAATATTCTTGCCACTATTTGATAAAAATAAGTTTATTGAAAATAATCAATAAGGGAGATGAATAAATGTGAGATGTTACTCTGTAAAATCATTAATTCTCAAACAGAATATATTATAATAAATTAATGTTATATAAATAAAAATTACATAACCTAATATATTTAAATCTTTAAAATGTGCTTTAGGGAGCAATTTCGAAACAATAATTTTAAAAACAATACTAAAAATGAAGGTAAAGGTAACTAATCAGTTATAACAAACATTAGAAAATATTTACAAAAAGATTTAGATTAACTATAACATAACTTATTCAACTTAGAATATAATGGATAGTTATGGTTTTTGGGGTTTTGTGTGCACATTTAAAGGTACTTGTGATTATTTAAAAAGCTCTTGCTCATAAAAACAAATTTTTGCTTAGTTACAAAAATATAGAATTAATAAGTAAAAAATAAAAATTATGTTTTAGAAGATTTATTATTAATTATATTCCACTTTCTTTAAATAATAATAGTAAAAGAAAAAAAATGTCTTAAAAATTGTAGGAATGGTAATGCCGTCTTAAGCCTTAAATATATCATACATTGATATCACTGATAAAAATAAAAACTGACAAGCATGTAGTAGGGCATACACAAGTCAACTTGACACATGCTTTCAAACTTAATTTGTCTAATTGTGAGTTATTGAATATTACCACGTATTTATTTAACAAAATTAATAATTTTGTTTTTATAAAAATGCTAGAATATATTTCTTATTTACTAATATTATAATTTTATTAAAAAACTGTTTTTATAATCATTGGATCATCTTTATAAACTTGTCAAAAAAAAAAAAAAAAAATTGGTAGAATCTAAAAATATAAGAAATGTTATTCATTTATTTTAAGTTTAAAAAATTATGTATGTATAACTTACTATTTCTTTTAGAAATTTCAACTATTCAGTTAACTTGTTGCTTGAAACACAGTTTATCTTCATAAAATAAATAAATTAAAATGTATTGATGAAATCATTATTGAAAGAATATTTGAATGATATAATGTCTAATACTTTTATGTGAACATTAGCTATTGTTTTAATTAGGAAGAAATAATACTGCTTGTATAGTGTATACTGTGGAGATAACTCACATAATCACTCAAAGGGGCTTGATTTCTAACAGACACAGAATACAAATCTACAGACAAACATGTTTTTATATTTGACAAAATAGGTTAGATAGCATCCAGAGCCATATATTGTAATTGACTTATCACTTTAGAAATATATATAAAAACATGTAATTAATTTTATAATTATAATACATCTAATGGTTTTGAAATAAGATCTAAGACATTGTATAAAATTACAGTGGATAAATAAAAAAAAAAAGGATATCAATATACGATTATATTATGTTTTGTTTAAATTTTTTCATGGAAAATATTATGAAAAATGTAATTTTTTTAATTTGTACTATTACTTAATATATCGGGCAGAATAATATTAATAATAATATTTTTAAAAAAAAAAATAATAATAATAATAATATTAATGTAAATTTATAACTATCACATTGAACAACAATCTCTCAATTGTTTAAACATAACATGTAAAAAAGTAATAAAAAAAAATAAATAAATAAAAACAGTAAAAAAAGAAATGGAAGGTACCTTAATGTTAAATCTAGCCGCCTCCATCTTCAGATTCTTGAGATGAATCAGGTTTATTAAGCTGTGCTCGTAATTCAGTCAATGAGTGACCTTTATACAGCCTTTTGATGCCTCTAGGTAGGCCTCGGCAGGATGCTAAGTTCAAGGCGCTGAGACGATGACAATTATTTAATACAGCTTTTACTGGTTCAAGACTAACAGAGGAACCAGTAAGATCCATTTTTCTAAAAATAAATAATGTCCATACATAAATATATATTTAACAAATTAAAAATAAGTTGTAGTAAGTACCTAAGCATAGATTTTTCTCCCTGTTCTGAAATTGCAAAAACAGCTGCATCCAGTATTGTAGTATTGGTTGACCATGAAAGATCAATTTCTACGAGACTATGACTCCACTTTTTACAGATCAGATCAAGACCAGAATCCGATACTCGAGTAACAAAAGATCCTTGATAAAAACAAATACAAATTAACATTATATAAAAAACACATGCTAAACCATCAAATTAATAACTATTTACCTGATAAATATAGGTGGGTCAAATCCCATGCAGGTATTCTAACTAGACTTGAATCTGTTACTTTAGAACATCCTCTTACATCAAGCACGTACAATTTATGCGATGTTTTTAATATCCTTTCAAGAGCTTGATCATCAATAAATGGTTGTCCAGAGACATTTAGATCATTAGAAATAGTGGCAACGCTTAATTCTTCCAAAAGTGGAAAACCAGGAGATAAGGCTTGCTCATTTAATGGAACATTACTCAGACATAATTGGCTAGTAGACATTCGTAGTACACGCAATTTTGGACATCCTTCTTGTAAACGTTCAATATGAAGATTTCCTGTATTACCAACCATCCGGACTTTAGTCAAATCCAAAGATTGAAGATTTGGGCAGTGTGTCTGAAATAAGAAACCAATATTGGATGTTATAAACTTTTAATATTAAGTTGACTCCATACTGCTTAGTTAAAGAAAATTCAATAATAATTGGCAAACAAACAAATGCATTAATTTGTGTCATAATAGAAAGGATTCAGAACAATAATGGTTGCTAAGAATACAAAAAAAAAATTATATTAAAATAATACAATTTACTAGCTTTTGGCTAATGTTTTAAGTACCTATATAAAATAATATGATAATTTAAAGAAAACAATTTTTTTCTTAAGATTAAACTGACAATAATGTAGACAATTTGTATGGCATCTGTAGTGTGTATACTAAATTTTCATGATAAAAAACAGTTGAATTACTAGGTACATTATTTAATATACATATTCCTGATAATTCATCAAGCTTAATTTTTAAAAGGCCCAATACACTAGTAAATTAAAATATATCAATAACTTTGAGAAGTTATAAATTAAATACATATTAAATACTTACAGCTAAAGAATTGACTAATTGAGTAATCCCCGAAAGACGGTTATCGGCCAAATTTAAGTGCGTCAATCTTTGGCCCATGTGTTTTGTCAGGAACATCAGAGAATTCAAACAAACTCCACTTTTACCACTGCTATGTTGAGCCTAAATAAATTCATTCACTCATTAAAAAAGATAGAAAAATAAATTACACTGATTCCTAGCGACAAAACTGGGGACATGATAAATAAAACAATTTATAGAATAGAAAAAGCAAATCTATGGTTTCTAATGTGTACTCTGTTTCAGAAGAGAATATACCAGGCGGCAAGCGGTTTCTCTCTGGTGGTGCCATCTCCCGCATAAGTAGTGTAAGGGGAATAATGTGCACAGAACTAATATATTCTCTTTTGGAACGGAGTATGGTTTTGACAACATTAATAACACCTGGATAATAATAATAAAAGTATAATACATATATTTCATCCGGGTGTGTATTTTATCTTTTGATCATGAAACGTATCCATGTAAATATGTAATAATGTAGTTGTAATTTTCTGGATTTATATATTATTCACTTATTGAGTCTTTAAAAATTATACATTAAATGGATGATTTTTTATGAAGCCAATAAGCTAATTTCAACAGAATAAAAATAATTTAGTGTATTCTCTTTCTGTCTTTGCAATATTTGAAATTTTAAACCAATCTACAAATATAATATATTAATTGTAAAATTTAATTAATAACATAAAGATATTCATTATCTAGGATTTTTATTGAATTGTGTAGGTATATATTATTGTACTTTTTATTTATTTATCTAAGGTTTTGAATTATGACTATGACACATTAATAATATTATTATTATTTTTTTTTTTTTATGAAGCACACTTATTAAAGTAACAAGTACATGCATAAGCCTCTAAGTGTCTTCCAAAAATAATAGTCACCATTTTATGAACAGACAATTCTTTAATTTTACTAATGCTAATATATTGTGAAAAATGTTTAAGTGATAGTATTGTTTGTTTGAAAATTAAATTTAAAACTTGAGAAAAATTCTACTTTTCATTATGTCCTATTTTTAAAATTTCATTAAGTGGACAATACATAAATCCAGATGTTCATAAATTTTATTCTGTATAATATGTGCAATGTGTATCTAACTACTTTTCATGATGTAAGCATAAAATAAAATTAATTAGACAAAACACACATAAATAAAGATGATATATTGTATTTAAATATAATAAAATGTCTTACATTTATTCCTGATAAATCTATTCGTTCCAGTTTATGACAATTGGTGATAATAAACCGAACATTATCCAAACTTAGACCTTCCCAACCTGTTAAACTCAATCCTCGTAGATCTAGACATGAGGTGCTAATTTTATCTAGTATAACAGGAATGCCAGTAAATTGCCAACCACCTAAAATATTTTTAAACGTAATTATAAACTATTTTTAGATAAATTTTTAAGTATTTACCTAAGTTGAGTTCCTGTACTCTGGCAAGTCGATTTTCACAAAGCCATCTAAAGTTAATATCATTTCTTATAGGATTTTTTGAAACCCATCGTCCGGCTAAGTCAATATTAGTCCAAAGTAATGGATCAGACGCAACCATACGCCAAAACCTACAGACCTGAGACACTCTGAAAAATATATATTTATTGTAAGTTATGATTAATTTAGCATTTTTAAGTTTTGATAAATTATTTTTTTTACCTGACAAGAAACGGAATGCATCCTTCATCTTTAGTTGCTAAACGAAAAATTTCAAATAGTATAGGTTCTGGTAGTTGATAACCCCATAAACTTTGTTCAGCTGGTTCGTCACATTGCATTGTTTTACTTTCATCTGATTTCTTCCTACTTTTTCGTTTCTTTTTTTGTGGCATAGCAGTTAAAGATATTTTTAATTTGATACCACCATTTTCAGCAATTTCACTATGATACATTGATCCTGCAGGTGGCTTTTTGGGCTTAACTGGTTTGTCTTTGGGAGCAGAACGTCGTTTGCGAGGTTTTCCAGATTTAGTAAGGGTTACACCTTTAACAGTTGCAGATTTTGGTATAACTGTTGGTGGAGTAATTAAAGTCTTGGGAACTTCTCCATTAGTAATAATTGGAATAGGTTGAGGTTGTATGATTAAAGATTCTAAATCAACTCTAGGTGAACATAAATCACTTGATACACTTTCAATTGATCGTGGATTTGTTTCTACAGACCGCTCACTGCCAGTCCTTTGTGTAGTAGCAGGACTAATAACGCTATCACTTAAGCTAGAATTTTCTCCATTACACATAGGTGATGCACTAAGGGCTCCAGCACCTGGACTGTCAGACACACTGACAGGTGTAGGGAAGCTGGCAATAGTTGGAGATATACCAGGAGAATACTGATCATTTCTTATTTGCCGATTACTAAAATCAGGCAAGGTTGGTGGTCCTGTATTAACTGAAGGTATAAAGGTGTCTACGTGATTTGACATGGTAGAAGGGTCAAAGCCAGGAAGTGGTAAAACCGAAGAACTTGTGTCCATTGAATTAAAGTTAGAATTTAATGGTTGAGGGTTGTAATTAAAAGCCATGGGTGATGGGTTTGGAGTTAGTACAGTATAACCACCATAAGAATCATTCATAAAATTTGAGTTATCCTTGTTAAAACTTTGACTCAGCAACTGATTTGAATCTAATCGGTTCCGATATACATCTTGTATCATGTTATTGTTAGGATGCAACATGTTATTGTATGATAGTGGATCAAAATTTGGAACATGTAGTGGTGGATGATGGGTTGTTTTATCTTGATCCAATAAAAACTGTTTAAGACATTCATGATCTTGATCTATTTCCAAATGGGAAAATAGAGATGGATCACTGATAAAACAATTGTTGCTATTATCCATTTCACTCTGCTTCAGCAATGGTATGTTAAAATTATCCATTTACATACAAAACAATGGGAAATAAATCCACAAAACCTCGTTGATCCATTAAGCAAAGAATCATTCAGGTAAATGATGTAATAGGCCTGCTATATTTGAGGCTAGATTCCTGAAAAATAAAATAAAATAAGCATATTAATACCAAAACCCCATAATGAAAAAAAATCAATATATAAATTCATATTATAAAAAACTAATAAAATGTTAGCTACACTTTAAAGTTATGTATTAGTTGGAGTATATATTAAAAATAAGTTAAATAAAATACTGAAAATATCCTTATAGCAGACACCTTAGAAACATTAAAAATCGCCTGCTAATAAGAAATATTAACTATTGTAAATAATAATACCAACAATTTGAAAAACATTTTTAAACACAAATTATACCTCCCTATATTGGGTATAAAGTAACCTTATATAAAAGAAATTATTTGAAGTACATTTATTTGGATAATTTTCTGTAGTACAGAATGTACCTATATCCATAATGGAAACTGAAATTTTGACAGTTATGAATTAAATTTATTGATGCCTCTATGGCATACTTATGTTAAATGCTATATTACTACATTACTATTACTAAATATATGTTGCATAGGAATATCAAACATAATATAAATCAATATTTACAGTAATAGAGAAGGTTAAGGTCTGCACAAATCACTAAGGTAGCACTACAATGAAGCTGAACAGAATTTACTGGCACAGTGGCAGTGAGTTAATATAATGAGTATATCTGGCAGTTGTATTATAGTATTCATAAATGAATCAATAGGCAGTTATAAAAATCTATATTTTGTTAGTACCTATGACTGCAATGTATTTTACTATAATTATTATTATTTAGAAATTAATGCATAAGCGGACAAAAGTACCTAGTGCGGTTTAACATTTGATTAATCAGATATGATCACATTTCAGAATTAAAACAAAACTAAGAAAACAATGTAGATCAATAATATATTACTAAAATAGAACTGCTGCTTTATATAATACTTTCACTGGTAAAAATAGTGTTGGGTACCTATAGAATGTTTGTCAAAAAATGAAAACATCCAAACTAATGTGATAAGAAAATCTCAAGGAATATCTGCATATGAATACCTACTGAAGATAAACATTGGGAAAGGTGTATGTTAAAGAAATAAAAACACTTACCTACGTAACAAAATAAAAACTTGGATACTATTTGGTGAAGGTGGCAGGTACACAAAATGGCAATACAAGAATAAAAACTGAGTGATTTTACAGCCAACATACAAGTAATTATAATAGATAATATTATTAAAATATAAAAAAATATTATTACCATGTAGGCATGTAACAAGGCTCGATACTCTCAGTTAAATTAAAATGCCCCCCCACACACAAATTTTTGACAATGCTCAATGTTGTTTATACTATTATTATATTATGTGAATATTGATTGCGGTGGGGGTGCATAGGAAAGGGGAGGGAAGAAACCCGATTCCGCGAAGATCTCATCAATCGTGCGCGTACATCGACGGGACGGCGGTGCAAGTAGACACGGACATCCGAAGTAAATATGATCCGGAAGATGGAAACAGGTGGAAGAGAATCGAAACATAAACTACAATAATCACAAGACGACGGATTCTCTGGCCGAGGGGTCGTAAAAACAATGCGAGTAATACGACTGAGACGGTCGACGACAACCGTGGCGGGCCACCTATACGGCTAAACGGCTGTACGTCACGTTATCACTTTCCTGTCCGTGGCTGTTATCACGGGCTAGTAATACAGTACAACAATTACACACACTCACACACACAGGCATACACCGTATTTAGGACATGATAATATCTCACTATTTAACTATAATACTGGCTTTCCCGACAGTTCGCGCAACGGGCCTAACCATGACATAAACTGGGTCATCAGCATAATGTCTGAGCCCTGATCTTTGGGACTTGTGGGCCGTTGACGGCGACGACGGATGCGAGAATACCTGGCGCCCCGTCGTCATACGTGTGCCCCCTCTAAAGTATCTGAAAAAAGAACGCAAACGGCGCCTCGAACAAACATCGTTGTACTACTCACCGATAATCGGCACACTCGGTGTGCGCTCCTTGTCTCAAGTTTTTGATACGATCGTATGCGGGTGAAGGAGGTGGCGGCGACTGCGACGGCCGTGTACTGCGGCGGCGGTCGTTCTCTCTGCGCCGTATATCGATCTAACGCGACGCGTTGGCGACGATGGCGGCGGTCCTGTTTAGGCACGCGCGAAACGAAAATGGTCGGCGACCGGCTGCGGTGGACGTCATCGGCAGAACAGCGGATACACGGGAACGACGGACACCACGGGAGCAACAATTATCGCGAAACGCGTACCAGAACACACATCTACACTGCTACGGAGTGCGGACGAACATCCACTGACCTTCGGTCGACGGCAGTGAGAAACAAACTAATGGGCTATTGTCAAAACGAAACGCTCATATGATTGGCTTAAAAATAAACTTTCCACTGCAGTGTCGCCAACACGCTTTCCGGCTGCTGGCCGCACCGTCGAACGAACCACCGCCATAGTCACTCTTGGCTCTTAAATCATCACCATATTATTCGCAATTCGCCACAACCACCACCGTCACCACCTCCATGGCACTGCCAGTTTCCAGTGTTTCCACCACCAAAGACCGTGACACTTGTAGTCGATATCGATATGTCATATTATACCCTTATTTTTACACATCCACTAACATATTCAAAATTCTAAATTAATTTCACTTCTGTGAACACGTTTCTGCGAAAAATATTTATTAATATTGTTTATTATCAATAATAATTGAAAATTACTGTGCCTATATATTCGTAGACTATTAGGCTATCCCTACAAATGAAATAAAATTAGATTTTTCACAACTATAAATTTACAGTAATGCATTAAAAGCGGGTAGGCGTCATTTGAGGTGTTGCATGGTATGCTTATGCTACCTTCAATTTTGGCCTGACTATCATTAATTTTTCTGAAATTAGGAAAAAAAGCCTGAGAAAACATTATTTAAATATATATTAATTATTAAATTAAAATAAAGCTAGTTCATGAAAAATTATTAAACAAAAATGTTATATTATTAAATAGTCATTTTTTAAAATAATATGTTTTAATCGCTCTGTATACTTAAATTTACTTACCATAGAAACAGGTTAATACACAATGATATCTCAATTAGGGGTATTTCCGTATATAACTGACAAGTAACAAGACGTAACATTAGACATTAGTAGTTAGTACTTAATAAATAATACTTATCTAATTCCTACGATAAAGCATTAATGGACACTGTAGTCAACGGCGTGTCATTTAGCAGTGTTAACAGTAACAGTAAAAGTTATTTATGGTGGATTTGCATATACAATCCAGCATAAACAAATAAATTGCATAAGATGGGAATGTTTCCAGAAATCATCGAAAAAATATTCTGGTACATTAACTACATAAGAAACGCGCATTAATCGACATTAAATAGGGAACATCGAATCACCAATATTTGCGAGAGCTGGAAAATAGATTTAAACATGTAGTCATAGACCTACTTGGGGGAGGGGGCTGCAGCCCCGGGCCCCGACCTAATTAGGGGCCCTCATATATTACTGGAATACAGTCATAGGTATATGTTTTATTTATAACAACCAACATTAAATAATTACTTATAGATTTATGGTATAATTTATTAATAATCTTAAAAATAAAATATTGAATAGGTATAAAAAAAGTTGAACAAGTGGGTACCGCTCTGCTGTACTATAATTATCGAGCATTCGAGCATGTCGTTGTAATGGAATTATGGAAATGTTATAATTTAATTCAATGTCAATTCATTCGATAGGACAAAAGATTCTCAGCGGAGACGTTGTATCAGCATTACATACTTGTATAGAAAAAATCAAATTTATAAAAATCGAAATTATAACAAATAAAAAAACTATATTTAAAAAACATATCGGTTTTTAATTTTTACATCATATACTATGAACTAGGTTTACTAATTTACTATGTTACTATTAGATATGTCGCCGTATGCGTTCTTCAGTTCTTGTCAGTTGACAATGTGACAATGTCATATTTCATAGTTCATACACTGAACAAGAAACCGGACATGGTAGGTATGGTCAAGCCTTATGCCAATGAATGTTCATTAATTATTTTTTGATCGGATTTTAATTGAACATCAACATTTAATACATACAATTTTTATTGTATACTTTTAAATGAAAAAGTATACATAAGAAATACAATCGAGTCTTAATAACTCAAATTTCAAGGGGGATAAAAAAAATATTTTACAGTATTGAGTGTATATGAATAATTGTTAAGGGACAAGAAAAATATTCCAGTACCTAATAGAGATTTATGAGTTAGGTAACTGTTAGGCAAGGCCTCGAAATATGATTATTTATAATGCAAGGCCCAGGGCAGGGGCCCAACGCCCCTACTAGCCCCTACCTAACGTCAAATTGTTTCTGTTTATACATTATACTTTATATCTTTATCTTGCTATTTTCTGTTTATAATTACTATTTAATTAGTTACTTTATATACCTAAATATATTATTATTTTAAAAACATCAATAAGTCGGTATTGGTTGATTCAGCCGCAGCGACTTGCTTGCACTTTTTGTTGACGTTGATACACCATACCACACCATTTCATTCGACCACTGTCTAGTCATCAGTTATAATGTTTTAAGCGCAAGTTACTTACTTACGTGTAGGTATATTATTAATTTATTTTTTATTTTTGAATTAGGAATTTATATGTGACAGTTGACATGCATTATTATTTTTACAAATTATTTATATTTAATTTCATTTAAGGTGACAGTCGCACCTGTTGGCTGTCACACTCATGGTTTATTAAACATGTAATTAATGTATGTGAATCTGTGAATAAGTTGTAGTTTAAAGTCATTCAATTATTAGACAACTAAAAAAGTTTTGTTAATACTTTGGCACTATTTTAAGCTAAACCACAAATTTGTTTAATTTTTATACTGGGAATTATTTTACAGCTTTTTTTTTTGTGGGTCATGGATAAAAATATATTTTTATCGAAACTTGAACAGACACCATAAGATTATTAACAATTAGTTAAGTCATATTTACTAGGTATGTGTCACACACATTATAATGTTATTATAGACACTGATAGAAACAAATTTAATTTGGAAAAAGATAATTCATTATTGATTTTATTTTTGCTTGGACAAATTACAGTTTACTACAAAATTATTGTGTAAGGACCAAAATTTAGGGGTTTACTGTCCCTCCAGAACCAATTATTCATACTAAAATATCATCATAATCATAATCATTATGAATTAATTTAATAAAATTGTTGTATAATATAACCACTATGATCTAGTGTAATAAATTGTTTAATAAGAATTTAAATTATGGCTGAACAAGAAATAACTATATATTTTTTATAAATAATTTATTAAAGAAAATAAATTAATGATCACAAATTTCAATTTTCATTATTCATATTATTATGGATTTTTGATATAATGTTACTATTACTAATAAGTAAAAAATAAAAATCAATATTTAAAATATTTAACAGCTTAAAGTAAAGTAAAAAAAAAATAATTAAACATTGATATAACTAAGATTTATTAATATTTTATAGCATTAATATTTAGATTATAAATGACAAAACAATATAATTTGTAAATTTAATTTTAAAATATTAATAAACAAATATTTTATATTCATATAAATAAATAATATGTTTAATTAATGTATATATTACATCCTCACTTGAAATTTGCCAGCCTTTGTAATGTATTTAACACCTTTAAATGGTTTATATTTTTCACCATACATATCAAGACGATTTACCTTTAGTCCAGATAATGCTAATTGATTGATAGTAAATTTCACCTATGAGTACAAAATTTTTAAATTAAAATCAATTAAAATGAATATAATTCAATTTATACATACATTAATAACAGGATTTGAATCTGTGACAACTGTGCTTACAGGCAGACTAATCTAAAAATAAAATTAAAATCAATATCAATTTTCAATCATTTTATTAACAATCCTTACAGTTCCTTTTATATTTGGAAGTTTAGTAGTTTCTATTCGCCCAACTTCCCAAGTCAAAACTTTAGAAACGGGATCAAATGAATGTTTACCTTGGTTAGGAATAAGAGTACAGTTTAACACACTTTTAGGCATAGGTACCTCTATAACAACATTTTCGATCTAGACATATTTAATAAAAGTTAACAAATTTAAGTTTGATATTTTAATTATAATATATTGATACTGACTGTTCTTCCTAGTGTCTGTTTTGGTCCAACAGTAATATCAAGGCGACCACTGCCAGTAGTAGTTTCTTTTAATGCAAGCATGTGCCGTATATAAATTGGAATAGCAACTATTCCTTGTGACCCAATATGATATGACATTAGCCGGAAATTACCATCCGGAGGTATAAATGATAAAATTCTTTCAGACTATAATAAAAAAAATTAGTATATCAAATATGCTATTTTATAGACAGAATATAAGAACTATAATGTATAATAGTTTTGATTACCTCCCATCTTTTAAATCGAACACAAGGGTGGAAGCTCACATCATCAAAAAGTCGGGGGTTCATGAATGATAAAGAGAGATCAGGCATCCCAGTAAGTTTTATGCTGCAATCAATCTAAAAAAAAAAAAAAAAAAAATCATACATATAAAATGTTAAATTATATATTAGGTATATATATTTTTATCATAGGCATAATAATTATTTTGAAACACAATTAAATTCTTTTAACATTAAATAAATAGCAATTACTTTCTAGTCAAGACTTCACTCCAAAATGCTTGGCCACCCAAACAAATTAATATCCAATCTACGCTCAAAACATCTTCCTGGCAACCCTACCCGCCGACTTAACAGAAATTGGTCCAGAGACCTTATCTAAAATACTTTTATATTTAATCAACTACATTTAAGACTCATTAAAAGGTAGCTCAATTGTGAGCTTCCCTTCACTGCCCCATCGTTGTTATTCCTCCCTCCAACTTACTCATTGTACATAACTTGTATAAATTGTAAATTTTTCAATAAACGCTATTTAAAAAAAAAAAAAAACATTAAATAAATAACAACTTCACTCACTTCAAAATTTAAAAAAAAAAATATATAATACATTTTAGAGGACGTGACACCCACATGTATTGTCTGACTATATTTAAAATAAAATTACAAAAATTTCACAACACATAGGGAAAAGAACTCTAACTGAATCGTAGTGTTTTTATTTTTTTCGATAGCACTAACCAATCATTTATAGTAATTAAATCTAGTTTAAATGGTTTTTTTACCAATTAATATACTATATAAGTAATTATCCTAGTAATATGGTACAAAAAAAAAACATTTTTTTATCTATATTTTTAATTAGTAGTATGAAAATATCTTACATATCCTTGAATTTCAGCAAATACGGTAGAACCACCTTTATCAATAATAGCATCTACTTCTTCTATTACATCAAAGTAAGCTTCATTATTGGTATATTTTACACCTGATCTCCTCCATGGAACGTTGGATAATTGACCACTGGGTAATGTTGCACTTACACTGAATAATATTAATAAGTATTAAGATTTTTAAGAATTAACAAAAAAAAAAACATTATTGAATAATATGGAATTATTACTTAGATTTTCCTGTGACAGAATTGGCAATTGTTCGAAGAATGTTTGGTGGTTTAATAAGCTCTTTTAGAATATTTGATTCAGTAGCTAATGGAAAGCCATTGTCTAACATTTCATCCAAAAGCTAGTAATCATAAATCAATAATTAAGTCATTTTTGAGATTTTAACATAATATTATACTATCTTGACAATTATGAACAAACTAAGAGTTATAAATGATAATATTACATAAACCAACTTACTTCATAAACAACAACATAGTTATCTTTAACAACGTTTTCCGAGCACTCTGAAAAGTAATCCTCAAATGTATCAACTACTCTATGTAAGAATTCTATGACAAATAATGGTGGAACTGTAATATTTTAAAGACATAATTAATAAAATGATATTAAACAAAAGGTATTATTATTGTATAACTGAAAAACTAACCTTCCGTCATACAAACAGCTACAAAATAAAGACCGCATCGATAGATACTAATCAAATAATGATGAGGTGTTGCTATAACTGGGGGGATGTCCTCTGGATTGATAGCTTTTCGGTGTTGATCAAAAAAGTAGTCACAAACTGATCTGGAAATAATACTTTTCCAGTGTTTTTCTATAAAAACATCACTAGAAAAGAAACCAATAAAATTCTAGTAAGTACAAATGCTTATTGTACTGTACAAGCCATTAAGAATAGAAAGTACTTACCAAGCAGAATTAATAATAAATAAACTATGAATCATGATTGAAAAAAATAAACAGTACAATTATCACAAGTTTAACAATTTTATATTCAGGATTAAAAAAAAAATTATGACTTTTTGAGTTGGATCACCTATGTCTAAATGTCTAATGTCTATAGAATATGTACTTTTTCTCGGAGAACCTGTTATTATGTTGTGTTATCTGATAAGACATTAAAAAAATGAAATATAAATTATAAAATAAATGTTATCTCATACACTATGCATAAATGCACATTGACTATAATCACATTTCAACAGACGTCAGAGTGTCAGACATTTTGCAAATTGCAGTATTGCATAGTAGTGGTACGGTGTCGACGTGTTATACTGTTGTAGCCAGTTACTTTTTCAGAATTTTTTCATCGGAGGTGTAAATACTTATATGACAAATGTTATCTGAAAATGTTATTATTTAACCATTTTCGTGAGGGAGGGGGGTAGACTAGAGAGCACATTCGCCCTCATTATCATTGCAAGGGAAAGTCGAATCATCTTCACTTTTCTCTTTATTTTGTTTGAAGGTACTTCAGCACTCAATAGGCGTCACTAGGGTTAAAATTTGAGGGTGGGGGAGGGTGGCTACATATTTTCTTATAAAACTATTAAAATTAAAATAACCCATAGGAACTAGGAAGCCTATATCTAAAATCAATAAGGGATATTTTTGGGGGGCCAAATCGTATTCAGGAACCTTAGCCAAATCCCCCTGGTTGTGCCACCATTGTACCATCATGCTTCTCACATCCCACATGCAACCACAAATTATTTAGCAAACGAGACAGTAAAACAATTATTGTCAAACGCTAATTAGAACCCAAATTTGCTTTTTACTAATATTAAATTATATGCTATATTATATTAAATTATATGCTAAATATTGTTTCCGTTATACACTAATCTAGAAAGCCTTAATATATAAAGCTAAAACAATAAATATAATACATTAACTCTCTACGCTTACGGTACTTAAACTTAATAACTATCTATTCAGTTACGTACCTAATTAGGGGTGCATAATTTTTTACCTGATTTAATCCCGAATCAAAACAGGTAAAAAATAAAATCTGAGTTTTGGTCGGAAAATATAATTAATAATTAATATGTTTTAAATATTCATAATTATATATTATTATGCTATGATTGTCGGTTACATTTAAAATACAAATTTACAGTTACACTTACACATTATAATATAGTTACATTTAAAGGAATAAAAATAATAAATTTATAATTAATAATTATATATACTGGTTCATATTTGTATGATACACATTTCACAAATGTCAGTTAGTCAATTTATTTTTTCAAATATTGTTATATATTAAATATTCTTAATTCCTTAATTTCATTTGTTTATTTACCTATGCGGCGAATCGTGTCTGTCTATAAATGTGTTTAAAATACTAACATCTTTCTCCACCTCTATTCTTCAGGTTGCTACCTAGCGCTAATTATAGACAATAGGTAAAGTATCGTTCAGTACTACTCAATGGTTTATGGTAGTATACAACTATAGTATATACTAGGATGTACCATATATTATGTAATAGTAGGCAGTAGATACTAGTTAGTCACGATAGTTACTATGGTTTCCAGTATTATGCACGTTTATATACAAACCAAAAGTACAAGATATTGTATAGATTTTTATGTATAGGTACAATCAAACACAATATTATTGTAATTAATATTTATGATAAGTATTTACAACTTGAGTGCTATTTTATTTTAATGGAAAATGGCTATTCCTCTATTTTCATTACAGTTAAGACATAGTATAATACCACATTTGGTTACAATAGGTAAATATGATGGATCACATTATTGTTTGACTGCAGCAACATCTGAAAATAAGGCAAGAGTGAATTATAATTTATTTAGTTACTAGTTAATAATTATAACTGATATTCTCGTAACATGTATTAATTACACCTAGGACAAGATCAAAGTTTTTACCTTCTAAAGTCTATTAAGAGGACGTCACAACCACATGTTTTATCTTCGTCTTACAAGTGCAAAACATACCAAATATACGCTCAGCAGATCATGTAGTTTAGCTCCGTTAGTTGTGATCAATGATGAGTGAATCAACCATTATGAAATTTGATGGTAAGAACCAGTGACGTACCCAGGATTTCTAAATGGGGGGGGGGAGGGGGCTGAATAAATAATTAATAATTAATAATACGCAAAATGTTTCATCAAAACCATTTTTAGAAATATCATGGTTTGTACTCTGCCTTTTATTATACAAGATTTATACAATAACACGAGACACGACCAATGGTGGGGGGAGGCTGAACCCTCCTTGCCCACCTCACTGGTAAGAACATTATCTGTGTTCGTATGTTGATTTTTTAAAATTTAAAATTAACTTTTATTACTGTTGGCAGTTAAATTTTTAGCAAGTTACGAGTATATTATTTATTACTATAATATGTATTAAGCGTAAATTAAAAATGAACATAAGTCATGACTCACTTAAAAACTGAATAATCGTGAAAATCCAACATATGAACACAAATAATATTCTTACTATCAAGTTTCATAATATTATGTCGTTTTACTTTAATTTTTAAACTAAGGGAGCTAAACGTGATCGGCTGAGCGTAAATTTGCTATGTTACGCACTTCTAAGACAGAGACAACCCATGCGGGTGTGACGTTCTCTTAAGTATAAAAATAGGTTATGACTTTTAGATTACATTTTAAATTTTATTCATTCAATTTTAATTAATATTTTACTGAAACCCTAAGGGGTTACTACGATCTTATATTATTTTTTTTCTGTGTTCTGTAGACTGTAGTTCGAAGATTGACTTTATATTTTTATATTTAAACATATAATATTCATTATTGTCATTCACATCATTTAAAAAAAAACTAAATATGTGAACAAAATATTTAACATTTGAACAGTATATAAAGAGTGTATAACTATAATATTACAAATCGAATAAGTATGTTCAGATCGTATATATTTTTAGATAATTTATATTAATAAAAAATAAAAATTTATAAATTTATAAATTTATTTTGTTAAAGATTTTAATACATAGTCCACACAGGCCAGAAAAGGACATATCTTATTTGAATATCAATCAAAAAATTACAGCTTTAGTAGCAGGAAAAGCAATTCCAAATGATGAAAAAGATATACTTGTAGTAGGAACAGTTGGCAGTGTATTGGCCTACAATGTAGATCTCAACAGTGATTTATTCTTTAAAGAGGTGAGCAAAAGTTTAAGAAATTGTACATTGTACATATTCTAATTTAATTAAAAAAGTTGTTGGTATGTGACTAAAAATGATGCATGTGTCATGTGTGTCTTATTGTGTGACATATACAATTTGCAATTTGCTTACATATTAAGCTTGCAGTATGTGAATATGACAAAACAATTCTTTACTACTAACTTGCATGGACTACAAAAATACACAATAAGCACAAATATTAATGGCATGTAAGAGTAGTACTTTTGTGTATTTACAATGAGCATGTTAGTAAAAACTGTTTTTCCCCACCATTGGAACACAGTATAATAATAATGAAATTAATGCTTATGTCTAGTGAAAAAATGTGATGAATAATACTTATATTCTCAATTATAAAAAGACGCAATACACAATCTTAATTAGCAGCAATTGTGGGTTGCTAACTTTTTTGTTTATACAATTCCTAAATGGTATAATAATAAAAATATTGGATTAAATAATAAATAATATTTATTACTGCATAAATGTCAAATATAAATAATATTAAGTTATGAAAATATACAATTTGTTAAATATTATTATGTATCCAATGAACAATAATATGCGAATAAGTATTGTTATAATTTAAACGAAAATTTACTAGCTAACAATGAAATTATTAAGCAATACAAATTAATATCTATCATAGAATAGTATAAACATGGGTAGCAAAAATAGATGTATACATTTATGAAAAATAAACCAAATTAATGGTATTTATTAAATAATTATATGCTTGGTATATTTGTTATTATAGGGTAATCAAGAATTCGATACACGTTCTAAATAAGTATTCCACAATGATTCTTTGTATAGTTTGGCTGCTTCAGCAGGGTTGTCATCTTGATAAATTCCTCTACCTACCACTGCAATATCAGCTCCTTTGGTTAAAACAATATAGCTAGGACTTTGATATAGTTGGCCGAGATTATCATTGGAATTTTTAATATTAACACCAGGTGTAAGTTGAAGTAGGCTTGGTGATGAAATTACATCATGTGACTGGCACACTAGACCAGCCACAATGTCTTTATACTCTTCAGCTATCTTCACAGTCTCTATAAATATTTAATGGAGAACAATTTAAAATCCAAAGTATAAAATTGTTTTAAATAATCAGGGCCTATTAGAATGGTCCACCGACATTTCTGTTTTTGAATACCCAAACATATATTATATACTATACATATGATATATTTTTGGCGGCGGCTACATATCACTGAGATGTTCTCGGTAGTTTCATCATACAGGCCCTAATATTAACTTACCTTTGATATATTGTTCCGATATTAAATTTCCATTGCAACTTAATTCTGCAACAATAAACACACCCCGGCTACCTAATGAGTCTGCGTTTTCATTTATCACCTCTTGAATGCCTTTTAACATCATGCCACCAGAAACACTATGTACTGTTACTAAATCTGCCCAATTAACTATTTTTTTGTATTGCAATTTAACGGTATTACCAATATCTGCCATTTTTCTGTAATCAAAGAAATTAATTAAATATTAACATGTTAAAATCAATAACTAGCATTTGAATTACCTATCTTCCATTATAAGGAAGTTGTACTGCTTGGCTAAGAGTTTTAAATCAGTAATAGTAGCATCTGTGACACCATTTATGGCGTCAATATGAGTTTTTAAAATACAAATGTGCGGTGCTACTTTTCCAGCAATATCTAAAAGTTTGTCAGCAGTATCAACATCAACTGCTACACATAAGTTACTTTTCTTCTCTAAGCATATCTTAAAGATTTTCTGAGCTATTTTAGAAGTTTCTAATAATTCAGCTCTTTCTTTAAATTCCAGTTTTGTCCTTGGTGGTTTTCCTAAAAAAAAAAAAATAACAGTGTTAAATAAGTAATAAGTAATAACCATAAAATAACCACATAATCAGAAATAGTAGTGGTATAACTAGGGTTGATGGTATTGAAATTTGATACCAGTATTTTTATATGAAAATTAATACTGGTATGGGACAGTGTACTGTAATAATAATACACATCAGGAAAAACATAATACAAGGGCATGTCATACTGAAATACCAAAAAACCTTGATAGGCTTAACGTTATTGAAATTGGGTACCCGTATTGCGGTATTAGAATCAGTAAGCCGATAAAACCAAATGAGGACAACCTATATAGTATACAGTATTAATTCGGTTTTATGGTATACTGTTCAAATGGTATTTGAGCAATAACCGGGATACCAATATAAGACTGATTACCAAAAACAGCTTTCAACCCTAGGTAAAACCAAGTGAGGGTAAAGTAAAAAAAAACAAAGAATTTTTTTTAAATATTGAACAAACTATAGTTTCTAAATTTGTTAAAATTTTTTAATTAATTAATGAAAAACAATTTTTATTCAATAAGTTAAATGATCATAAAACATAAAGCAGATATTGCACATTAGTTTAGTATTCTATCTACGTAATAAAATATATACTACATAGTAATATAGGTTAGATTTTTGCTAATTTTTGAGTGCATATATTTATGCATATTTAAGATTTTTCAGCATATATTTGGTTGGTTTTTAATGCATATAGGTCACACTCTAATTATAAATAACCTAAATAACTTCAGGTCTCCCAAGTCTAAATATTTATCATACTAAACCATTGAATTTGAAATAGAAATATTTGTAGATAACATATTAAACCAGTGCCCAAATCCAAGTATTAATTCAATTATTACCACATTCTTTTTCAGGTTGAATTTGATTTTTTATAACATAATCTAAAACACTTTGATATACTTCATCACTTAATTTTCCTGCTTCTTTAAGTATTGTTACAATCTAAACATAAGTTAAAAAATATTAGGTATTCAATTTATTTTATTAACTAAAAAAAAATTATTTAAATTAAATGTTGAAATTTAAATCTAACTTATACTATCATATAATTTTCATGATATATTTTTATTTATTTAATTTAAATCAAGCTCTTAACATTATTTTAATAATTCGATTTAAGAGTAATATGTTCTTATCCGCAATCGAAATATATCAAAACATGGATTAATATATATAAAATATAAATTTTATATCAAATTTACTTCAGTAATGTTGAACAAACTATTGATCTTGAGTCCTCTCTCACTTAAACGTTGCATGCCTCCTTGTTGCCTATCTACTAAAACAATAACATTTGATACATTTAAATTGCTTTTCTCCAAATCCTAAAACAATACATATAGATGTTTTAGTAAAGTACCAAATATCAAATCACATTTTTAACTATAATATCATAAAAATAAAATAATATTAAAATTGTATTTTAATTATTAATTTCCAAGTTATAATAAATAAAATATAAAATTAAGGGTACGATATTTTAATTTGTGATTATAATACTTACAATTACGGTTTCTAATATACTGGCACCACTTGTAATTACATCTTCAATGACAATTACATCATCACCACAAGAATATTCACCATCAATCAATTTTTTTGTGCCATATGTTTTCTGTTCTTTTCTGCGAATTAACATTGGTAAATTGGTATCTATTGATACTACAGTAGCTATAGGTAAAGCTGTGTAAGGTACACCACATAAACGCACTTTATTTTTAGAGTTAGCATCATCTTTGAGGATAGTGGTTGACACAAGGTTGCAAACTTGTTTCTAAAAAAAATGTAAAAATTTACTTAGAACGTACTAGTATGAATATTGAATAAGATGTTAACACGGTATAACTGCATATATTGTTTCTGTGTTACAAAAGTGTAACATAGCAAATTTGCATTCAGTGAAACCAATTTTATGTTATTAGTTTTAATATCAGAGCAAAGTAAACAATGATCAAACCTAAAGAATATGTTCAGATGTTCTGTATTTGTATGCTGTGGTTGTTTTACAATATCTTGATTCTTAAGTGAGATTTAAGCACTTTTAAATTGCAATATGTTATATAGGTTTTTACTAATTAAGGTCAAATGACTTGTAGCATTTGCATATTTGATTTACAGAAACACAAAAATAGCAGAATAAGAAAGAAATACGTTTTATTCTAAAACAAAGCTAGTTTTGAAGTTTTATTTTTAAGGTTTTTTGCTTTTAAGGCATATTTCTTTCATTATATACCTTTCAATTCATATTATAATTAATTAGGTAATAGTACAACCAAATCATTCAAAAATAAATAATTTCTAAATACTAATAATTACCTACCTACAATCAATATTTTCATATTATTTTTCTTTGAGTTAAATTTTTTTTTTTCCTATCATAATATTATTTATATACGGGTTTTCTAGAACAGCTCAAGGTTGGTCTGTTAAATTCATTTTCAGTTTAGAAATTTTATTTATAAATAGATAATTGTAACGGCACAAATATGACCCATATTCATTATGCGGTAATGCAGGTACAACCACAGCTACTTGACATATTTACATTTCACATTTGGTGTATTTTTAAAAGGTCAACTACACATTCTGCTTGGAACTTATTTTATTTTTGTAGTTATTCAATAAAAAAAGTTTCATTAAGACTTAAATTTTTTTTTTATGTAAATGGCCATGGTATCCTTAACATATAATTAAATTATTAATGTAATTGTTCATCTTATTTAAGGTATTTTTTAAACTATTAACATTTTTAAATTAATTGCCAGAAAAAAATGTTTAATGCATAAGTGTGTGCATATCTAGAGTTATTTTGAACTACAAATTCTTTGTCCTACAGCTAACTCACTTAAAATGTTTAAATATCATAAATACCAATATACAAAGACAGACAATGTTCTTGCCTTTAAGTTTAATAACTAGGGTCACTATAATAGCTATAAAAGCTAAAAACAGAAAATTGGTTACTGCTATACGCAAATTTGTCATTTGATTTATTATTTTGTTGGGCATTGACATAACATAATATATTATGTGAATACAGGGTAGTGGATAAAATCAGTAAAACTTACTAGTATTTTTGGGTACGACACAATCACTCTTAAATCCAAATAATATTTTGATAATTCACCTGATTTTAATTGAAATGTGCCAAATTTCAATGCGTTTATATCATAGAGATTAATAATTATAGAACGACGATTAACTTCCATATTTAAAATTTAAAATTAATTTTTAATTAAAAAAAACTTTAAATTGAACAATTCAAACACGTGTTGCACGAACTACGGATTACACTGTTTATGAAATAGGCCACAAGCGTCTAAGACACTACACATGTCATTGGACAATGATTGCAGAAAGAAACAGGTCCAACGATTAAAAAACAAACAGCATTAGGTAGATAGTCACATTTCACATTTATACCTCACAAAAGACCTTGAAATGTAAAGCTTAAGATAACATTATCAAAGGCGCCATATATAATTTTACAAATCGATAGCGTTACATTTTCAACTATAATTATAATTAATATTTCATTTAATATACATAATATAGGCTATTTTAATATATATCATTTTCAATTTCAATGTATGTAAACATCTTAATCACTTATTAAGTTTATTTATCTCCACCCCTGGAGACTTTTTATTATAATTTTGCTGTCAATTTTGTAGGTACGTATTTCAAAATGAAATATAGGTATATATATCTATCATCGTAGCCACGCGACACACTGTGTTAAAAAGTGGCAAACGGTGATCACATTTTTAGATTTTTATTGAAGCAGTGAAGCCGAAAGGAAAACTAATTAACCGACTAAACACTAAACTGACACAATAACAATCGTTGTCCAATCAATCCAAAGTGCATTCCAAGATTTATAGATATTTTCCTCATAGATAGCGTTGTTCCACTATAGTTTCGCAGAGAATTTAAAAAATGTTTTCAATAAAAAATTTAAAGAATTGGTAACAACTTTTACAGATTAAAGTGTAAAATATATTTTTTATTTATATGGATATGTAATACTTAAAACTTTGTTATTGTCATTAATGATTATGTATTATGTATTTTTCGATGTGGTTCAAATTTTCAAAATAGTGACTCAATGTTATAACTAATAACTATAATCAGTAATATTTAACTAATAAATAAGGCTGGTGCCTATTAACAGTTTCTAACATGACTTTATGTCGGTCCAATTCAAACAATATTGATCGTAGAGAGATTTATAATTTTTCATAATTTCATAATATTTCCATACACGAAATTTTAAAATATTTAGACTATTTTAAGCTATTTATACAATTATACTACGAACATATATACACCATTCTATTGTTTAAGGTTTCTAAATATAAGCTTAGAACAACCTGTATCCACGTTGTGTCCGTCGATCGTAGGTTAGGTTAGATGCATACTGCATAGTCATATACGATTGTCGATGTTCAGATTGTCCCATGGCTCCCCCCCCCCCCCCGGAAAACGTAACAAATCCACTACTCGAGGGTAAATAATCTATAATAAATTAAACTATTTATTTTATATATAATTATTATAATATACCTATTCTCTGACGTCCATACACTGATATACTATTATACTCTTGAACAATTGCACCGCTCAGTACTTATAGGTGAGTAGGTACAAATGTACAATGCGTGAAGCCTTGCGATAATTTCCTCGAGAATTTTCTCGATCGCTCGACCACGTGTATTGCCCCCCCCCCCCATTCTTCATCATTTACAAGCGTCAAGCCAATAGGTACAATTAAATTGTAAATTTAAAAAACGTTTGCCACACAGACTCACATACAGCACATAATTATTTAATTGTTTTATTTTAAATACTACTAGAATAAAACTATGATAACTTAACAGCTACAATAAAATAAATTACAAATACAAAATTAGCATTACATCAATATGTATACAGAGTGTACAGCTGTAAGGCATGTAACTTCAGGAATACCTGACAAAAAAAAAATAGATGTTACTGAAACATATGACAAAAATTGTGAAAATTATATGGTTAGTAGGTAGGTACCTAAATAGTTTAAGAATAATACTCATGTTAGTAAAAAAAAATTATTACCAACGTTCTAAATTAATTTACTCAACAAAATATTGATATTTTAAAAAATTCTTAAAATAGACTACTTGACTAAAATGAATGTTTTTAACATCAAAATTGTTTTTATAATCAGATTTACAAATTTGTCTATTTTGAATTTTTCCAAAAAAATTTAAATAAAATTTAAATTTGCTTATTTTCAATATTCAAAAATAAAAATAGTTTAAGTATCGTCATAGCGAGGTACGTGTTAAATTTGAATTCAACAATAAAATATAATTGCAGTATACGAAAAACGATCGTGAGCGAATACACTAAGTAATACATATATACTTAGGTAGTAATATATATACTTATTAAGTATATTGTATATTGCATATTTAATGATAACTGCATAATTTATATTGCTATTATAATAATAGCTCCGACAGAATCAAAACAATTTTACTATGGTATAGAAAATTCTAATATAAACATTTTGTGAAAATGTCATATACCTATTTATAATACCTATATGGAATTAGGTACAACTAAATAAGAAAATCGATTTTGTCAAAAACTAATTTTGCGTCATAATTTCTGTTTTTCCTTAATTATTTTTGTTTTATTCCTACTTCCAAGATATTTTTAAAATAAATTAAAGGGATTTTTTTTCCCCCTAAAGTACCAACTAGATCTATTTTTTTGTCAAAAACAAATATCAGGGTTGACATGTTTATACATTATAATTTTTATTAGGTATACCATTATACCAAACAATTTAATGTAATCGTTTTACAGATACCTGATGGTGTTGCAGCAATTGCTATTGGCAAACTTAATTCTATGAAAGATCCAGCAATTATTATCGGTGGTAATTGTTCGATTCAAGCATTTGATTGCAAAGGTAATGAAATATTATGGACAGTAACCGGTGACAATGTCAGATCTATTATTGTCATGGATATAGACTTGGATGGTTCTAATGAGGTTAATATAATTAATAATCAATTTTTATATTGTACTAACATATCGATAAAGTATTTTAAAAATCACAAATCATAATGCTATACTAATGTACTGGTATACTACTATATATTATGCTTCTATTTATAATTGTATCATAATTATATTATGTATTTATATAATACAATAGCCAATCAATTTATATATATGACTACTGACTAGGTATATTATAGTATATACAATTGTACCAAATTCTGAGATGCATTTTATTCTTCTATTATGTCTCTCTCTTATAGTCTTATTGAAATACGTAACTCTGGTTTAGTGAAAAACATGAATTTAAATTTAAAACTTAATTTGTATTAATTTTACGTTTGTACGTTCGACATTTTAAATCCGATGTTCTTTATTTTCTCATAATTCTATGTAGGTACCTAAGGGCGAGACCCTTTTCGACCAAAATCGTACCCCTTCCATTTTCAGCCGAATTCAATTTTTGTCCAAACCAAAAAGTTTAATAAATTTAATTTATTGTTTACATTTAAAATGTATTAAAACTTATATAATTGTTGTCATTGATTATTTGATTAATAATAATTAAATATGTAAATAAAAATATTTTGTATACCTATTATGTAACCTTATATTTTTAATAAATTTTTATATAATGTATTATATTTTGGTTTGAGGAAGTAGTTAGAGCAGTTGAGCAGTTAATCGGAATTGGATTTATGAAAGTTATTTTTAGTTTTGCAGGAATGACACGTACTCGTCGAGTTAAACTGTTTGGAATCTTCAGTTTTTTATCAACTGAAAAGCCTTTATAATTGACTGGGTGACTGCCTTGGCATAGGGCACACCTGGCAGAAGAGTCTGGTGACTAAGTGCATGCCTCAAATCCAATTTATTTTTTAATAATTTTCGATATATATATAATAGAAAATAGATATTAAAATTTTTGGTTTGGTTGAAAAGGGAAGGGTGCGATTCAATAAAAAACGGCCAAGCACCTATGTCTTGGTTAAGTACTTTGTACAGTACAAATTTTCTCGATTAGATAGGGGCTTTTTTTTAGTAGGTACTTATTACTCATAAATCATAAGTTATACACAAATCTATTAGGTAGCCAGGTAAGTATATGAAATAACAAATGTACAACAAGACTCGTCACCCATCAGTTATTACTGATAAGAGTATAATATTGACTATTAAGACGTTTACCGTAATTTATTGTCTCTGTCTTACAAGTGCGTAACATAGGAAATTGCTCTGATTTAGTTCAAAATTAAAAATTAATCTAGAGTGACCTCTTATAAATTTAAAGGTAAGGTTATTATCTAGGCAATCTCAAAATGAGAAATAAATCACTCATTAGCGCCACTTTCAACGGTAGGTGAAAGGAGAATAATACAGGATTTGGATATAAAATAGGTATTAAACATATTAAAAACAACTTTTTGCTTAAGAGTGAGCATTGAGCATGATTACATTCATCATTATGGGGTGAAACACCCTGCATCATAACTTGATTGAATAGTATCAAAAAAAATTAATACATTTGTAATTTGTTACATTTCAGTTACTTGTTGGTTCTGACGATTATGAAATCAGGGAATTTAAAGATGATATAATTGTGAATGAAATATCTGAAACTTCATCAATTTGTTCATTAATTAGTTTTTCTATTGGACGATTTGCTTATGCATTAGACAATGGAACTGTTGGTGTATACGATAAATTTCGGCGTGTGTGGAGAGTCAAGGTAAAAATAAATAATAATTAGTAGGTACATCTAACAAATTGTATATATTTTTTCTTTAACATTAGGATTTACATTTATTATTTATTTATTTATTTTAATTATTACATAATACATTGTATACATATTACTCGATTTGCAAGTAATTTATATTTTATATAAGTAAAACTAATAATAACTATACAGATTAATAGTTTAGTTTAAAAATTAATAAAATTAATTGTGATTTTGGAATGATTTTTTTTTAAATTATAATAATTTTTAGTCAAAAAGTTCAGTGAATTTCCTCGAAAAATATGATTTAGATGGAGATGGAAAAGAAGAATTAATAACTGGATGGTCTAATGGAAAAGTAGATGCACGCAACTCTATAACTGGAGAAGTAATTTTTAGGGATGTATTATCTAATAGCATTGCTGGTGTAGTTGTTGGAGATTACATAGGAGCCGGAAAATGTCAAATGATTGTAGTTTCGATTGCTGGCGAAGGTATACAATTAATGTATATTATAATTGTAAATTTATTTTCTTATAAAATAATAAATATGTCAGTGCCGGATTTGACGGAGGGTTTTAAGGGCACCTTTCCCGAGGCCCGGGCAACAGATGTTTAAGGGGCATCCGGATGCCATAGAGTAATAGAGTACTATATCTATTAAAAAAAAATAAAACATTTAATGATATACTGGTTTTTTTTTTTTAATTTATTGAAATTATAGACAACTTTGCAGGGAAAAAGTTATGAAAAGTACCAAATTTATAAAAATGTATTTGTATTTGACAATTCTGATTTTAATCATTTTGATTGTATTCTTTACTGTATATACAAATTTGAAATATTACATTTAATTAAACTGTATAACTGTAATTATAATTTATTATGTAATAGTGTGAAGGTTTAATTTCAAAATTTTAATAAATAAAATATTATGAGATTAATATATTTATTTTTACTCTTCAAATTATAGACGTTTAACAATATTATTATAATATTGCTGTCTTTAAATTAATTATTAAAGTGTTAATAGTTACATAAACAGCTGTATTCCACACTTGAAATAAACACTTTTAAGTTGATAGTTATAACATGCAAGTTTGCAATTTTTTTTTCTTAACAACTTATAGATATTGGGTATTTTAATTTTTGTACTGCTGGGGGACTCTAAAAAATTTGCTCCGGGTATCTGAAAGTCTAAATCCGGCCCTGAATATTGTTGTTACTTGTTATTAATTGTTATAATTAATGTCATTACCATGGTTTTCTAGTCCGAGGATACGATAGTACAAGTTTAAAGGTAGAATCAGGTGTACAAACAAATATTATTCACGATCTTTTACAAAAGAGACAAATTCTCATGTCAGAATTAAATAACTACACTAAGGCCTCTAATGAAGGCCAGGGCATTCCAGTAAGATTTTGTTTTGACACTTTATTATTGCGCATTTTTAATATAATATAAAAGCTCTACTAATTTTAAAGTTATATCACGAGAAGAAAAAATTATCTTTCTTTAAACATTTTTTAGAGGAAAATGTCTAAGTAACATTTAAAATTATAATGTGCCAATAATAAGGAATAAAGATGTAATATTTAATGTATTTTTATCATTGTCATATATTGATGTTTAGGGGGACACGCGGCTAATCACTGAAATATCAGTTTCGGAAGAAACCATTGTAAGTTTATTTTTAATCTTAATAAATTAATAGTTTCGTGATTAATATAATTTGTTCACTAGATATTTATTTGTATAGGAGCCATGTGTATTACTTACATTGTCAACTAACAATTCAATGATTTTAAAAGCAGTCACAGTGTTTGCCGAAGGTATTTTTGAAGATGAAACACATGTTGTACATCCTGATAGAGAGTGTATTTCGTCTGAACTGAAAATCACTTTATTACCTCCAAAAGATATACTTCTAGACATTCATATTCGAGTAAGTCAGTTTGTTTAATAAATTATAGTTACAAAAGTGAAAAAAAACTGTACTTTGTGAATTTAATATATTTTTTGAATATTATTGAATTTAATTATTGTAATTTGTCCCTTTAGTTAAAGTAAAAAAAAAATATGCCTCTATTTTGAAGTGTGTTCAATTAATTGTACTATATTTCATATAATGCACAATAAGTAAATGTTATAAAAATATAAATATTAAGTAGTGACTTGTTTTGGAGTTCACCAAAAACCAAAATCGATTTTGTTGAAAACCAATTTTGCGTACAAATGCTCGTTTTGCCTAGGTTCATTTTTTGTTTTTTTTTGTGCTTTTGAAAACTTTTGGGATATTTATTTTTGACCTCCCGAATGCATCAACTAGATTTACTTTCCCGTCAAACAAGATACTGTTGAAAAAATTCGAAGCAGTTTTACTGCCCCAAACGGTGATGACTGATGGTTACACAAACAAAACGCTCAGTTCAGAATCTAAAATTTTTAATAAACATTAATGTATTTTAAATGCTTTAAATCAAAAAAAATATTTTTGAGTCATAAATGTATAGGTACTAATATTTAGTTTGTAGTGTAATTTTTGAGTAATTATTTCCACAAATGGCGTTTATACTTTTTATTAAGTATTTATATTTTTTTATTTATATCTTTTTATTTATTATACTTTTTATACTTTTGTTAATATTCATAAAACTGCATTCAAGTTTTCGGTGCTTAATCGGGAAGAATATACGTTTTTCGATATTTACATTATATTAAGTGAAATTAGTTTCTGCTCACAATAATTATAAGTGCTACGAAAATAGTAATCATATTTTTAGCAACATTTTTAATACCTTTAAAATCTGTTTTTAAAAGACTTGAATAAAATATTTTTAGGTTATTATACTTTGTTAAAAAGTAGTTGTAAGAACATCGTTTATTGCAGTTATATATGACTGCCATCTGTAAATTAGATTCAACATCGTCAATGTCAAATTGTTAACAGAATAAGGGTTTTAAAAGAACAATTTTTTTCTTGTGTACGTGTAGAAGCCAGAAAATTGCATTAAAAATTAATTTTGTAGGTCTTCAATTATATGTGAACTAATATTTATAAAAGTTTACCGACATAAAGTTGATTTGGATGAATCAATTACAATTTTACAACAATTGAAATGATCCAAATATTGTTGATTAATATGTTTGTGTAGTAATTTTAATTTCATTTGAAATGATTGTCTTTAAACATACCTGACAATAATTTGTCTTTGCCTTGCAGTTTCGTATTAAAGTTGTTACGCTACTTAAAAGCAATAATAAGAATTCACTTTTCATTTGATAATTTTTGTATAATTATTAATTTTACCCTTTACTGACATAAAAATATTGATTTCATTTCGTAAAATAAAAAACTAGCATATACATTTACTTTACCATCGTATAGGTTCTTCTAAAAATATGCTACATCCCCTGCACAATATTCAGCTTGTCATTTTTCTAAAAACGTTTTTAATTTACAATGTGCCAAAGCAATTTTTACGTATATGTGCACAACAATATTCATTACATCTTCCCCTGCAAAAAAATTGCCACAAACTGCCTCTTGATATTATATGATGCAATGAAATATCATAGCCCATATATTAGGTTCTTCTTACCCTTCTTTCACTATTTTTGCAATTATTTGCTCAATAAAATCTGTACTCATTGTACTCATGTTTCTGCCACCAAATCTGTGGAAGTATCACTAGGTATTTTTTCCCGACTTAAAATTTGGAAATGCATTTGTTTTTATTTCATGTCTTTTCCTGGTTCTCCTATAGTACCTATATATAGTTCCCTTCAAACTATACATAATAGTTCAACTAATTCTTCAGAAACATTAAAATTCAAATCAATTCCTCCAATAAATGTTAATAATTGAGCAGTACCACAAATAACAGTCCTTTCATCAGTTGCAATAGAAAATCAATCGAAATTATACATTTTTGCTTTCAGTTTGAAAATTAACTTCCTATCACTCTTTTATGGCCTTAACTGAGGATTGATGTCTTCAAATTGGTTTTTTTTTGGGGCATATTTAATTTACAACACCTAATATACTGCATTTTTTATAAACTCTGATTTGGTAAATGGACGGTTTTACCTGACTGGCTGACTATAATTTCAGCAACTATGAACAACTATAGCATGTAATCCTGCAAATTCGTTTTGATCATGTTGTAATTTAAAATTGTTTTATTGATTTCACGGATGATGTAATTTTTAAATAATTTATTTACATTTTTTTTAAATCACTAGTGAGTAGTGAGGCTATCAAATTTTAGTTTATGCTTTATTTCATAAGGATGTTTAACAACTTTTTGGCAAATAAAACAACAGCTATTGTACAACTTAGTTTTCGATGAAAAAATATAAATCCCCGAATCCATGATTCGTTGAAATATGTCGTTCATGACAAATTTATTAGGTTCTTTTGACATAAAATAAAATTTAATAAATATAAAATATACAATTTTTAAAGGTAATTATATAACACTTCAGGTGATTTAAACTTAAACATTACATTTTTAAACGATGCTGTTGGTACGTTGTTAAGTTTAAAAAAGAACTGCACTAAAAACATAACTAGAAATATTTTTTATATATAGACGATCAGAAACACTATAACCTAGTCGTAATCTAAGCGTATATGTAATGCCACTATATAATATTATAATATTATTTCTATGTATATGAGAATATTATAGGTTAGAAACTTGACATCAGTTATGATATAAGCTTGTAGGGTCTAAAGTGAAAAAGTCCACGCAATATTTTTAATTTTCGGGAAAAAATAAAATAAAGATTCTGAAAAACTATAATATTTATACGTAACACCAATTTTTGAAAAAATCGATTCGTTATTTTCTTGTAGGTAATTCAAAAACAAATATACTAAGTACGCACATGGTTCACTGGAACAAAAAAAAAATTAATTTCATAAAGTCAGATTATTTTTTTCATGAGCATTTGTTGAAATCAGATATTCACCCGTAAAACAAGGACTCTTACTGTAAAAAGACTTTAAAGGTTATAAAATAACAATTTTTGTTATAATGCAGTTGATAATTCAAAAATCATAATTTTAGAATCTTGAAACATTCTACTATTACTTTAGCTTTAATTTTCTTTACATAATGAAGTTTTAAAAGTAGAATAATGTTAAGCGCAAGAATTTGAAATTAAAAAAAAAATATTTTTTATATAAATGTTGATACAAATGCTTATGAGTTTGGTCAAAGAGGTTTAAAATCTAATTCGAGATTCGTGATAAGTTTTTTTTTTAGCAAGTAAAAATTTAGAAGTTACATACATGATGTGCCAAATTATTTTTATTATCTTATAAGTTAAAGTTTTTACAAAATTCGTCAAAAGTCACGATAATTCATAAATTATTTTAAAATTAGATAAAAATGCATATAATTATGAATTTTAATAGCTTTTTTAATAGAAAAATTAATGAAGTATATTCTAAATCTAGTAATTAAAAGTTCTAAATTTTGATTAAATCGGATATTAAAACAAAAAATAATGATATTATAAAATTGTAGGTATACCTACTCAAGTACTCAATCACGCGGTAAAGCACGATTGAGCATAAAACGATTGAGCATAGACCTTTTTAGCAACACGATTGAGCATAGTATATTTTATGCGATGTTGCCACATTCACGTTGCCAACATTTTGTAATTTATTATTTTCACGTATTATTACACCAATTATTATGATATCTGACGCGAGCCGTGAGCTTTATCGTTTTTATCAACTTTATCGACAATGTTATCGATTAATAAATTAGTTCCGGAGCAAAACGACGTTTTAAACATTTAGCATCGGGGGAAAATATAAGATAATTAAGATACAATTCCAAAATTATTATAGAAATAATATCAGTGTTCGATCACCTGTATAGTGCATAGTGCGTGTATACTTAGTGCGTTTTTCTATTTTTTTTTTTAAATGGATATAACAATTATTTTATCGGAAAGAGGCAAAGAATTGGCCCTAGTTAATTTATACAAATATAAATTAATTGGAGAGCGAAAAAAAGACAATCTTTTGAGATGGAGGTGTACAAATAATAAATATTCGGCAATAATATTCTCAGGTTTAGATAAACGTAAAGTGATTGAAACTGCTGGACAACATAATCACGATCAAAATTCTATTGAGAAAATAGAAACACAAGTTTTAAGAGAAAATTACAAAAAAAAAGCTGAAGAATAAATTTTCACACGGCCACTTACAATTATTCACACCGAACTTTTAAATTCATCTTCAATTTATCTTTATTAACATATTTAAGTAAACTTGGAAACATATACCAAGGTGTATCAATGTATATTTATTTTTTTCATAAGTCATAACTATTATTATTATTTTATTATTAACAAAAATATTTATATACTGTGACAACTATTTATAAATATTTTGATTTTATTTTTGTCATAAGTATTTTCATGTATTTTAAATATTGACTATGGAAACATGATATTTTTGAATTATTATAATTATTTAAACAAATGTTTTTATACAATACAGTTCAAAATTGAAAATGGCAACGTTGCAGTGTTTTTTATGCTCAATCGTGTTGGTTTTCTTTTGTTTTTCAATTTCCTTTAATACGCCGACAATTTATGCTCAATCGTGTCGCAAAAAAGGTGTTTTATGCTCAATCGTGTTGTAGCCTCAATCACGAGATACACGATCAACTACTATACAGCAGAGAGAGCTCCCAGTTTTGATATTCTGAAATGCCTGCGAGTTTAGCAGAAAAATTATGAATATACCTGACTCGATAAGTATTCGTACCTACTTACCGATGATAATTCTAATCTATAAGTTTACCAAAATACTAAAATATCTATGTATTTTCTATAATTGTAATTATATAAACCGTACTGTAAATATTTTAATTAAATTAAAATTAAATAAATTATATTAAAGTAACACATTAATTGTTAATAACTGCTTTAGAAAAATTCGTTATATATAATATATTACGTTTAAACTAATATATAAATGCTATACCTTTCATATAGTATATTTTATAATTCCTAAACCGCTGGGATGATGAAATATATTTATGTGTGTAAAAAACCTTAAAATAAAATATGAGATAAAACCATTAAAAACCATTTTACAAATTGGACGCTCTAAAAAAATATTAATATCTAATAATTTTTAAAATCAATATATTTAAGTAATAATATGAAAACGAAAATAATATTTTAATTTTTAGGCTTTTGTTGGATCGAGTGTGGATAATGATCAATTTCACGTTTTTGAACTTACTCGGCAGTTACCAAAATTTTCAATGTATTTATTAGTTTCTTATCCAGAAAATGAAGATGTTCCTAAAAGTTTTGTCAAATTTCGTTTAGTAGAAAGGGTTCAAAGAGTAAGAATATAATTATACCTACATTTTATTTGTATTGTGAATAATTTTAATTTATTTTTAAAAGCTGGATTTATGGCTAAGTCAACATTTTATTGTGCCCCAAAAAACTCCTGTAAAAACAAACGGTCAAGACTTTTGGAAAATAGCAATAAAGTCGTTGAGAGATTCTTCTCTTACTTGTGTGACGTTTGAGAAAGAGGTGATGTTGATATATTCAGTTAACATAAACTTTACAGCTGATATTGTACAGACGCTAGCATCATATCTTAACCTTGATCAAATTGATGTAAGTTAGGCAAATAGAAATTTAGGAGTAATGATACAATAGATATCTAATGAATAATGTTTTAAAACAATTTTGAAATATAGTCTTTAGCAGAATTCCCCAAAGTTCTTGACGATTTATGGGAAAGTATACAAAGTGTTAAGACTCTCCAGCAGAACGCAGTTAAATTAAATGCTTCGATTGCCGATAGTTCAGCTTTGTTGAAAAATCTCATTGTTCAAGCAGAAGACTTTCGGCTTTTAGATGACACGTAAGAAAGATTATTTTTTTGTTCAACATATAACTTTAATTGTTTGAGGTTTTTATTAAGGTCTAATATGGAAAAATGTTTGAACGATATGTTTCATATTGATAAACAAATGATTCAAAATCATCAAGTTACATGTGAAAACCATGAACAATTGTTAGTTACACTGAAGAAAATAAATAATATTATACAGAATGCTTCTCGACTTAGAGGTAAGTAATCATTTATAAAAAAAATACATAGTTATTAAAGATGGGTAAACAAATATATTAAGTAGGTACAAGCGTACAGCCGTACAGGTAGGTGTAGGTCTATTATAATTTAAATGTTTTTTTGACGCTCAATTACTTGAATTTCGTTATAATTTTACCATTTTGAAAACCAAATTTACGAAAAATGAGAATACAATCAATATAAAATTATAAAATCAATTTATACAATATTAGAGTTGTTTATACTTATTACAAGTTATTATACTTATGGTTATTTATATATATTCTATTAATATTTTCCTATATAGTAGGTAATATTTAGTAATTTCTAATTTCTATTTACTAGTGTCTATATTATAATACTGATATACATTATAATAATAAGTTAAATTAAAAGTTATAAATACAATATAATTTTTTTATTTTAGTAAACAATAACAGAACAGATACAATAACTACTTATCGACAGGCTGTGGCTTCAGAAAATATGACAATTTTAAAAAAACTAATAGAGACTGGAAATAAATAAGTAGTTAATTTAATTTAAAACTAGTCTCAAGAGTCAAGACATATTGTACAATATTAATAGGATATTTTTTAAGTATTATTATTATTTTTTTTTTTTTTTACTATGATAATTTGTTTTGACTATATTAAAATTTAAAACGTCCTACATATTATAATATTAAAGTAAATGTCTAAATTAAAATAATTTAATTTTTAATTTTTTTGTGTGTCCGTTTTTACAATTCTGTGTGTTGAGAAGGAAATTTTTTCTGTATGGCAAGGTATAGAGTTCGAAACGAATATAATGCCATTGCCACAATCAAAACGAAACTAGTTACAAATACAGCAGACATTACTGTATCGCTGATAAGGTTTTTTTTCTTCCCGATCTTTTGAAACGCAGAGCTACATCCATCCCCAGACTTCTCTTTGAGACGAATCAAATCTCGCATCATTTTAATTTGTTCGATTTTTTCCTCAGCACCTGAGAACAAAAATAATATTTACATCCGTGCTCCATCAATCAATATACAATAAATAATATACCTAATGTATGTATTTAGTGTGTACAGTCTTTTTTCTGATTTTTCAAAAAAATTAAAACACTCATACTAAGTAATTTGCTATTTGCTATAATTAGTAAACCGATGAAAAAATTCTAAAATTGTAACTTATCTATCAGGACCTAACTGGCATTTCAGATGTCAAAAAAATATTGATAATTTAACTGCGGCACAAATTACTACTTTTGTAACATTACGCACGTGATATGCATGCCTAAAATCTGCTTGTAGCTCTCAATTTTTTGTAATTTTGTGTGTATGATACTTAACATCAATAGTACATCGTATAAAGTATAAACACATTATCTACACCAAAATATGTTGATATATGAATACGATGCAGTTTTAAATTTTTGAATTATTGAAATAAATGAATAATTAATTTATACATTAAATTGTACCTACTCTGTTATAGCTATAAGTAGTCAAATTTAACACAAAAATATTCTCGTATTTCCCCGTTTGATAATCTGTCACTGATATACCATATCAGAGATAGGTACCTGTTTTATAGTTACGACTACATTAGAATATAATAGTAATATAAGTAATATAATACTAATAATATCTAGTTTAGCGTAATAACTAGTATTACTTTTTACTAATTTATCATTATTATGTCCATTAGCTGGGTTCATAAACAAAAATATTATTTTTTAAACGTCACCTGTAGGTGGGTAACAGTGTAATGTCTTGGAATTTTGCTTTTATGAATTTATAACAAACTAAAACTCTACTTCAAAGTTAAAACCTTTTTATATTGTGCCTATATTATTATTAATTATTATATATATTATATTATATACTTATACTAGTTATACTGCATTATAAGTTATAGCAAGTAATATCGATGTATCCTGCAGTAGCTGAGTAGCGGCAGTAGGTATATGCTATTTTATGTCCTGATAATTAATAATGTAATATATTTGACGTACAAATTGTTTCTGTAAATTAATTTATATTATATTTTTTTTTCTATTACCTATACATTTATGTGTAATACTATAATTAATGCTGTCTCTTATTAATCTGCATATTATATTATTGTGTTATTAATTAGTATTTTATATTAATAAATGTATATATATAGGTAGGTAGGTAATAGGTAGAAATAACTAATAAGGATACATAGATATGCATCTAGGTCATAAATTGATAGTTCAAACAATGCATGTATAAATGTATAATGTATTATAAAGTAAAAGGGTTAAGTAAATGTACCTATATGCACTAAAGCTTAAGCTATTTAAAATTGTAAATATATTTATTTTTTTTCCACATTATTTGTAGCTATATTTATTATATCCTTTAAAGAGGCAACATAATACATACGAAAATGTATATATTGATATAGATATAATAATATAATTGATACATTTAAATATTATATAAACATTAATATATTATACAGTTTTATAATTCAGTTAAACGATTTTATCCGTTATCGTACGACTTGTACAGTCATATAGTGTACATTAGTGTACTAATGTATGATTACGATTTACGGTATAAATAACCAGAGTGTTTCACCAAGCATGCTCACCACTATTTTTTTTCTTTAATAATGAATTTATAAATTATATTCAAACTATGATTTTTTAAATAGAATTAAAGATCATATTGTGGGTGATACAAACTTCTGAATAACCCTCTCCCCCCCTCCTACCATTTGACCACCAGTGAGTAATTCTCTAGTACTTTATTTTATAAAATTATAATTTTCTTAACTTACTCATTCCGTCGATGTCCAATGATGTTGTTTTCGACATTTTGCTTTATAACAAAAAAACAAATAAATATATTTTACTGAAACTTTAAGCAGATAATATGTAAGTAAGGTATGTAAGTACGCAACGCAAGTTAAATATATTGTACGTACGTATGTTGTTATTGATTTTTATTACATATCCAGCCACCCAGGGTTACCATAGTTGCACTAGGGATGCTGGAAAATTATATAGAGAGCACACTGCATCCCAAAACTTGTTGATTACTGTGAAGCCGGAAACACTGCAATAATGTTTCCTCGCTATATTACGCTTTGTACTTTATCATTATTCATTATATTTAAGAGGACGTAAAACTGGTATGTGATGTGTTTTTTCCGTTTTTCAAGTGCGTAACATACCAAATTTACGCTCAGCAGATCACTTGTAGCTTTGATAGTTTAAAAATTAGAATGAGTTGACTTCTTATAAAATTTAAAGGCAATATTATTATTTAGGGAAACTCAGGCTTTTTGTTATATTTTAATTTTAAAACGAGTTACGAGTATTTTAAGATGTACAGATAATTTACAATTTTAAAATACTCATGAGTCATGACTCACTTTAAAATTAAAATACAATAAAAAGCTTATGAGATGCCCTGCATGAATAATAATCTTACATTTAAATTGCATAAAAGGTCTATTCACTCTAATTTTTAAAATAACGGAGCTAAACGTGATCGGCTGAGCTTAAAATTTGCTTACGCAGTTGTAAGATGGAGACAACAAATGTCCGTGTAGCGTCCTCATATATAGAAATTTGAAAAGTAGATCATTCTAATGGGATGTGTTACAACTAACATTTGAATTCAATGATAAATCATTGTACAAGAAAAATGATTCTGACCGGAGACGGTGTTTCACTGTTTCAGCCTTATCTTTCTGAGGATATGTTATAATTAATTAAATTAATATTAGTATTTAGTAATATATTTTTCTGTTAGTAGATAGTACTGTAATTATTAATTAAATAAAACTATACTCAATAGCCAAAGCTCAAAAGTTATAAGTTTCTACACTTTAAATTTTTTTTTTGTTTGCAAAAATATAACTAAAATCATTGTTTTTTGTCTAAATATCCAATGTTATATTGTTATCTAAATCATAACTTCAAAGACATATTGTGGTCCATGCAAAAAAAAATTATGGCTACTTCTTTATTTTAAAAATAATAAAATGTGTGAAAGGACAATTTTTGAAGAACTTTGAATTGAATTTTCAAGCTTTATCTGTTAGAATTTAATATGAATAGATAACAAAAGAATTTGTAAATGTAATATTTTTTTATCAAAATGTACACACATACACCATAGTAAGTCACAAAGAATTTAAATTTAAAATGTTGGTTTTCTTACGTATGTGTAGGTAACTACGAATTTCCGTTATTTTAAGAAATTTCATCTATTTATAATTTTGTATTTATCTGCATTTGTCGTATTTTATGAATTGGCGATTTTTATATTTTATACTTTAATTTTCTATTAGCTATGTACAAATATGTCATAATTTCTATATTCAAGTTATTTACCTAATTATCACCATTAAGATATATCTAAGTCCGTGCTTATTAGATTGAATTTACCTATTATCAAATTCAGAAATTATAGGTAAGTAAGAATGTTATCTAGTAAATCTCATAGGCTTTTTTTATATATTACTTTTAAAGTAAGTCGTGAGTATTTTAAAATGTACAAACCATTTATAATTTTAAAATTATCATAACTTGCTTAAAATTAAAATATAAAAAAAAAAAGAGACTGACAAGTGACAAGATAATATTCTTACCTCTAAATTTGTTAATAGGTAAATTCGCTCTAATGCATAGCATGCATTAAATACAATGCAAATCAATAGATTATTCAGAACACTAAATTTGAAATGTTATGTGTTTGTAAGTGACAACACAATATATTATATAATATTATGGGTGTAGCATTTATAATGTCAACCTCTTATATAATTAATAAATAAAGGTAGGTACATTGTTTTGTTTAATCGTGATAAAAATTACGGTGACGATGGTAAGTGATAACCTTGAAGGTAACATTATTTTAATGAAAATGTGACTTGATATATTATTATTTCATAATATTATAATATTCTGTGTCGAATGGAAAATAATATTATGGTTGACTTGACGTGGAAGATTCGAAGATATTGTGTGGACTGTGGAACGTAATGTAGTTGTACGACTATATAAATAATATTAATAATATAATAATACTATATTATAATACTATATAGTACCACAATAATGTTTACCTAATCACTATTCAATGAGATCAACAGGTACCCACTACCCATAGTTCGTACAACTTACTGTTCGTGTAATCGTGTTCCACTGTTGCGATGATAACACTAACGCGCATTTCACAATATTCACTATTCAGTATTCAATAATGTTTTTTTTTCTAGTGTAACTACATACTACAGTGTTCTCTATTCATAATAATTTTCACTCTTCTGTCTTTCTGTAATTTCGCATTTACTCGTCAATCATTGTTATCGGCAAAAAAATACAAAGGATAATCGAGGTAAATAATAATTATTGCTATGCACACTCAAATTATTTTTACACACACATTTTAGCAAGCAATTTATATTTTATCAACATTTGTATTAAATAATTTGAGTCGACCAATTTAATCTAAATAAGTGTACAAATTAAATCAGTTGAGTACAGTACTTGTCTATTCTTTAACAGTAGTACTATAGTTGTAGTACAGTACCAAATATATAATAGTTTTTAACCATTGATTAAATAATACTATAGTTTTATATAGCACCCATCAATGATTAAAATAACAATAATAATATTATTGTAATGGGAATTAGTTATGATTATCTTTTAAAAACAAAACATGATGTAATTTCTTTGTACATAATATTAATATCGGGTTTAAGATACAACTTTAATGAAAATAATCTTTCAATGACGTTATAGCACTTTTTATTTCATATACCTAGTCTCTATATTTAGTAACAAATTAAGTTATTATAATAAAATATTTTATTAAAACAATTTTTTAAATGTCATGTATTGTTTAAAAGTAGCTAGGTGTACTAGGTACTGTTTCTTATCTGGACGTAGTATATCTAGTATCCAGTATAGAATAATGAGAACTTATAAAACTATGAAATATTTAATAAGTAACCATATGTAGTTTATTACTTTAATACAGTATGCTAAATTAGCGTTTTTAACCAGAATATGGAACATGTTTGACCACAGAAAACACTAAATCATCTTTTCTTCGGTTTTAAAAAATGTTACCTTATGCAATTCATTACGCTACAGAGTAGGTATTAACAGTCAAGTTAATACCTGAGATAATTTTCAAATATTTTAAAACATTAAGTTAATAACTATCAACCTCCAGATAACTTGTTTTGTTAATATAGGTATTAGGTATTGTATTTTTATTTCTTCTAATTTTAACACATTTTCATGGTAAGTAGTCATGTTTGTCTTAATATTTTCAAAATGCTTTTCTTTATTAAAGTTTAAGTTATTAAATTACCTTTGTTAACATTTTAATAGAAGAATGGTGATGTAATAAGTATGTTCATTGTATAGGTATATAATAATGGTATAACATATAACTATTGCTGCACACTTCTACCAGGTGCCTGTAAATAATAATTGTAGTTCTTTAATATGATCGCTATTCGCTACTATTATCTATAATATCCCAAATCTATCAACAAATTGACAAAATCTTTTGAAAAATCATTGTTTTAACATTTTTTTAAATAAATTACTTTTATGTTATTAAACTTTTACATTTAAATTAATATCTAGAATTGAACAATAATTTACCCATCTAAATATATTCCAGGTGCATATTCTTAAATGGCCTTGAGTTCATAATACTTTTGCACAAGTACATTTTACACATTTTACAGTGTGTGCATATGCATACTTTTTAGATTAATTTCTGTAGATACTTAACATTCTAGTTTAATAGAATACAATTTGTTTGGTATAGTTTGTATGTTTGTGGTACCAGTACCTAAGTAATATGTTCATTTTATTACTAATAAATACTATTTTTATCAAATTTTAAATTTCTTGCTAATAATTATTTTAAAACTAATTTTATACAAAAATCAAGGGAACTCGCGTCATATGCTATCTACCTGTACTTTGATCGTGTTATATGCTATCTACCTGTACTTTGATCGTGTTATATGCTATCTACCTTTCGGGTGATATTTACGGGTGCGTGACGATTGCGCATGATACTATTGCGTATGGACCTTTCGTTAGGTTAGGTTGATATAAGTGACCACGGCTATGTGCATAAAACTGTAAACCACCAGCTCCACTTCATTGATCCAGAAAAGGGGCCAATACCCAATCTATAGAGTCTACGTGGAGACGCGTCAAAGTAAAATATGGCATAAAAACACGTGGTGCCACTAACTTATTGGAACGGCAGTTGATGGAAGAGTGGTGGCGTTCACTCAATGCATCAAAGAATCTTTTTGACCAGTTTTTTGAAGACATGAAAAGAAGTTCTTTAATGTAATAATGCCCAGATGCCTAGACGACACCTACAATCTCTACAGATTGCGTGGTAGATAACATACAATGCCAACACACTATTGTGGTAGATTCATTTTTCAAGTAGATAGCATACGACGCGAGTTCCAAATCAAGACATTAATGCAATTTTTTAAAAATATTTTTATTAATTCAAAAAGGTAACTCAAAGAATTTACTGGTTGTATGATCAGTGATTAAGTACTCATTGATCCAATTTTGAAAGATTACCGTAGACCTTTTATTTTGTATAAGCATAAAAAAATTATATAGTATATAATACTGCCGTGCTAAGCGAATTTTGGTAAAAAATGAGATTTTGTTACCTGGGGGTTAACAATGTGGTTTTGTACAGTTTTTTAAAGTAAGTAAATCCACTATTTAAAGTTTAAAATTAGCAAATGAAATTAAGAAAATAAACAGCAAGTCCTTTATGTGAAACTAGAAGCAAAAGAACAGTAAATCCCAATAAGAAGCAAATAAGCAGTAAGTGACTCGGAGTTACTGTTATTTTGCTTAACTTCAAGACTTTTAAACACTTTGAATAGTAACTAAAAACACAGTATCTCCATATAATATTTACTATTTGATACTTGATAGTATATTGGTAGTTAGTCACAACTGCGGTTTCAGATATATCTTTATTTAAGGTAATATCAATCGTGGTCACAACTTACACACAGCTAATAATATATTATAAATCTAGAGATGGATCTACTACTAGATGGATATATATCAGTTTTGTGTCAAAACCTGTTCAGTTTATTTCCCAATATTTTGGTTAGATGGAGATACGGTTAATCCGTGTAGCATGGCAGAATAGGTATAAGAGTATAAGCCTTATACTAGAAGGTCTATGATGGTTAGTGATTACATACTCACATATTAATAAATAAAACATAATTTTGTTCAGAAAAATTTACTTAAATTTTTTTTCGTAACAGATTGAATAAAAAAACTGTATGAACCAAAAAAAAAAAACATTGTAAATTTTACAAAACACATTTCATAATAAAATAAATTATGAAAGTTAGATTGTTAAAATACATTGAATGTTAATACTTATTACTTTCCTTTAACAAAATAATAGTGTAATAAAGGATACAAGGGTTTTTAATGGTATTTTAAATGTGATTAAAGCATATAGGTTGTAACTTTGTAAGTACTATATATTATATAGGTACCTATATAAAATAATAAATATTATTCTCCTATAATAATTGTTTAATTGTTTTGTTAAATAATTATCCAATTCTTACTAATATGGCTATTACACTATATCAGCTTAACTGAAACCATATAACATTATACTGATTAACTTTCTTTATGATACAAATCTATAGGAATGTTTTCTATTGTTATCTACCTAATTTGATGCCTTTTTTTCTTTCAATTTTATGTGGTTGAATAATTGCTTTTGCCTCTTATTTTATTTTAATTTTGTTTTTGTTTTTAATATTATAGGTATTATTCTAATGATTTTTAATTCTTAGAACAATTATCAACATACCTATTTAATTAGAAATAATTATTAAAAATAATAGTTCATAGTTATTTTTGTTTAAATCTTCCTTTTATAATTACACCTACATTTTATAATCTTTATCTAACCAAAGAATGTATTATTGTTACTTTAATATAATTTTCTTTTGCAATTTTATCTTAACATTCCATCATAATAGCAGTTAAATATATTAATAATCATAAATATTCTTTAAATTTGTTTTACACGTGATTTTAATAACTGTTTTTAACTTTTAGATGAGTAATGGAGAATACTAACTACCGTCCATTGCCACCTCCTAGGAATAAAGTCACTAGTAAATGCACAAAAAAAAAGCCACCAGTACCATTGCCACGCAAGAATGTAAACGTTTATGATGGTGATTTGAAAGATGGCTCAAGTTCAACTTCTTCAAATTTTAAAGATATAAATTTTTTGTTGACAAAAAATTTTAAACCAGAAATGAAAATGGCATCTGAAAATGGTCTAGAGAGAAAAAAATCTGTCATCGAAAATACCAGAAGTATGAGTATTTGCATTGAAAAATCTTTTCGCAGCCTCCTACCTAGACCTGCACGACGACATACAATTAGTCAAACATCTGAAGATTTTAAACCAGACATCAGTGAATCTCCAATCGATAATGATATATTTTCTACATTAAGTTTTGACTCTCCAATTCCATCAGACAGTAACTCGGACCGATCATTCAGTAATTATTATACCGAATCCGACTTTTGTAGCTCACAGCCTCCAAATTTTCCACCACCTCCTTTACCACAAGATGTATTATATGATAAGGTACCAAGATCAAGTAATTCTAGTAGTCAGTGTGGGTCATATTCAACAGAAAATATATATGAACTTATCCTAATTGGGCAGACAAAATCACAAGCTTATGAAAACTGGAATCCAACAAGTGAGAAAAGTTTTAGCTCAAGTGATACAAGTAATATTAATAATGATACTAAACATAGTAAATCAGATAATGATGACAATTTGCATCAGACCCATTCATTCACCAATGAAGAAACGACTAATGACACAAAATCTGTTATATTACAATTTGATCCTTTACATAATTCATTTGGTAATTTATTGGATAAACAAAAAGATGAAGAAGATTGCTCACTACTACAAGAAATCGATGAAATATTATATTCATCATATTATAGTACTGTTGAATCTAGAAGTGTTGTAAACTTTAATCTTGAAAATTTAGATGAAGATTTGTATACTATTCCTGAACCTCCAGATCGCCTAGATTCAATTGAAGAAACTCATAATTCAATTATGTTACAAACTGGTGGTGAAAATAACATAGATAACAAAGAAGAAATTCAAGTTGATCCCGTTTTTGAAGAAAAACCAAGAAAAAATTCTTTAACTAGTTGGCTAAGTATGAAACGTACTTTGAAAAAAGTAGCTGATGGATCAACAGGCTCAGTTAGAAAAATGAAATCAATACTTAAACCAGAAGAAAAAACAGAAAAAGAAGATATCGTGGAAGTAGAAAATTCCAATATCTTTCACAACGGTATTTTATTTGTTAGTATTGATGAAAAAAATAAAGACTTTGAAAAAAAATGGTGTCAAATCATGGGTGGCCAACTTAAGTTTTCAACTAATAAAAACCAAACAGGAAATTCAATCTCATTAACATCATTATTAAGTATTCAAACTATCAGTGAGCCTAAACAAAGGTGGGTTTATTTTTGATCTTTCAATTTGTTTTAATGTCGTAATATTAAATTATAAATTATTTTTGTATTGCAGTGAAGGAGAGGATATATTTTGTTTTAAGGTAAAATTCATTTCACGTCCTCAAACTATTTTGTTTGGAGCTTTATGTACTACGGAACGTCTTGTATGGATGCAAAAATTCTTAGGATCAGCGACTAATTTATTTACACTCAAAACATCTTCTGAATTTAGTAGAGCCGGTTATGCTACATTAAAGGTAACTATTAAATCTGATTAACATAATTTAATTACTTTAATCTTTGTTTAAGTTGTGTTAGTTTCATTTTTAATATCATATGTTTATAGGAAGGCATAAATGGAGAATGGAAACAAGCCTGGTTATTGTTACATAATAGAGTATTAACGTATATTAAGCAGGATTGTGGACCAGAATTGGTTGATTTAAGAAAAGTCAGAAACGTAGGTCAGTATATACTTTATATTGTATATTTGTATAAAACTGAGTTGAACTTAACTAACAATAATAAAAAAAATTTCAGTGACTCAAGATGATGAAGAGTTAGGAATAAGTATACTAGTTATAGATTATATTACAAAATCAATTTATTTGAAATTTGATGAAGATTCAGAGGTTTTGAATTGGCAATATATAATAAAAGCTGAAACTGTGAACACTAGTCCACATTTAAAAGATCAGCAACTAAGTAAGGATCAAGTTCCAGTTATTGTTGAAAAATGTTTAAAATTCATTTATGCCCATGGTATGTAATTGTAATGCATATTTAAACGGTTTGGGAGTTTTAAAATAAAATAATTTTTTTAACAGGGTGCTTGACAGAAGGTGTTTATAGGCGTAGTGGCTCTTGTTCTAATACTACTAAACTTTTATCTGCATTCAGAAAAGATGCTTGGGCTGTACAATTCAGTCAACAAGATTATTCAGTATACGATGTGGCGAGTGTACTAAAACGATTTTTTAGAGATTTGCCAGAGCCTTTGCTTACCACTGAACTCCATACTCATCTTTGTAATGCTGTAAAATGTAATTGTCCTGAAGATGAAAAAGTAATACTTTACAGAAGTTTATTAGAGCGACTACCAGCTATTAATTATGTGACTGTGCGTAAACTTCTAAGTCACTTGTATTACATCCAACTGCAAAATGAAAAAAACTTAATGACGGTTCAAAATTTAGCATCAATTTGGGGTCCAACCTTAATGCACATAGAAGTATGTTCAAATATTACTACTCTACAATTTGTACTTTATTTCATATTTTTAATATTTATTTCAGGACAGTGATTCACTTAACTGGTCAAAAATAGAATCTGAAGCTGTAAATGATCTTATACTCTTATATCCTAAGCTTTTTTATGTAGAAGAAGATGAAATAAAGCGAGAAGATCGAATTTTGGAAGCATTAATACAATATAATTCATCAAATGGTAATGCCCCTCAGCCATCAAAACCCTCTGGAGATTTAAAAATTTGGATATATCTTAGTTCAAAAGATAGTGAAAATTGTGTCAATGTTACTGTAAGTTTGTAATTTATAATTGTTGAAAGTATATTAGTTTTAAAACTTGTGTACAATTTGTTTTTAGTTGAGTCCAAATAAAACCGCATTGATGATTTGTGACGAACTTGCAAATAAAATGGGAGCTCGTGGTGGATATTTACTTGGTTTACAGGAAGTCGTTTGTAACGGAACAATGATTCGTCCAATTCATCATTCAGAGTTGTTATTAGACATAGTACTATTATGGGCTTATTGGGATGTAAAGTATAGAAAGGACAATTATATTGTTTGTCTCCAACCAAATTCTTTACTTATTGAAATAGTACCATTTGTAAGTAAAAAGTATAATATATATACAGTGTTCGCAGCTTTCTGTGGGACTTATGGTTAATTGACTCATTCGCCTATTAGACTCAAAACGACTAAAAAAATTTGTCTATTCCAACTCGCACACCAGTTAATGGTTTATATTTTAAAATTAGATAAATAAATAAAATATGTTCGTACATTGAACAAACTTATAAATTGCTATAAATGCTATATACACCAGTACCGTTATTTTGCTCTTATTGTGAATATAAATTAATTTACCTCTTCACGATAAACCAAGCATTCGTCAATGTTAATACGATAGGTAGTTTATGAAAAGGTGTTGTTGTGTTCAGTCTCAGTGTAATATGTTACATAAATGTGTTTACATTTTTATACAAATTGTATTCTGTGTACAAATTTTTACTTTTTTTTTTCATTGTCGTTTTTTTTTTTTTTTTTGTATTACAATGAACACATTTGAGTGTAGTAGAAAAATTAGATGTACTTAAAAAGTATGACAAGTTTCCTCAAATGAGCCAGCAACAAGCAGCATGTATGTCTCAGGGTATACTGGGCAGGATGCTGAAAAATCAATAGGAAAATCCAATCAACACTAGATAGATTTTTATCAAAAATTAATTAGGTACTTGGGTTATTACAATATTTTACTACTTTATTTTGAATTAAACAAAATGTCACATGGTAGCTTCAATCTCAATAAATATTTTGTAAGTATCAAAATAAGTTTTTTTTTGGGGGGGGGGAGTCATTAGCCTTAATGTCCTAAAGTGAATCTAATAAGTGGCGACCACTGTATATATATTATATATATCCCATATAGGCAGTGAATTTAAAACTAAAATTATAAACAATTAATAAACATTATCTTTTATAGGCTAAAGAACATTTAACTATATGTGCAGAATTGAAATTTGCAGAACAAAAGAGTAAATCGTTTAAATCTTATTTATTTGAAATAAGTGACGGAAAATTGATATGTTATAAGGATAAATCTGTAATTATTATTTATTTTATATAACTATATTTTAAGCACTCTGTTTTATTAATAATTTTTGTTTTGTTGTAGGGATCAACATCATTATACGAATGGTTTGTTAAGGATTTAATTTGGTATATTGGATTTGAACCTAAAAGAAACCCACATGCTAGGTAAATATTAATATGTTTATAAATTTTCTATAGAACAGTAGCAGATCCATTATAAAGATATTATGGACAAGTGTCCATTTTTTTCTACTGGATATGCACTACTGTTTTAAAACTAAAACACTTATGCCAGGTTGTATAAGCTATCACATATAACTTTCAAAAATTACAATTTGTTTATGTCAAATTTCTACATTTTTGAAAAAAAAACATAAGATCGTAATATGTCTAATGGCAGCTGGCAGGTCTATACAAACAAATAATAACAAGAAATAGGACATATAAATGTCAAAATGAAATGAATCCATAGATAAAATCTAATGGCTAATAGCTAATGGCCCCTTAGACATAATTTATTTATCCATGATAATAGTCCATATTTATCATTTTTTTATGCAACTTGGCATGTGTAATTATTTCAAGTATTTTTCTTTGTTTGATTATTAAGATAAAATTGTTTGAACGTTAACAATATATTATTATCTTCAATATTGTAATGATTACTTATCCAATGTTAATTTATAATTTTTAATACTTTATCTCTTTTTTGTTTAGATGGTGTATAACATTTATTTTAAAGAATGACCTACCTAAAGAGTAAGTTAAAGTCAATTGGAATTTTTCATTTATTTCATTAAATAATGTATTTTAAACTACTAAATTGTTTTTGTTTAGATTAAAAGATAATTTTGGTTGGTCAATTGCTGGTACTACTAAAGAAGATCATTTACGGTGGATGGCAGCATTGTTGTTATCTGAATATGGAGTTGATCACATTGCACCTCCAGTGACCATTAATTTATTAGATTATTAAAATAATTTTAACAAGGTATTTTATAAATTGAACATAATATTATACTTAATCAGTAATGTTGTACTTATACTTTAATGTTAATGTAACATTACAACATGTTGTATTACCAATTTAAAACATTTTTTAATAACATATAGTTTCTCATTAATGTAAACAAATTATTAAGTTGAATTGTGTGTACTGTGTACTATTATTTCAAATATTATATTGGTATAATATATATATTTGTTATACATCATGATGCAAATCAATCACAATATTTAAATAATGGTTAATAAATCAATTATTCACAAGTCACAACTTAGTTGATAATCGATGATCTCATACAATTTGCAATAATGTTTGTAATCCCTAAAGTCTGAATTGTTGTTTAATTAATAGAATACTAATCTTGCCATTATTGGAATTCATACTAGTCGAATTCTATATATTCATCATGATGTTAATATGAATTATCCAATTCGATTTTTGTAGTATCATTAAAACAGACAACATTAATTTATATTTAAAAATAGCAACAAAAAAAAGAATATTACTTGTACATTTTACTCTCCCTACAGCAGATGTTTTTTTACTTTCTTAATAATTAATGATTTTACATACATATGGGCTACAAGTGTCTGTTATACTGTGATATCACTGTAATTAAATAACTTATTTTATATTTTTAATATTAAGATTGAATTAATAATTATTGTATTTAATATGATACTGTTTTTTTATTTGAAAATATTTAACAAGTTATTTTGCAATTGTTTATAATTTACTATTTAGATATACAAAATATTCTGGTGCTATTAATGTGTTTTTTAAATTTAAGGTTTTAAATTATAAAATTATTTATTTTGATAGTATATTTCTTAATTATTATTACAGATTATTTTTATTAATACAACATTATAATAAGTTTTACAACTTTTCTGAAACATTTTTAGAATTGTAAATAAGAATTATGACCATCTAAGGTATTATTATTAGAATTATTGATATTTTTTTTTATAAATGGTGTATACTGATGTTTTTTTTTTCCTATTCATTGAATAGCCAATAGGTAATGTAATTAGTTATATAGTGTATATTTTTAGTTTGAAAATTGCTTATATGGATGTGTTTATTTTTAAGTCTGACCATAATATAATTGTTTACAACAGACAGTACTTTAATTTGTAAATTTGATAGTGGCAACATCCATAGAAGCTGTTTATAGATGTTATAATTTATGATGTCTGCGGCTGACATGTACTATATTATTATTCTAAAAATAACTTTTATTGAATATTGTGCATAAACAAAAAAATAATACAACACATAAAAGATTCTAATGTATTTCTGGTGAAAATTATCTTATTTTCTATTCACTCAGGAAATGCAACAGCCTCACCCACACTCACACTGGTGGACAATACTGATACCTGGTTAATTACCTCCTTAAAGTATTTTACTCTTAAAGGTATTAGAATTATTTTTTTGCAAAATAAATGTTTTTATATTAAAAAAAAAATAGTGAATATTCTCGTTTTTAGTCTTAGTTAGAAACAATCTAATTTAACATATAAATAAAATAAAAACATAAAGGTATTGAACTATTGAAGTAACTTTCTAGGTAGATGATAAAAAATCTAATTGACTGTTTCATATAACTTAAAGCAAACAAAAACAAGCAACTGCAAAAATAATAGAAAATTACTATTGTACTGCAGTTGGTTACTTGGTTAGGATACTGCTTCAACAGTATTTAAATGCACATTATTCAAAGTCGAACTTAATGCAAATTAAAAAAAATATGTAATTACACCTATAAATAAACCTATAAATCCACTATTATATGAATATATACCATTAAGTATCAATATTAGAGATGTACTTCTGCAATGTAACTTGTTGAATTGGTTGAATCAGATGTAGTATTTAAACTTGTTTACCAATGACTATTAAAAATAACCTAAACTTTCAATAATTTATATTTATAAGCTACATCATTCAAAAATGTGTCCTGTTCAATTAAAATAATAAGTTTGATGTAAGTACAAAAAAAAATAAATAAAGTACATTCCTAAAATATCACAGATAGCCAACAATTTAATTATTTAAATAGGTTCAAAACTATATGCAGCGGAATAGATATCCATGTATATTGTAAGATTGTTATTTATTTTTTATTTTTCTGTACATGAAACTTATTTTAATAGGTGATAATTCGAAAAGAAAAAAAACAATTAAACAAAAATGAAGAAAATCAAAACATTTTATTTATAACACATTTAATTGTTATTTATTCAAGTACATTTTTATATTTGATGATTAAATGATTTACTCAATGCGCTCGCTCTAATGTAAAATAATGATGGCATAATTATTGAAATTTAGAAATTATATATTTAGAAAAAAAAAATAAAAAAATAAAGGCTTATTACACGAGCTTTTAAAAAAGAAAACGATGTCCTCCTCTACGGTACGGGCACGAATAACGCCGCCACGCAGCTAGCTTCGCACACCCCAAATGCCGCATTGCAAGCAGCTAACACGGGCGTAGCGGCAATCACGGCTCCAGGAACCGTTCCAAACGTAAACCCGGCGGCGGAGAAGCATGCGACCGTCACGGCAGCACATCCGGCATAGCAAATCCCTGCTGAAATCGGTCCAGCGTTGGCGGAAGATGCGATCAACAGACCGACCAATACCAAAGACCACGTTTTCTGTGCAACCATGATGACTGAAATGGAAAAAAAAAAATCAAAATATTATGTAGGTAATTGTAAAACTATATATCGTCACTCGTCAGGTTTCCATTCCGTACAAGCAGAAATATTGGCAAATTTGGCACTAGTAAAAAAAAATTCAAAAAAAATTTATTCACATGACGACACACGTTGAGTAGGTACCGTGGGGTCGACCACGGCGAATTTGCTCGGCACGCTGATATTTCTATAAAGCTAGTTTTTTTCTCGGGCAAATGTTTTCATCGCATCGATAAACTCTATTTTGATTATTTTTAATGCTAAATAGTGAATTGTAAATATACAATACAGATATTGAATACAGAATTGTTTTCCGTAATGTTATAGTTATACGTACGTTTGGTTGATACTTTGTACAAAAATTATTACTACCTAGTAGGAGGTACCTATTAAACGTTATGCAACGACAGTGTCAACACCTGTTGGTTTTATTTTTATAAATTTTCAAGTTTATGAATATTTTGAAATTTGAGGATAAATTTAAAACAAATGACCTGAACTGATTTAAGTTTGTATACATTTTTCAGAAATCAACACTTAGAAGAGTATCGCCATTAGGAAATAACCCTTCGAAATGTTGAATTCAGCGAGGGGTATGCATTGCAATATATTATATTCTATATTTCTTTCAGATTGTAGGCGACGAATCGCATGACTGTTAATTATTAGATATAAGTAGAAAAACTTGTAAAAATAATTATAATAAATATTAAAAGAGCACTATATCCCCCACCGGGCCCCACATAATATTATGTTGTCTAAGTCAGAATTATTATTTTGTGACGCGTCAAAATTTTTAGTTCTGATAATAAAAACGACGTTGCACAGTAAACGTTCTTTTCTTTAGTGTGAAAATTGGGTGCTTAGCCAAGATTACTGCCAGAGTGGTTCTCACCCGAGCAAAACAGTTTTTGCAAATGTTTTACATTTTTAAGACAGAGATAACACGGATGTGGGTTTAGCGTCCTCTTAAATATAATACACTTCAATTTTCAGATTAGGTAGTTACTAACCTATCCTACTTGGACATTGTAATGCACATAATATTTATTGTAATTATTTGTAATATGAAAATTGAATTATTAAGGTAGGTGATAACAACATATTAAAACATTCTTATATTATGAAACAAAATCATATTAAACCATTTTAATAACGCTCTTTATGTAGTTATGTAGAGAGTACTTCAAAGCGTTGACATTGACAGAGTGACATACACGTTTTTTTTTTAACGTATCTGAACGTGCTAATGGTGTTGAATAATAAAATATAGTCTCGTATAGTTGTTTCAGAATAATATTTATATATTTTCTACTTATATTATATTTGCATTGACTGGCGGATATATGTTTTACTTATCTATATGCCATAACTTTTTATTACCTATTATACTATTTGTTTTAATGTTTTACACTTAGATATATCATATATATTTACACTAGCATTCTTTCCCCCCCGAACCAATATGCATACAACACTAATGACCTTAGAGGGTTGAAGAAGTTCTGAGTTCACCAAACTTCTCGGTAAAAAATGCAATAAAGTTTGTTACTCCAGGAGTAATTAAAACAATTATCAAAGACTACCTAATAAAAAATCTCCTGGTCACGACAACAATATGAATCATACATACAAAAAACTACCTACTAAAGCATTATGTTCATGACTTCCCTATTTAACTTGCTACTTTGTCTTGGTCACTTTCCTCAAAACTGGAAAAAAGCAATCATAATCCAAATAAAAAAACCTGGGAAAGATAAAACAGACCTTGACAGCTACAGAAAAACTAGTCTACTAACATCGATATCTAAGATTTTTTAAAAAGTCATCCTCTCGAGACTGCAGAATTACCTAACCTGTATAGACATAATTCCAAAATTCCAATTTGGATTCAAAGCACATTATTCCACTACACAACAACTCATGCGTACAACTGAACATATACGAGTAACTAATTTGAAAGTATTGAACACTGTCATATTATGGGTACCGTTTTTATGGGTTGTTGTACAAGTTCAAAATTATCGACATACCAAATTATCTACTCGACTCCCTAACTTCATTTCTTTCCAACAGGCAATTATCTGTTAAAATAAATGACAACTTTTCTTCCTTCCAACCTACCTTAGCTGGCGTCCCACAAGGTTCAATACTTGGCCAAACATTATTTAACATCAATCCGACATCCCACAGTCGCCGCACACAAATCTAGCCCTCTTTGCGGAGGATACTACTATTTACTCTGAATCTCGCAACCCAGAAACAATATCAGTATACCTACAAAATCACTTAAACATAGATGCAAGAACTGGAAAATATCAATTAATCAAAAAGCGTAAGTGTATTATTCAGTCTACTCCGTACTCCTACTCCACCACCTCTAACCTTTAACAACGAACCAATTGCCTGAAAACCGTCTGTTAAGTACCTTGGCGTAACATTGGACAAAAGATTAACCTGGTGGCCACACCTCTCATCTATACTCCAACAAGCCTATCAACGTATAGGGATGTTCTTCCCTATTTTAAACAAGAAGTCTTCGCTACAAAAAAAACTTTCCCTACTTATTTATAAGCAAGTACTACGTCCATTTATCACATACGCCTGCCCTACTTGGGGTAAACGTGCACAAACTCATCTAAAAAAAAACTGCAAATATTCCAAAACAAAGTTTTAAGAACGATAACAAACACGGCTGCGTACGAGTTGATTCCCGGGTACCTGTACCGACACCGTTGAGTTGATTCCCGGGTCATTAGAGGGTACGTACGAGTTGATTCCCTATTGTTGTATATCAATTATCAATAGATTGCACGAGTAAAGAGTTTACGACCGTAAAGAGTTCAACCGTCACACACAACTCGCTCTTATGTCCACCGAGACCACGCGCGAATTTACAAAAAAAAAAATCATTTTATAATTCAAATAATTTTCAATAATTTTTTTATATTTTTTTACCTAGTTACTACCAAATGTTTTTAATAATAATTTTTTACCTAATTATAACTAAATGTTTTTAATAATAATAAATATAATATAATTCAATTAATAATAAATAAATAAAAATTAAATGATTTTCAAAATTTAAAAAAACAACATTTTTGAGAAACTTGTCAGCCAACCTCCTCGTGGTGTTTCTTGGGTTATGCAAATAGGTTGAATATCTTACTAAATATTGAATAAAATATATAATGACTTGGGAATCAACTCGTACGTACCTCTTAAGGACCCGGGAATCAACTAATACATGAAAAAGGTGTCGGGAATCAACTCACCTATACCGACAAACACTCCATGGTTTGTAAGAAACTTAAATATACACAAAGACCACCAAATTCCATATCTTCAAGACCACATCAAACACCTGGCTACGAGCTTCTTCAAATCTATCCACAAGTCAACAGGCTCAATGCATTACCACCTCCACAACGCCGTCACCAACGCAGACGCCCGCTGCCCGAAAGACCTAATTCCTCAAGAAACATTCCAAGCTAACTTTAAGCCTCTTACTATTGTTACTATCACCTAACTTAAAATTTTAATGTAATTTAACCATGGCATTCAACATGCCAAAATATGTATTACCAATTTTTTTTTATATCTCTAGGTATAGATAGCGAAAGCTAGGAATATCTTATTGTAAAATAATATTTTAAAAAAAAACTTATCTATGTGCCATAACTTTTTTATTACCTGTTATACTATTACTAGTATTACACTTAGGTATATCGTATATATTTACAATAGGCAATAGCCTTTATCAACTAAATTCTAAAAGATTAAATTACATATTTTTCAATAAAAAAATGTATACAACATTTATTTTCGTTTACTGTACATAATATTTTTTTTGGGTGAAAACCAAAAGGTTGATTTTGGGCGAAAACAGGTCCGGCCGTTAAATAATAAAATATGTCATCTCATTGACTCAGCGTATTATGTATTGTAGACCTGACCGAAATTAATTAATTACTCGCAAAATATATTCCCACATAAAATATAAATACTATGACTTGGAATGCCAAACAATATAGATGACAGTATCCAAGAGTAAAGACTAAAGAGTGAATATAATATATTTAAAAACTTTAGTCTATATTCTATGAATTATACAATAGTTATGTAATGCACCACATAAAGCATTAAGCAGCAATAAGAGGACGCTACACGGACATTTGTTGTCTCCATCTTACAAGTGTGTAACTTGGCAAATTTTACACTCAGCAGATCACGTTCATCTCCGTTAGTACTTAGTTTAGTAAATTGTTTTAACTAACAGAGCTAAACGTGATCAGCCGAGTGTAAAATTTGCTATGTTACACACTTGTACGACGGAGAAAACAAATTGCGTCCTCTTAATTTAGATTTATAAAATAATAATATTACTGCAGTATTGCCTATGGTATTCATATATTTGCAGAAAGTATATGATGATTGATGGTATTCCCGATGTAAATAAAAATAAAAATATTACATAAATATCTTGGTAATTCCTCACCACATATAGGTATTAATATATTTGCAGAAAGTATATTAATATGACGATTGATGGTATTCCCAATGTAAATAAAAATAAAAATATTACGTTAATATCTTTTATTTATACAGTGATTCTCGATAACTCGAAAAATACGTAAGTCGAATTAATTTTTATCTCCCTTAGGCCTTGGCATTCGAGTTATCGAGGCTGGCTGCATGCATATAATATCCATAATATAAATACAACCCATAAATTAAATACGTGCAGTTCATGTGCACATAGAGCTAAAAGGAAAATGGTAAAAATAATATCTTTTCAAATACATTAATTAATCTTAATTTTTACGTAATTGAAAACAAAACAAATATATAATTAGGCTAAAAATTACTTTTCAAAATGTATATTCAATGTGTGTAGATTTACCTAATATTTAAATTTTAAATTATTAAAACTCTCTTAGCAAATGTTATTCCGGGTAATCCTCCAAGGCGTTTAAAACGCAACTGGTGTAGGCTAACTTAATATTTAGAAAAAAAAAACAAATAAATAAACAAATTCATATATATATATATATAAATTAATGTATAACCTCAATTTTTAAGTGTCATCACTGGGTGGCTGCTTTTATCAAGACTGATCATGTATGTTTTTATATCAGCTAATACTCTTGTTGTACCCATGGGGTACAGATTGTGTATATAATAATCAAGGAAAAAAAAATTGATAAATACGAAAATAAACTGTAAGTGTTCAAATATTCAACTGTATATTTGTATGCCAAACAAGTCTATGGATTTCAAATTTGTCAAATCATATTTTTGTCTTAGTTTATACATGAGTACCTACTTCACTAGTACTTGACATTTTGACAGCAATTTCGGTTGCGTTAAAGCAATCGGTGGTTTCGTTGAACGTGTAGTTCAAGCTCTAACATAATATTATTTGTTTAAATAATAAATTAAATAATTACCCAATAGGAAGTATAATACTATAATTTGTAGAAAAATATAATACAATCTTAAAAATAATGGATATTAATTCAAATAAAAAAAAAATTCTCACCAGTTATAAATTAATTCGGGTGGCTCGACGCAGAAACGATTTGGAAAAAACAAATTATAACTTAATTTTATGAGACAAAATTAAAACAAGCCGTAGCACCGTGTCCCCACAAAGTCAGTGTCACTCATGAAATAAGAATTAAGAACAATGAAACTTGACTTATATACTCACAGTACACAGATAGCGGTAGCAGTCGAATACTGCACTCGAGTCTCTATTGACGGATATCGGAATACCCGAAGATATACGAATACCCGAGGTAGGAGAATCGTCGGTTCAGACTTCGGGACCTCACGGTGTTTTTCTATTGGTCGTCGATCGTCATAAAAGCGTGCGCAAAACAACAGTTTTCGACCATCTTTATTCTATGAATATGACCTATACATATTATCAGTGGCGGCGTGAATAGCTATTTTATGAGGCGGCCGCCTCATGCGAAAGTGGGGTGGGTGGGTGGGTATCCCATTGACTCCTAGTTTATAATTTACACTCACATAGTCACATACTCACATACGAATATACGACATACATAGTACATACCTGGGTAAATATTAGGCACTCTACGTTACATTATCGAGAAATGGATTGGTTAGGTACTTGTACTGTGTAAGGTACTAAGGTGTAACATTAATAAGATTGTTATAAACAGTATACTCTAATATTACAGGATACAATAATTTTAATAACGGTAGGTACCTATTTAAATGTTTAAATTGTTTATTAGAGAAATATAGGTCTTTTCGGTTTACGTTATAGCTAAACGTAACCTAAACACCTCTCTGATCTCAGTGTTTAAAATAGATTATACATGCAAATCACTTCTTTTAAACATTTTAAGATAGTTACATAAATTACCAATAGCTCCGTGAAACATTTTTTTCAAATTGTTTAAAAAAATAAAAAAAACGGTTTTTATTTTAAGATTAAACATATTTTCTTTAATTCTTTACATATTACGTATTAATATTTATATAATAAAATTAGTAAATTGGGGGTGTGGGGGCATAGCCCCCACGGGTCTGTGTAATGAAATTTAGGTGGTGGTGGTTAACCTCTACCTTCTATATTTGCCTCATGAAATAAAATAGTTCACGCCGCCACTGCATATTATAGCACACGTAAATTTACACATAAATTTATATATAATAATATATCTTACAAAAAAAAAGAGGTATTATTAGTATTTAAAACAAAGTTATACACAAATGCGACGAGGTATCTTGTATCTGTGATTTGTGAAGTGTCCTATAGTGAGCATAGGCGAAGGAGGGGGACATAATGTATTGTCGTGCTTAATATAACTATTCATTTTTGTACTTTTATATTATATTATACCGTGTGTTCAATTTTAAAGGTAACAGGAAATATTTCGATCGTGTGATCTTGAATTTGATTCGGTGTTTTTATACTGCATATAGGACTTATAAATACATATTTTTTTAATAAATTCAAATTTTTAATTTTTTTTTATTATCAGCGCATGCGCAGTAAAATAAAAATTTCTTAAATAGCAACCACTATTTTGAAGACCGGATTTCGATTTCTTTATTTTTTCTGAACAATTTTGATCTTTACAGTTTGTTGATATCTTCAAAATTGCCATTTTTATGACGGTCGGAAGTTTTAAAATAGTTAATTCGTAAATATCGCATTTTTCAACGGTCTATCTTAATTTATAGGTATTTATAAGTATTATTATAACAATTTATTTTTATTATAACTACAAGGTGTATTTATTATTACATCGAATTTATAAAAAAATATCCGTTGAAAAATGCGATATTGACGAATTAAAAATTATAATTATTACATCATTTCATATTATTATATTACTAAATATAAATGTAAATATATAAATGTTTTGTTAAGTAAACCAAGCTTTTTTTGTACACATAATTGTATTTATATAATTTGATTTTAAATAACTTAAAATTGTATTTTTAACTTCAAAAATATATGTCTAATAATTAGCAGCATCAACATCAATGTTGTATGCATATAAAACTTGATTATATTTATATATATAAATATTACCTACACAGTTATTAGTTTACAATTAGAACGTGTGTTGATGTATACAAAAAGAATAGAGGCACTGGCGGCACTGCAGTCCAAGTATTGGGGAACTAATTGTTCCAGGCTCGACCGGAAATTGAAGTCTGCGCACGCCTACATCGACTGTTTTTATTTGAATTTTAAAATATAACATATAATGAAAAATAATATAATTTTATGAAAAATTGATATAAATTTATGACGACCAAAATGAAAAAAAAATCGTGGACTTAGAAAGACTACGACAAAGCTCTAAACGAAATCAATAATGGAAAGTTATGCTTTAATTATTTAAATGTAATTCCATAAAATAAATTTAAAAAATATCTATTAATAAATAAATATCCAGTCAGTCGTTAATTTTAAAACGAAAATTTTACTGTAAGTAAAAAAAAGTTGACATAATATTATGGCGATCACACTTGTTATGATAAAAAAATAGATTCTCCTGCAATATTGATAGAATAGACCACTGAAAATATGTTGCCATATAGACCAAATTGTTAAGTTGATGTTAAGAATAATAATTATTTTTTACAGATATTGTTGACTCAGTGTAAATAATAAGTAGATTTTTTTAATGGCGCTATCCATTGCCGCACAAACATGACATAATATCACTCATAATGTACAACCCAATTCAGCACACAAAAATAATATATAATACCGCACAAATTTACTAAACAAATTAAAATTATAAATAAACTACATATAATTAAATTCAAATTCCATAAAATCAAAATTTTTTTTTTTAAAGTTCCTTGGGCAGAAAATTTGAAACAGACACGAAACAATTGATTAAATATACCTAATTATATTATTTATTGTTTATACTCTTTAGATCTAAATATAAGATTGTAATATGATTACAATACTATTGTTGTTTATATTTTCAATGTTCTTAACATAAATTTGTTTTGCAGTCAGATGCACGTTTTTTGTTTTTCTGCAGACTGTTTTTTCGTTAAGTTTAAAGCAGTCATTAACAATAATTCATACATTTTCCTTGCAGAAAAAAAATATCGAGTTTGTTTTTATTTAAAATACTAGGTATATATAGTCATATAGGTATAATGATATTATTTATACACAATTTTAAAATTATTTTGTTATTATGTATTTTTTTTATTATGATAACTTACTCTTTATATATGAACTAGTTTTGAACTCACTATTCCCTATCGGCTATCACAAGTAATGGCTTATTTTGTAAAATACAACTATGTTTTTTGTTGTTATAACAAATAAATAATAAATAATAAGAATAAGAATATAATATGTATGTATAAATATATGTATAAACAAAAACAAAATACCCAAGCTAAATTTGGATAGGTATACCAGTTAACGACGTCCGCATTCGATAGTATCAGATAATTCTATACAAAACATGCATTGATCACAATATGTTTATAAATAATTATCTTAAACTTGATAAAGACACTAATATTAATTATTAATTCAGGTACATTGGAAGAATTGAAGCATATATTTTTAAAACTAGTATAACAAGTACTGATAATTTTAGTACGATATCTGCATTTATGAAAAGTCAATAACGTTACTAACAATGATTATTAAGTCTACTGAACGTAAGTGCATTAATTGGGATATTATCTTAATATATATTACCTAATTTACTAATGAAAATTGAAACAGCTAATAGCACAGATATATTAAATTATTATAAGAGGACGTTATATACAATGCGAAACGTAGACAACGGCTGAGTGAATGCTTTGCGATTCTCAAGCGTCCTGCGGTACTCGCAATCGGCGGCCGGCCGGCAAGCTCTCGTTCGAGAGCGCCGTTTATTATCTGGTGAACGTTCGTATTATATAGGAATTAGTAGTAACCTTCCAATAGGACTTAAATACTGACGTACTATTTTAAATATCCGCATGAACTAACAATTAGTCACTGCTTACCTAAATGGCTAAATATACAGACCAATAAATAGATCATAAAATCTGTAACGCGACGCAGCTTGAATTGTATTTATTGCATTATTACTTATATTTATTCAAATGTATATCTATAGCATAAATTTATAAAATAATTAAATTGTAAATAATTTGGCGCAATATACATTTTCAGTATTATGTTAAGCTCTTAAAACTGTAGTATCTTACTTTTTGAAAAAGAGCTAATACAAAAAAATACAAAAAGAGCTATACAAAATCAACAAAATGTATCAAAGACAACCGAATTTACAGTATGGTAATAATTTATAACTAATAAGTTGTAATTTAATATAATATTATCTTAAAATAATAATATGGCACAAACGTACAGTGTACTTACTATCTATATTCTTAACTTATACATTATCTATATAATAGAATATAATATACATTATACACTGTATAAGGTATACCAAACAATTTTATTCCTTATCTGTAAAGTTATTATAATATATTACATTTTAAGACAAATTTTGATATGTAATAAATGGTTTGCCAATGGCAGATTCAAAGGGTTATCTTGATATAGATATATGCATAAATATAAAAAAAAGTAAATATAATAAATAAAATAAATAAGTATACAATATAATCCATCATAATTTATAAATATTTTTTTTAATAATTCATATACTTATATTTATATTATACATATTTAATATTTTAGTGTTTTCTTGTCGTTTTTTTTCCATAGCTTTTTTAATGTTTTCCTTGATACGTGGGGGATCAATTATATCACTTTTTAGTAATCGTTTGCTAAATTGAGGATCAACATTTGACGAAAACAAGCATATTTTTTAAGAACCCGATTGAGCGCAGTCAAATGAATGCAACGTTGCCAATTTTTCTGTCCGACTACAACCAGGCTATAAACATGCGTCTTTTGAAATACTCGTATACTCGTAATTTTTGTGCTTTACAAGTCGTATGGAAGGATTTAACAGTAATTCATGGCGATTATTTTCATTCGTGGTTTCCCGTCTCTTTAAAAGTGGCACGAGTTAATCGATAAATAATAATATATTAATATACGAGTCGTGTAGGAAATTACTCAAATATTAGGAAAGACATTTGGCGATTACGCCAATTACGATTATCTATACACTACACCTGTAACGCTGTAAGATTGGATATTATTTGTTATCTACACAATATATTATACCTATATTTGTAAAGTAATTTAATTTTATATTTTTATAATGTAATGTGTTTTTTTTTGTGTCTATCATCACCTCTTAAGACAGTAAAAATGCTTCGATTTTCTTCAACAGTATCTTCTCTGTTAGGAAAGTGAAACAAGTGAGTACTTTAGGGTGGGGGGGGGGGGAGCAGCAAAAGTATTCCCAATAGTTTTCAAAGTGCTAATAAAAACAAAATAAAAATGAAGGAAAAACGGAAATTTTTACGCAAAATCGGGTTTCGATAAAACCGATTTTGGTTTATATAGACTATGGTGTAACTCTAAATGACCGTATATTCATGAAAATTTTACTTGTTGTTTAAATTAACATTTTCCATGCACGATAAAATTTTCAAAATATTTTGATTTGTTTTGAAATGTTTACGGATATTTTCAGTTTCCAATTTTATTATTTTTTTTTTCTATGAATGTCAATAAAATTACAACAAAAAGCTTAAAAATTTAATACAAAGCTCCTAATATAATTGTATATAATATAATTTATATAAATATATAAACGATAAGGACAAGAATTCCCAATACTAAAAATGGAGGTAATTTTATAAATAGAATAGTTTTCTAGTTTATACCGTTTACACGGTTTTTACGGTATACCGTTTATTCGGTATATAGCAGGGTTTACCATTTAGGAAATTAATTTCAAAAGACCGGCGTAGACCGGTATTTACGGTATACCGAAAATACCGTCAGTCCTAAGTATAATGTTTCAATGACAGATTAAAAATATTAAAAATCCATAACACACATTTTATTTAAAGTTCAAATTTTGACAAAATACGTAAAAATCACGAAAATGTGGAAATTATTTTTTTACAAATTCAGATAAATTTTTTTTTAAATCTAAGATTTTAAAATGTAACACAATATCCTCATAAGTTTATCCAATTTTATCAAAAAACAAATGTCAACAAGAAAGTTAAATTCAGTTTTTATGGAGCGTTCATATTTTTACAACATTGGATATTTACGATTTACCTACTCGATTTCTCATGTAGCGATTTCCTTATTTTGTTGCAATTCAAAAACGATAAACTGTGAACACTCGAAATGTATATCATATGTTTGTTTTATAAATTCCTACAGGTACTTGATGAAACTTTCAAAATATTTTGACTCGTTTTAAGCTGTTTACGGACATATTTAATTTTCAATTTTTTTAATTTTTTTTCTAATACAATATAGTAATTGTTGGGTCGAAAAACGTGAAAATTGAATATATATAGGGATCCTGATATATTGTTACTAAATCATTTGAAAAATATTAAAATAGGCACAATTTTTTTATAAGCATTTATAGTTCGAATTTTGATAAGTAACATTTATTAAATTTAAAAAAAATTTTGTAGTTAAAAATTTATAAAATGTTCAACATTCATAGCTAAGGTTTGGAAATTTAAAAAAAGGTAAAAAAATTACTTCATCAATCAATAATATACAATAATACAATAATATTATCACATATACTTATAGTACCTAATTATATCTTATATCATAGGCTGACTGACCGTCTCTGGTCAGAATCGTTTTTCGTATACAGATATATTACCTATATTAGGCCTATCATTGAATTTAAAACCATCCATTACGGTGATCCACTTGTAACCTACTCACTACTGTACAGCAGAGCTACACCCACTTCACTTGCACACCATTTTTTATTTATATTTATGCTTGTAGCTTGTAGGTATCTATTAAGAACAGTACACTACACGGATATATATGCTGTCTCCGTCTTACAAGTGCGTATAACATACTAAATTTACGCTCAGAAGATCGCGTTAGTTTAATAATTAGAGTGAATCAATCAATTATGAAATTTGATGGTAAGAACAGTGTTCAAATGTTGGTTTTTACGATATTTAATTTTTTTAGAAAGTTATGCGCACCTACCCATATAATATAGTGTAAATAAAAAATGCTCATAACTCACTTTAAAAATGAACTATCGTAAAAAACCAACATACGAACACAGATAACGTTCTTGCTATCAAGTTTCATAATAGATCGATTTACTCTAATTTTAAACTAACGGAGCAATAAAAGTGATCTACTGACCGTAAATTTGCTATGTTACGCACTTGTAAAACAACGTCAACAGATATCTGTGTAGTGTCCTCTTAAAATTTAAAGTCAACAAATTTTGAAATACAATTTACATATTTGTAATTTCACACTTGTATTTTGATTTGGTCACTATTCTTAGTTCTTAGAGAATAGTACTATTAATCATTATAGACTATGTGATAAACCAGTAACCACTTAGGTACCTGAAATCCGCCCAGTGCCCCAGCCTTTTAGGAACCTGAATTTACCAAATATGCTAATCTACATTTTGGTAATTGTGTTAAATGTTGCTCTTAATGCAAAATATTTAAATAGGGGTTACTATACTTCAGGATTCCGCAAAAACTGAATTATAAATATAAAAGACAAAAAAATACATTTTTATTAATTACTAGCTTATCCCATGCACTTTGTTGCCTGTAAATAATGACAACTCTTAAACAAATTATGTTTATTCAACTTCTTTTAGGTGTAACTCGCTGCAGTAAGGTCAATTCAGCCACCACTATGTGTGATCGCGGACAACGGCTATAGCCTATAAGTGCAACTCAGCCACTTTGGTAGGCAATGTGCGAAAATTTGATTTGATGCATGCATGTACCTGATCTGCCCGATTAAAAAACAATAAATAAATACTATTTCCTTTAATTATTTATCCTATAATCAATAGCAACCATTTCCATCGTAAATCTCAAAATCCCTGTTTGAGCACCTCCTCGGGTTGGACTTATCGGGTTCAAGTGTGAAACTAAATCATCCCGAAAACCACTCAGACACACCCAATTTCATCAAAATAAGTCCAGCCATTTAGGAATGTATAAGTGACACACAAACGGACAAACAAACATTCATTTTTATGTATAAAAATAACACATTTAAGTCTCATTTAACATTAATACAAATTTGAAATATTTAGTCGAATTATTTTGTGTTGAACAATGCCTGCAGTAAATTGTAGGAACTGTAAAATATAATTTTAGAAACACACTAAAATAAGGTAGAATAAAATAATGTGTTAATTTAAAAAAAACAACATTTTGGACATCAAAAAAAAAAGGAACTTAAACCATTATATAAAAGTCTAACATTGTAGAGGAAATTAAAATAAGGTACCTAACTACTCTAGATCTCAATTGGAGGATATCAGGTACCTTATACTATATAAGGCACCATATATGGTGCTGGAATGAATATACACAAGAAAAAACATCTAGGATATCTACATTTAAGATGGGAAGATAAAATTAAAATAAGTGAAATGAACAGTCAAATAGGGCCAAGAATTGATCAGTGAGACTTGACAATGGATAGATAAAGGTGAAAAAAGGTATATTTATCAGTATTGTCTTGCTGATATTGTTACCAACAATAAGAAAAAAAAATAAAAAATTTACAAATTTACTATGCCTGATATAAAATTAATTAATTTCCATCATGCTGTATAAAAAAAATGTACATTGGACTTATTTTTACAGTATGCAATAAACTAATTTTTTTTATTAATATAGATATGGAATGAAATTATATCTAAAATGTACAAACTTTTTTGTATAATAGTAAATACTAATATATTTGTATGGGTGCAAGTAACAGTAAATTTCTTAAAATTATATCACGATTCTGAAGGATCTTATATTTGTTATTTAAATGTTTAGACAATAATATTTTAAAACTAAACAATAATTATAACAATAATGCAAAAAATACTATTTTTAAATTATAAAAAAGTTAACATAATTAGATATTAAAATGTTAAAATGTCTAATGTATCAAAATGTAAACCACCTTTACTCCATAAACATTAAAATAATATATTCTGAGTAATATGCTTAATAGTAGGTATATCATATTATTTTCAAAAACCTGTCTTGTTACGGTAAAAACATTCTTGAGTAAAGTATTTTTTCTGTTGCTAAATATTGCTTTTGAGCTTGTTTTACCTTTTTTAACTCAATTAAAATGTTTTTTTCATCAGGAAAAATATCCAAAGCTTGTTTAAAATATTTAATTGCTTTTTCATAGTTATTGAGTGATCCATAGGCCTTACCAAGGCGGAAAAGAGCCTTTCCGTTGTTACAATCTATGTTTAAAACCTGTATTAATAAGTAACTTTGCATTAGTTAGAAATAAAAAATTAAATACAAGTTTGTTTGTTCAATAAAAATTACAATATTTTACAATAAATACTTGGTTGCTAGAAACTTTTTGATTTTTTCGTACAAGTTTTATAACATAATATTATATACAATAAATGTAATATATAAATACAGTAGAAACCGTTCATAATGACACCAGTTGTAATGACATACTGGGTATAATGACCTTAGATTGCAAGTCCCGGCAAAACTCCTATATTGTATGTACTAATTTGTATCGATTATAATGACATCTGTATAGTGACTATACGGATGTTATGAGTATGACGGTTATTTTTGGTTATATTGGAAAAATATTTATCTATAATGACTTTACTTAATCAAAGGTACTATTACAATACCGATAATACTGATAATTTCATCGTTGTTTAGTCTTCAGTTTTATTTTATTTTATCGTCAGTGTACGGGTAATCATCGTGCGGTTAAATGTGTTTTGTGTTTGTATGTTAAATTGCATTGTGAAATTGTAAAATGAGCAAACGAAAGCAATTCACCATCGAAGAAAAGGCAAATGTAATTTTTCGTTTAAAAAAGGTGAAAAAAATTCCGACATAGCTAATGAATTAGACGTAGGTTAATCTACAATTTCCAACATATGGAAAGCTCGAGACAAAATTGAACAAGAATTTCAAAATGAAAAATTATCAGTTAAGAAACTCACAAATTGTACACATACAGATTTAGATAATGTTAAATTATGATGGTTTAAAAAACTAAGAAATCTATGCATTCCAATTAATGGACCAATTCTTCAACAGAAAGCCAATGAATTAGCTGAAGGCCTTGGTAAGCATAATTTTAATTGTTCCACTGGTTGGATTCAAAGATTTAGAGCGAGGCATAATGTGTTTTCAACAATAAGCGGAGAATTAAATTCGGTCAATACTGAAATTTTACTTATTTTATTACTTACTTTATTACTTTTTTCTACATTATACATTGCATAAATAAATACATAATAATAATATAATAATAATATGTATTGAAGTTACAATTTTTTTTTCGTCATTTTGGTTATAATGACAACCGGTTATTATGACCTATTTTCTTTGGTCCCTTGAACGTCATTATCAACGATTTCTACTGTAGTTATTTAAAAATATTTACTTTTTCTGATAATTCAATTGAAGTTTTGTAATTTTCCTCTTTTAAATGAACAGTGGATAAATTTAACAATGTATTTGTTTGTATGGTTTCCAATATATTTAAATCCATTTTAGAATTTTTATGATAACTTTTATACCTGTAAAATATGGTTCTAGTATAAGTAACTTACTTTGCATATATAATTATTAAATTGTATTATTTTTTTTTTATTATACATATGTAACAATAAATTATCGCAGCACTGTACAAATAATAGGTAATAACAATAACAATTAATAATATATAATTCTAATAATTGAATAAATAATAAAAAGTCAAATACATAACAAATTAGGTACACCACAAATTTAAATTATTATACATAATAATATTATAAAACATACAAAATACTTACCATTCAAAATATCGTAACACTTTGTCATATTTTCGTCTAGCAGATGAATAATTTTTACAGCTAAAAAATTGGTTTCCTGATTCTTTGATTTTATTTAGTACATCACAGATTTGTATTACCTTGAGAAAAGTATATTTTGATAAGCAAGACGATTTAGAGCATAATATTAAGTAATTACATCAAGTTCAATTGGCTGAATAGTCCAATCCTCAGGGAAAGGGGGAAAAACATCATTGGTTGTATCATTTTCATTAATATTCCAATTATTACTATCAGTTGGTAGCTCACCACAATCTGTGATTATACAAGGCTGAAATCATAAAAAAAAAATGTATTAATAATTATAAAAGACATTAATTTATAATTAGAGTTGCCAACATTCAGCTAAAGAAAAACAGCAAGATTTTCAAGGAAGACATAGGTGTATTGATATATATTGGTTCAATATTAAGCGTACAAGAAATTAAATGTAAGGTATACCAGCAAAACATAGAAGTATTAAGATAACTTGATGCGGTTTAGACGGGCTGATGGCCGCATGTGGCCTTTATCAATTTTTATGCAGCCCACACTAAAACTGAATTTTACATTCTAAAATCCAAAATTCTACACTTTAGTAAATAAAACTAGATAGTATAATATTTTTTTAACTCTTAAACATTATAATAATTATTATTCAAAATGTAACTAGGAACTTGGGATCTTTACAACCGCAAGTAATTTTCAAAAATAATATTCAGCCCTTTCCAAAATTTTAGTGAAGACTGCATTTATAGAATATAGATACAGGCTTTTCATATTTAACAAAACAATTCATAATTTTTAATATGGAAAATATATTACTGAACATAGGTAAAACCTAACTGGTAAAAGGAAAACATATTACCAATATTTTACTTACATTAATAGGGATATCATTCTTAGTAGTAGTGGCAGAAATTGTTTGAACCACACAAAATCCTCTTTTTACTTTTCCAAAAACAACATTCTTGCCATCCAAATGTGAACATGGAGCAGTTGTTATGAAAAACTGGGAATTATTAGTATTTTTATTGCCTGTGTTTGCCATACTCAAAACTCCAGGTTCTTCATGCTAAAATGAGAAGTAAATCCAAACATTAAACAAAAAATATTTTATTACATTATTGAAAATATAATAAGGTGTATATTAATATATGATATGAAATCTAGTATTTAACTAATCTATCTACCAAGTTAAAATTAATAAAAACCATGATTTAAATCTGAATTTGCAAGGCCTTAGTATAATAAAACCTATTCTATCTTCAATGAGGTACAAAAGTCTAAATTTAAAGGGCAATATTACAACTTAGTTGAACAATTCAGTATTTCTAATCAAGTAAAATCACTATAATCTATTCAAAATAAGAATGGTAGTTGGTGGCTAAGAGTTTTTGTCCGCGACGGCCAAACACTTCCCTCACCAATTCAACACGCGAAGCCAGGTCTTTCGAACGAAGCCACGCTCCTAGTGCGTACATTTTAAATTTTATAAGAGTAAAAAGCATTTATATATTGTGTAAAAAAAAATCAATTCAAAAAAGAGAAGTCTGATTTAGTGAATTACATCATTGATTATAAATAGGTACTATAATATTCATAATAGTATTTATATCAATATTTTTCTTGTTGTAAAATTAAATTATTTAATAATAAATACTATTGAATTCAACATTGAATGTTACCTATAAGCTAGCTTCATAATAAAATATACAATTCAAAATTTCTAAAAAATTGTAAAAAGATATATTGATATAAACCAAATATTGAAAAGATAGAATAAAAGAGATGTAATGATTTTTATTTAAGTTTACTAAATAATAAAACTAATATTTGGTTAAATAAAATCAATTTAGTTTACCAGCAGTTCAAAGTTTTCGTCATCAAAAAACAAACCATATATACTTTCACCGCCAGATCCGTTACCAGCAGTAATGTCACCACCCTGGATCATAAATTCTGGAACAGCTATAAATATAAACTAAATTTTATATTTATATTATTTATTTAATAATAAACAAAAAAAATACAGCCGATGGCCATGTTTTATCATTTTAGATCCTAGTGAGTCGTGATCAACAATAATGTTGTTGCTCAATCTGTAGCGATTCAAACATTTACAGAGGTTCCAAGTGAATTTTATCTACAGTTCAATTTGTTAAGTTTATTATGTACAAAGAAAATTAATAAGAAATATAACAAATAAAAGTTTTAAAATTAACTTGCATAGTTATGGCTGGGTACGACACAAAGTAAAATGCGAAACACAACTAGTTTATACTAATTATTAGACCTATTAATGATAATACTAATTCTTTGTTGGGTATGTTGTACAATATAATATAACAATTAATAAAAAACCTAAGTGAAGTAGGTACCACAGCTAATAGAAATCTGGTTTATGAATATTGAGTCTTGTTTGTATAATGTCATATTATCAAGTACCTATGTAAACTTATTTTCATTAAATACTATGTAATTAATAATACCTCGATGGAATGATGACCCTTTTAAATGTAGTGGCTTTCCTGATAAACCATTGCCTTTTTCACCTGTACAAAGAGCTCTAAAATTTTCAGCAGTTTTAGGTACCACATTATTAAACAATTCAATAACAATTCGTCCAACTGTAAAAATAAAAACAAATAATATAGTAAACTTATTTCATATCAAGAAACATTACAAATATGTATTTATATTTAACAAAACATTATCCTCACTTTTTTCATGGGCGATTTCGATATCCAAAAAAACCACTGAGTTTCCATCAATAACACTGCTATTATTATTCATGGTCAAGGACTAAAATATACAGCTACTTGTGTATCAGCAGAATCAATTTGAAATTATACCTATAAATCTATAATAACTTAAGAAATGTATAGTTACAAGAATTCGTAAAACAAAGATATATTGTTGTACATACCCCCTCAATCATCATCAGATGTATCACATTGTATTTAATTTAAATAATACTGAATTAAATGTTAAGTTACCTATAAGAAATTGTTTTGAATCTGGTAATTTTTAATTTTTTAATCAATTTCTTCCAAATAAATATACTTGGTAATACCTAGTAACTAATAACTATTAACTAATACTGCAGAGGTACAAAATTACTAAATATAAAATATAATGATAGTTATAAAAAATGCAAGACACCGAGTAGTCAAGACCTATTGAAAAAATAAGTTTTAATCAATCACCGGTGTTATCATAGCCATATAATACATAATACATAGATAATAAACTATATAGATTGATAACTATACAGTGATATGATGTGAACACCACGATTTAAGATAGCATACTAAAATTCATGACAAATTAAATAGGTATGTCAGCAACATTACTGGTTTGAAACAAATCGCGCATCCACCCAGCCATGTACTGTGAGTTGTGACGTAAGCATTTCTCCGTTTCTAATTGGTCCGCCGCCGCAGCCGAAGACTCCACCACCACTCCACCGTACGAGAAATTTTAAGGTGGGTTACCCTGGCACCCCAATGACTAAATTCTTGTTTTTTTTTTATAACCATTAATTGTACTATAATTTGTACCAATTCGTACCGTAAGTTTCAGAATTTGTACCAAAGTATTTCCCCCGGAAAAATTGATTTTCTTCCGGGGTGCCAGGGTAACGTTACACCAGCACCCCGGTTGCTAAAAAAATAGACTTTTTACAATTTTTTTTTACAATTAATTGAACTATAATTTGTACCAATTTGTACCGTAAGTTTCAGAATTTGTACCAAAGTATTTCTCCTGGAAAAATTTATTTTCTTCCGGGGTGACAGGGTAACGTTACACCAGCACCCCGGTTGCTAAAAAATTGACTTTTAACAATTTTTTTTTTACCATTAATTGTACTATAACTTGTACCAATTCGTACCGTAAGTTTCAGAATTTGTACCAAAGTATTTCCCCCGGAAAAATGGATTTTCCGCCGGAGCACCAAACGTTACACCAGCACCCCAGTTGCTAATTTGACTTTTAACAATTTTTGTTTACTTATAGAGGTGAATTTGTGCCTTTTATCTGTCGGGCTGAGTATTTAAATGCAGGGTACTGTATCATGAACAATATTTGTATTTTGTACCTAATTGAATTTCCTAGTACTTGTAGCATCTACAAGTGTTTGCAGTATTAACAAAATAGATCAAGTACATCAAAACTATGCCGGTGAAGTATTGTTGACAACAGACGAAATACCTAAGGTATTACATGTAAAAGGGATAACCTATTTCATTAGGGGTGCAGTCGTATATACAAGTGGAAATAGAACTGGACTAAGAGTAAAAAGTGGATATTATAAATCATATTGCTTTAGGCCCAACGATCGCATGGGAAATCTATGATGACCTATACAAGAAAAAATTTGACCATCTAAAAACAAAAAAAATAATGTTGAATTGCTATTATATACAAAATATTAAATAACAGTAAAAAAAACTCTTTTTAATAAAATGTTTGATTTTAATTGAAATAATAAATCTGAAAAGTTATAACAATTATTTTGTAGTTTTGTTATTGTTATGCATAATTAAGAGCGATTAGAGCGGAAAAGTATGTGTATAATTAAATTTTCTTATGGAATTACTTTTTACTAAGTAAAAGTTATGGTAAAAATAGTAAGTCAGTTTTACACTTTTTACAGACTTGACACAAATTCCTAAGTTGGTGATACAAACGGGGGTGCTGCAGGTGTAACGTTTGGTGCTCCGGCGGAAAATCAATTTTTCCGGGGGAAATATTTTGGTACAAATTCTGAAACTTACGGTACAAATTGGTACAAATTATAGTACAATTAATGGTAAAAAAAAAATTGTAAAAAGTCTATTTTTTAGCAACGCGGGTGCTGGTGTAACGTTTGGTGCTCCGGCAGAAAATCAATTTTTCCGGGGGAAATACTTTGGTACAAATTCTGAAACTTACGGTACGAATTGGTACAAATTATAGTACAATTAATAGTCATAAAAAAAAAACAAGAATTTAGTCATTGGGGTAATGGGGTGCCAGGGTAACCCACCTGAAATTTTAAAACATGTCACGGGGCATTTAACATCCGACAATCTTATCAGTTATCAGTTATCACATACAAGATAAATGATAACAAATTTGAATTTTGTTTATTACCTGGCCAATTCAATATTGTTGACTATAATTTCAAAGAATGGAAGGTTTAAATTCTAAGGTACCTGTCTAACATAATTAATATATATATGTAATATTTATTTATAAGTTTTTTTTGAGGACATTTAAATTTTAAATTATATAAAAATAAATTATGCAATAAATTATATGTTTAATATAATTAGCCAATTAGGTATAGGCAATAGCTCAATCAACAATAAATTAATAACAATTATAAGCTTTAAGTATAGTTCCAAATATACATAACCAATACTAAAACTGGTAATCGGAAAAAAAAGTCCCGAAAAAAAAGTTAAGTCAAAAAATTACCGAAAATCTTATTCTTGTAGGTACCTACACCTACTTGTACAGTTCTAAAGTAAGTTGTGCTTTGTATTTTAGTGTGTAAGTGTAATGAATAAAATGCTTGTACATATTATATATTTGTCATTTACCATAATAAGTACCTAATAAATAATAGAAAAAAAAGTTTACTGGAAAATTTACCAAAATACTTATTCTTATAGTTTATACTGCAGTTGTACAGTTGTACCTACTTTGTACTTATTTTAGTGTGTAATATATATAGGTAGATATAAAATATATTACTACTCTCCAGTTGATTATTTTATTAAATTTAATTAAACTTAATATTTTTCACATAATTTTAAGTCATTAAAAAATGCATTTTATTTTTTACACATATTATTTTAATTTACTAGGAGAGTATCGGGAATATGGAAATGAAAGATTTTTGCTGTATGCCAATGGCCCAAATTCTGATAGAATTTTAATGTTGACCACTGATAACTATTTGTCGTTATTGGCCAAATCTGATACCTGGTTTGTCGACGGACAAAAACATTACATATAATTGCCACTGGAAGCTCAAATTGAAAATGGGTGGTGTGGTTCAATTCTAAAGCAACCTCAATCCATATCAGTAAATACTGAAAACGAAAAAAAAACAAAATATTAGAATAAATTGTGTTCAAGATACAATAGCCAATGAGGTTACAATGGAAGAAAATGACAATATGGAAAACAATGAAAGTAAAACTGCTAGTAGTAATGGTCTGCAAATGTTTGATGAGATGGTACAAAAAATGAGAGATGTAATAAAATCAGATGAAACTTATTTTACACCTGGAATTAAAGCAATGAGTAATTCATTTAAAATAAGAATGTAAAGACACATGCTAGTCTTTTTTCAGCTATGATGACATTTGGTAAATATTCTGGTCTTAATCCAACTTCCAAGAAACTTAAATTGGTTGGAAACAAGCGCATTGGTACACAACCCATAGCTAGATCCAGACGTACAACTGAAATTAAGAGAAGAAGAAATTTAGCTGCACGAAAGGTTCCTAAGTGGAAACGCATTCCAGAACACAGCTATGGGAGCCAACCTAATTCTAGTGTTCAGCCACATACCCCAAAACCATTTAACTCTGAAAGTACAATATTGAAACCACAAAAAATACCACACAATTTATCATATTTCGTTGAACAGAACAAAAGATTAGGAGCGACACATAGTGCTAAATAATTAGTATCTATTATATTATATTATTTATGACAAAATGTATTAACACATTACCTATATTATTATACTAATTTTTTACAAATTGTATTATTATACTGATGTTTTTACATATTATATTATTGTATTGATTTTTTCATATTATATTATTAAACGACTAAATTAATAATACTAGTAATACTAAAGACCAAAATCAAATAATGAATAACAGCAGAACAATAACAACAACATACTCATTAGTACCTATTACTCATTCATGTAATCGTGATATTAAATAATAGTTTATAAATAGCACCCCGTATTTATATAGAACTTAATTAAATAAATCCACGCTAAAGATATTCGTGGAAACGTTCCGTGTAGGTACATATTTAGAGACAAGTGATAGATAAATTAATATTATTATATTGTTATTAACTATAATAAAATTCATTTTATTCGCGTTATTTTTAGCTGTTTGATGCACACATTATTGACAAAATTATTATTTTTTGATGTTGGCAACAATATTCGGAAGAAGTGTTCTACGCCCTGATAAGATTGTCGGATATTAAATGCGCATTGCGCCGTGACATGTTTTAAAATTTCGCCCACCGCACAACCAGTTGGAGAAATGCTACGTCACAGACATGCGTATCACGAGTTGCTGTCTGCTGACATACCTATTTAATTTGTCATACTAAAATTGTTCTGTGCTTAAATCGAGGTCCGCAGCGACCACCTACGGGAACCTGACCAACCAACGGGAAAGGAGAGGCATGTGATGATAACGCGTCCGTTGTCAGTTGCCACCACAACATAGAGTTACTCTATCGCTACCTACCAAAGCAGTTTACGGGTGTTAACCATTTTTACCATAGACCTATTAACATTTCTCAAGTCATTTATTTCTTCTTCAATTGAGTATCTATCAAACATACAGACCAAAACATTCAATAAACAGTCAAAGACATGAGTTTATACCAATAATAAATTCTGGAAGGAGAACTGGTTTCAATGGTCTTATAATTTGCCTAACAAGTCTTGGTGATTTAATAGATGATGTTCTAAAGACAAATCATTTGGAATTTTTATTAACATATACAATTTCCCAAGACCATTTGGAAATGTTTTTTTCAGCAATAAGATCACGTGGTGGATTCTGTGACAACCCTACAGCTAGTCAATTTGAAGCCGCATATAAACGATTATCAATACACAATGAAATAGTTACATCTTCCCAGGCAAATTGCATATCTCAAGACACAACCGAAATACTGTCAACCACTAGTGCTTCCAAGAAAACTAATTCTGTATCAAATTCTTTGGACCTTATTTGTTCAGCTGGGACGGATGAAGATGAAACCATGTCAATGTTTCTTGCCTTGCAAAGGTCTCCGCATTCATCATATTTAATGGACGTAACTCAGTACATAAGTGGAGCTGTAACAAAAAAATTAATAAAAATAATTAATTGTCCAGAAAGTGTGAAGGTTTTGTCTGAAAAAAATTCTACTCCGATGCCTTTCATAGACATAAAAACAAGAGGAAAACTTATTAAACCAACTAATGACGTGACTGAGCTTTGTCGAATCGCAGAAAATATATTCCGAACTCAACCATCCATATATAAAACGATTGGTGCAACGAATATAAGAGAGAAATTTATAATGAAATCATTTTCGAAGATCAATATCAATAAATACATTTTTAAATTTATCTGGAGCTAAAAGATTGATCCTTAACGCGCGATCTAGATCGCTTAAAACAATTTTATCAAAAAATAAATTTACTAGCTTAAAAACAAAACTCTTCTTAAGCCAATGTGGACATACGGATTACAACTCTGGGGATCGGCCAAAAAATCAAATTTAAACAAAATTCAAGTCTTTCAGAATATTACCCTTAGAAAAATCGCTAACGCTCCCTTCTACGTCTCTAATGAAACTCTCCACCAAGATCTAGGTATTCTACCTGTTGTAACTGAAGTGAAACTATTTTACAAACGTTTTTTCGACAGACTCGAAAATCATCCTAACCCATAAATAAAAGAGCTACATACCTTCTCAGTTCTCACTCACTGGAAATCCACAACGTTGACTTAAAAGGAAATGGTGTCGTGACCATTTAAATTAATTATCCCGCAATCACCCTAAATATAACGCCAAGTAAGCAAGTGCCACTAATGGGTGGCTTCTTCCTCAACAATCCATGTTTTTATTACTCTTATCTTATACGCTTATTGTGCAAAATGTATAGATTGTGTATGTGCATTTGCAAAATAAAAAAAAAAAAAATTATCTGAACATATATATAATCAAGATCCGATAAACAATCATTTAATACAAATTATAAAAGAAAATTTCAAAACTTATTTCAATATAAGAATTCATCATTTCAACCAAACAAGTAGTCAGCCTAGAGACAGAATACGGTCACATTTTACAAAACTTGTACATTTCAGACATCAATAATATATATGTTTACTTAGTTATAATAATTTAAGTCATTGATTAATTGTTTTAAATGTTTTCCAAACAAAATACGTTTTCCTGTATCAATAATTTCCTTGAAATCATACTGGTTTATGCAGCAGTGTGTATATTACCTCGTTTATAGCTGACAAAATAAGTTCATCGGCAACAGCATGTGGTGTTCGGGGTGTTCCACATTTGGCAATCAGTAAAGAATTGTACCATTTCAACGTTGTTGAAAACATATGAATACCAATGTCAGCTGTTTCAAAAATGTAAATTACCTGGCATGAACTCGTATTAAATGTTCTTGCAATCTTCAAGGTTTCATAGCTTCATTTGTAAAAACTTTTTGGTAAATGAGGCACACCGGTATTGTAAATTGTAATATTTGTAAGTGATTAAATAAAAGTATAAAACCGTACTTCAAACATTCAATATTAAACTACCTACATTTTTCGATCGGCATCCACATTCCGCGTGTAAAATAATTACTTTATTCAAAATTCAGATAATATAAATAGTAGATCACTCTAAAGTCCAAAATATTATTATAAATGCTATCGCGATAACGACCGGATTCAACAGACGACGAACGAATAACGATAATTGAACAATTCTAAAAATACAAAATACACAGAACTTAAGGCGACAAAAACCATATTATTTTTTGTAACAAATATATTGGCGGGAAACATGATAGTGAATGGAAGAAACAATAAATATTGATTTTATCTTCCCAAATGGTGGTTTTTGCTTATCAGATGTTGACTAGTTGACTTATTTTTTCGCCGTGTAATGGCTACGGAAGGCTCAGTCCATTTACTCCATTTAGTTAATAGGTCTATGATTTTTACAATAATTATCTATTATAATTATCTATAATCAAATTAACAAGAATAAGGATAAATAAATAAATAACTGAATCTGTATTAACCATAGATAATAAAGAAATATTATTATAAATATTATTATTATAATATTATTATAAATATTATTCTTTATTATCTATGGTATTAACCATTGACCTATTATAAATACATTTTTCTTTTCTTCCAAAAAGCAGATTAGCTCTATCTCATTCTATGCCCAAGATTGGTACACACGAAAGATAGGAAACGCTCAGTTCATTTAAAATACCTAGGTCAATGTTGTTCTGTGGTATTAACTATAAACCACCAAGTTTTATGTTTACAACTTTACAAGTTATCACATTAAAATATTAATTAATAATATACAAATTAGTTAAATTAAACTCTATAGTGGAGTGTATAGTTTTTAAAATCATTTGCAGTAATTTCCTAATTATGTCAGCGCTGAGCGAAGTTGTCAATTCTAATTGTGTAATATCAAATCAATGTGTACCAAATTCAAGTGAAAATATTGAAAAAAAAAAAACCAACTGAAACAGACGATGAGTGTTGGTTGTATCATTATAATTCTGATATTTCCGAAGAAGAATTTAGAAGAATGGGTGAAATAGAAATGGGAAAGTGGATGATGTTTATTAAAAAGTCAGAGTTGGATCAAATGTGGGAAAATTGTTGTAATTTGTATGATGCAAGTAAATTAAATGGAATTGTAAGTATGAAATGTTCGACCAATTACAAAAATCCAAGATCCTCTAATGATGCATTGGGTGTCATTATATTTTATTGCGGGCCATCATCTGATGAATGTAAAATGTTAGAATATGGTAAAAATCTTTTAAAATTCATTCCTTATTATAACAATTACGGTCATATGGCCTACAAAAGTGATGTACAAACCTTACGAGGTACTCGTAAAACTGGCCAGACTAAAAATTGGTTGTATAAGTTACCAGTACCTAAAACCCAAGATGGACTAAATTTTTTAATGTAAATATTTAAAAAAAAATAACAGATGAAAATATTTTTTTTTATATATATTTTGAATACTCAAATCTAATTATTAGATTTTTAGTAAATACAGTTTTTAAAACACCTTATTGTAAGTTATTAAATAAGTATTTTTTTTTATACAAAACTATATTATGCTAAAAAAAGCAAAATATATCTACGTGGTACTATAAGTTCTTAATAACTAATAATAAGTAACTTAATTCTTATCATTAATAATATCTAAAACTCTAAACGAATGCATTGTACATTATTAATGCTAAAATTAAAATATATTTCTTTTACCTATATATCATGTAAAACTATTTTTATTTTTTTAATGGAAATTGATTTAAATTAAAATTAAGCATTGTGTTAAAGAAATAATGTTACTATTAAAAAATTATGGTAACCAAAATATTTAAAACACAACTATCATAATTTCAATAATTGTAAGAAACTAAGGACTTATGTTAATTATAATTACCTTATACCTATGTACCTAAAACAAAATTTAATTATATAACTACTCTGCAAGTGTTATTATAAATTTAAAATTTAAATATAATTACCTACCTACTGTCATTGTTTATTATCTAATATATAAAATTCTCGTGTCACAGTTTTCGTTGCCATACTCCTCCGAAACGGCTTGACCGATTTTGATGAAATTTTTTGTGCTTATCCGGTATCTATGAGAATCGGCCAACATCTATTTTTCATCCCCCTAAATGTTAGGGGTTGTCCACCCCTAAATTTTTTTTTTATTTTTTAGACAAAATTTTTAATTTCTATTTTTTTATGATACAACATACAAAAATACATACAATCCTCAATTTTCACCCTTCTACGATCAACCCTTATTTTTTAATAGCCATTTTAGTAATTTAATCATTTTTCCTCTCCGGTCGAAAACTGATGTATCGTCATTTAATTAGTTATCCCCGCCAGATGTCTACAGGTGTCACTTCTGACCGAGTAAACAGCACGGAGTAGGGATGAGAACGAAGCCGGTCTCCTTTCTTTCTCACTCCCTACACAGTTGTCGGCCATCATTATTGTTTATGCATCAAGTGTAGTAGTAACGTTGACAATTATTATTTTATTATTTTATTATTTTATTATTATTATTTTTATTTTTTTTATTTTTTTATTATTATTATTATTATTATTATTTTTTTATTATTATTTTTTAAATCTGAAGATACAAATGTTGTTGCCAGGGAACTTGGTATCATATAAATCTATTGATACAGTTTGCGACGACCGCGAAGCAGTAAATTTTCCCACAGAGTTTTTGAACTCACTGGATTTGCCAGGCATGCCACCGCATAATTTACAATTAAAGGTTGGATCTCCAATTATCTTGCTTCGTAATTTGAACCCGCCCCGGCTGTGCAACGGTACGCGATTAGTCATTCAAAAATTAATGAAAAACGTGATCGAAGCCAGGATTTTAAATGGCAAGTTCAGAGGTGAAAATATACTCATACCACGGATTCCTATTATACCTACAGATGTGCCAATTCAATTCAAACGTATTCAGTTTCCGATTAGATTGGCATTTGCAATGACTATCAACAAATCCCAAGGTCAAACGATGTCTGTTTGTGGATTAGATTTGAGAACACCATGTTTTTCACACGGACAATTATACGTGGCATGCTCTCGAGTGGGTAAACCATCCAGTTTGTTTGTGTTAGCTAAAGATGGACTAACAAAAAATATTGTTCACGCTATAGCATTAAGAGATTGATATTGTTTAATAGTGTTACTGTCGTAATTGTTTAATTAATGATATATAATTTAAAGGAATAAATTATAATATAACTTAAAAATAATGTTTGCCTTTTGTTATTTTTATATTCCCTCATCGTTCACAGCGCTCCATGCTTATTTCACGCATATACCACATTCTTACATACATACAATATACACATTCTAACATACATACATACTTACAATAAGTAAGCTATTTTTTGTCTACACTAGAAATTACTAGGAAATTATTTATATGGCAAAACAACGTTTGCCGGGTCAGCTAGTATAATATATAAATATTAAATATTATTATGAGTATTAAATTTAATGTTTCAATTCACAAGTATTGTTATTATTAGTATAAGTATGGTGGCTGCATAATATAATATACAATAATTTGCAGTATAAATATCATTATTTTAAATGTTGATTAAAAATATATATAGATAAATTACTGATACCTAATTGTTATATTTTTGGAATTAACATATAATATTTAAAAATTGGAAGATTAGTGTTATAACTAATTATGCTTCCAGAAGTCAATGCCAGCAGTCAAATAATTAAATATTTAAAATAAATGAGAATGACATTTTTAAGTTTTCAATTTTTTATTACATTCTGTTTCTTTATTTTTCACTAAGCTATATGGATAATCAAATTCAACTACTGTACCCTTAAATCAGTGGTTCCCAACTCAACAATAGACACGGACCACTTTTATAAATTTTTCACCGTCACGGACCACTCCCTGATTTTAACCCCCCCCCCTCTTTATACCACTTATTTTTTTTATAGTTTTATATATAGTTTATAATTTCTAGGTAGGTACAAAATAAAATCAGAAATACAGTTTATGTCGTGGAAAAATATTTTAACTTATTTATTTAAAAATTTAATTTAATAAAAAAAAGCTGATACAAAATTAAATTTTACATTTTACGAACTTACTAATTAATATTAATTAACTTATTCAATGAGAAAAAAATATAACAAATGTATATTATTGAGTATTAATGTGACTTATTAGGGCGCGCTTCTTTTACCAGTTGTGAAATTCTTGGAACGATGCTGTTGCTTAGTGCCAGTCGCATATCATCACTTGGATTCAGACGATTTCGTTGTTTATTTTTTATAGATAATAGTGAAGAAAATCCTTGCTCACATAAATATGTGGTTGAAAAAACCATGAGGAAACTTCTTGAACGTTGTTGACTTCGACAGTGAAAGGATTACGAATTAACTTCTTAACAACATCAGTGTCTACTACACCATATTCTGGAAAGTATCTGGTAAATTCCTCTTTAAGGACTCTTAAGTGTCCTAATACATTATTCTGAATATCTTCTGTAAAACATTTGTAGTGTTCGTCATCAATAAGAACTCGCAGTGTAGGAAATACAGAATAATTTTTCACCTGAGTTTTGTCAATCCAAAGATTTATCTTGCAGACAAAAGCGCGAACTTATCTTCAAATACGAAAATATTTGCGGAACCTTCAAGTTTAACATTACCAGAACCTTGCAGTTGCAAATTTAGGTAATTTAAGTGGGCAAATATATCCGCAAGATATGCAATTTGCATTTCAATTTTTGGCTCACAAAGTTGCTCATGTAAATAGTTCATACCTTTATCGATTAAAAAAACCTCTCGAGGTTAACTCCTCTCGAAGCTCAAATAAACGTGCCAACATATTTCGTTTTGAAAGCCATCTTGTTTCAGTATAAAATAGTAATGTTTCATGCTCAGCGTCCATATTTGCACATAATTTTTGAAAAACACGTGTATTGAGTGCACTATTTTTAACAGCATTCACTAACTGTATGGATATTTTCATCGCAAAAGCTATACCCGCATGACCGAATGTTATTTATATCCGTACATAAATTGTCATCGGTTGCGATAGTGTGTTATCACGCTGTTACTTAGACGCTAAGCCGTTAATAACAAAAAATATCAAGTACAATTTCGCTCATTTTTTAAATTTAAATTTTTTTATCCGCGGACCACTTAAGATGAGTCGACGGACCACCAGGTGGGAACCACTGCCTTAAATGGTCTAAGACTACCAGCATAAATTACAAATATAATTTTTTTATAAATATCTACATAATATGTCTACACAGTACCACATATTAATCGTGTATTTTATATTTTATGATAATATATTAATATTATTTTCTTATGACTTATTGTAGGCACAACTCCACATGGTACCTATGAGGACGTCCATACCCATAGGATATGCTCCGTCTTACAGACACATAACATACCATATTGGTCGTTCTGAATAATTGATTTAACTCTGTTGTGTTTAATTTTAGAGAGAATTTACCAATTACTAAATTAAGAAGTAAGAATATTATCTAGTTAATGGGATAGATTTTTTTTAATATTAAATTTATAGCAAGTATTTTAAAATAGTAAATTGCTTGTACATTTTAAAATTCTCATTAGTCATAAAATATTTTAAAAACCCTGTCATCGGCTAGATAATATTCTTACTTTTAATTGTAATAGCTTAATTCACTCTTAAATTAATTATTCAAAATGTAATATTTGCTATGTTATGCATTAGTAAGACGGAGAAAACTTATGCAGGTATGGTGCAACAATTAAAAGGTATAGTGGAACCTCGATAAGTTAAAAGTCAAGGAAAATAAAATTTGTTCAACATGTTGAGGTTTTCGACTTACTAAGCTTATATTAGCTTAGGTTAGGTTAAGCAAGGGAACGGAATTTATTTCGACATGGTTCCACTATATTGTCTGTACCTATATTTTTAATTGTGTTATAAAGTCCAGGATTTATATAAATAATATATTATAATGATTTCTCAGTTTAATTTACTATCGTCGTATTCATATAAATAATATATTTAATAAAAAAAAAAGGCGGGTAAGTGGATGTCGCTCCGCTGTACAGTAGGTTACAAGTAGGTCACTGTATAATGGATGATATTAAATTTGAATTTAATGATACAATATCATTGTATACGAAAAACGATTCTGAGCGAAGACGGTATGTCAGTCTAGGATATTTTAAATTATATATTGATATTGTTATTATACGGTAGCTGGTAAGTTTAATTAATATTATTCATATTATTTAATTATTAACCTAAAACTATCAGTGATGCTGAAAAAATATCAAAATACCTACGTACTTTTACTCGTTAATATTGATTTTAATATGTAATTTGGTCCAAATTTGAACTTAAAATGTCTGTAAAAAATAATTGTGTTTTTATATTTTTTATATTTTTTGATTACATTTATATTACTGTTTATTATAATCTTTGTTTTAAATTTTCAATCCTTAGTTATAAAAACTGACCATTTTATAATTGTTTAATTACAATGATTGATAAGTTTCGAGATTTTGATAAATTTTGTCAAAATTCGAACTTTAAATGCTTATAAAAAAAATGTGTGCCTATGTATTTATAATATTTTTCAATTGCTATTGTAACAATATATCAGGAGCCTTGTATTAAATTTTCATGATATTTGGTCCAACAAACAAAAATGTATTGGTATTTGTATAAAAAAAAACAAAAAAATTGAAAATTAAAATGGTCCGTAAAAAGCTCAAAAACAGTCAAAATATATTGCAAATTAGATGGTGTATAGAAAATGCTAATATAAACATTCAGTGAAATTTTCATGCATCTACAGTTATTCGTTTTTAAATTGCAACGAAGTAAGAAAATCGTGACATGAGAAATCGAATGAATATCAAATCTTGTAAAAACTTGAACTTAAAATGGTCATTAAAATGTATTTTGACTTGCTTACAAACATTTTTATATTGATAAAATTAGGCAAACTATAGAATCTTGTATTACATTTTCAAACCTTAGATTTAAAAAGAAAATTTTTTATGAATTTCTAACTCAAAATAAATTGCATATTTTCGTCATTTTTACGTATTTTGTCAAAATTTGAACTTTAATTACCTATAAAAAAAAATTGTGACCACGGATTTTTAATATTTTTTATCTGCCTTTGAAACTATGACGTATAGAAGCCTACTATTAAATGTTCAAGATTTTTTACCCAACAAATAAAATTTTACTGACATTTATAGAAAAAAAAAAACTAAAAAAATTGGTAGGTACGCAAATACGCAATGTTATTGGCGATAGAAACTAGAAAGCTTACACATTTTTAGGCATTCGGGGCCTCGGGGGGTGGATCTTTATCGGGCATAGACATATAATAATTATATTATATGTCAGTGGCGGACGCAGGGGGGGGGGGGTTGACCCCCCCCACAATGAATGGATGATTAATTTAAAACGTAATAGTTATTTTATCTTATGTACCTAAAAACAATTAATTATTCAAAAGACGTTAAAATATGCTAGAAAAAAATGTTTTGGTAAGAAAAGTGAATCTGTAATAATTTGTAATTTTTCAAAGGTTAGGTTAGGTTAGGTTAAAAGTATATTTGTGAAAGCTTTGGAAATAGCAGGTACAGTTGATGTCCGTTTATTGGTTCCTCGGTATGTCAAACGCCAGCAAAACCGTTACAACTATGAAGGAGATCCCGAAACGTACTACCGTCGATCCATTTTTATTCCATTTTGAGACCACTTATTAGATCAACTCAAATCCAGGTTTCTCGATCATCGTGAATTAATTTCAAAAATACAAAATATTTTACCAACAAAGTGCAACTGACAACAGAAGAAATAGTCTTAACAGTCAAAACGTTTAGAAAGGAGTGGCCAAATGACATAAAGGGATCTGATGAAGATTTAGAATCGGATATCACAATGTGGCGCAGGTAGCTTTGTTTTTTATTATTTTAGGTATTCTTTGTTCTTTATATGAAAACTTATTTATATTATTATTTCAGACATTGTTCAAATACGCCTGAAGAAAAAATGCCAAAAACGTTTGTCGATGCTCTAAACTTTTGCGAATCTACGTTATATCAGTCTATACATCGATTTTTGCAAATTGGAGCAACACTTCCCGTTTCAGTTGCTTCGAGTGAAAGATCATTCTCTTGTCTCCGTAGATTAAAAACCTATTTACGAAACAAGACGGCGGAGGACCGATTGAATGGATTAGTATTATTGAACTTATACAGAGACGTAGAGGTATCTTATGAAGATATCTTGAATATTATGGCAAAAACACCGAAGCGGATAAATTATTGATTTTATAATTAATTTTTATGACTTCTAAAAATACAATAAATAATTATTTCAAAATAATGGTAATTATTCTTATTTTTTCAACCCCCCCCCCCCCCCGAAATTTTTTCCTGCGTCCGCCACTGTTATATGTAATGTATGTGTACAATAATTCTATTATGATATGTTCATGGTAACCGCCAACTGGAAAAATATGAATTATACATTTATAATTTATATTTTTTTCCAGTTGCCCATTACAGCTTATCATTTTCTATTGCCAATATTGAATATTGACCAAGTATTGGTATATTTTAAATAATCGTATTAATATAGTTGAGGCTAATGGTTTTTACCATCAGTATACCTATTTAAGCATTGACCATGCCTACTGACTACTGAGTTTAAATTTAAAAAAAAAAATCGAAACATCAAAACATGATTCGAAGACTTCAAAGTTCAAAGACTTAAAGTCAGGCGTGGATCAACAACGTGTAAACGACATTAAGCAAGAACAACAATTGACCTGATGTTTTTGTTATCCTGATAGATAAAAAAATTAAAATATTGTTATTGTTATTTGTTACACATTTTACGTTTGTTTTTAAGTATTTATTATTTTGTACAGCAGTATAGCATTTCACATTACAACATTGAACATTTAAAATAGAATAACGATCTGATAGAAAAGTAATTATTAATTAGTATATCATACAGAATCATTTGAAGAAGGCTCATTTGCATCAATATGCCGATGATCAAATTGCAAAGTTCGGATGGCGAAGTGTTTCAAGTAGATTTCGAGATCGCCAAAGCATCGGTGACTATTAAAACTATGGTCGAGGACTTGGGCTTAGAAGAGGAAGACGAAGAAAATGTGCCGTTGCCAAACGTAAACGCTGGAATATTAAAGAAAGTTATTCAGTGGGCAACCTATCACAAGGATGACCCACCTGCAGCCGAGGATGACGAAGGACGCGAGAAGCGAACAGACGATATATCCAGCTGGGATGCAGATTTCCTGAAAGTGGATCAGGGTACACTATTTGAACTCATATTGGCTGCCAACTATTTGGACATCAAAGGCTTGTTAGACGTTACATGTAAGACCGTTGCTAATATGATCAAGGGAAAGACTCCTGAGGAAATAAGGAAAACATTCAACATTAAAAATGATTTCTCAGCTGCTGAAGAGGATCAAGTACGTAAAGAGAATGAATGGTGCGAAGAAAAGTAACTTATCCTTACCTACAAGTGAATATAATAATATGAATGTACTATTTTTTTGTTTACCAGGTCATAATTTTTGACATTTAAAATATCTATACTTTTGCTTTATATTTATTAAATAATTGTAATATGAACTTTTAAAGTTAAGTTATACTATAAACATAATTTGGATGAACACTTTTATATGTTTTACATACTTAATTTTGATTAGTCTTATTAAACTATGTAATAGTAGTCCTTAAATATATTTCACAATTTTATTGCTTTTTGCGCGTCAATTAAGTAATTATTACAACATGCCAGGTAGTTATACATGTTGTTACGTGTGATATTCATTAAACAACAAATAACTATTCATCGTTACTGTTCAATTGATATAGTATGATACAACTCTTTGTTTATGAATTTTATTTTATTTATATTCTATGATTGTTTGATTTTTTTTTTTATGTATAGTATGAACAAAAATTAGAAACATGATGAATTTATACTTGTATAACATTTAAGAATAAACCAATTTTTTACTGAACATTAATTAGTTGTATGAAAATAAATTGCTCATGTGATAAATATTACCAATTTTTGCTATTGACCTCAGTTTTTTGTGTAAAGAACATTATTGTAGAATATAGTAACAAAAATGTTTGTAATATGTATATTAAGAAATGTATGAACTAAATACGAATTAGAAATTACACGGTTTATTTTATAATTATTTTTCATTATAAATACGATTGTTTTAATGCTATTTATTTACTCATTGGTATGAATTATACAGTGGCATCAAAAATATAACTCAGGTAGCTCAATTGAACTGTCTTCAAAATTGGGTGGGTAATAAAGTAGTTATTTTCTACTATAATTTTATTGAATATAAGAATGTCATACAATTATTTATACATAATTAGTTAAGCCCGTTTATCAGACTTTGAAGGGGTGGGTGGGTTAATCAAACTATTTTAACTGCCAGTTTTAATTTAATTCGGCGCCACAGGTCTTATAACATGGAGAAAATTTAGTATAGACCTTAGTATAGAAAATTACTTCAAATGACAATTATGTATTATATAATACTTTAAGAGATTTAAAACTTACACCAGTTTTTTTTTATTTAATGACGTAGTATTGTGGTGTATAATTTTGCAACTGTTGTAATAAATGAATTGAGACGACGTCTACCTTTATGTGTTCAGTGTTGTTTCTATTTTACAACAACTTAGTTAATTTGCATTCAGCAGTTCAAATTTGTTGTTAGCTTCAATATTAGATGAACTGACTGTTTGTCAAACTTATAGGTAAGAACATTATCTACGTTCTCTCGTTGATAATATTTAACAATTAATACTTTACTCATAATTATTTGCTTAACATTTTTAAAATAAATACCAAAAAGAGAACACAGATAATATTCCAGACAACTTTAAGACTGGCAAACAGTCAATTCATTCCAATACTTAAGCAAACAACACAAGGTTGGAACTGCTAATCATACATTTCACGTTTGTAAGACGAAGACAACAAATCAGATACATTCTTTTAAACATATGATTATATCAGAGTATGTCTACATATAATACCAATTACCAGTATATTATGATTGATCCAGTTTCATCATCATTTCAACCTAGTACCACAGTCAATGCATATAATGAAATTACATATTTCACAATACTCCTAAACAAAATTATGCTCGGTCAGTCGGTCAGCTATACACCACTATATTACGTGAAGTATATACAATTAGTATATTTTATAACCTTTAAATGTTGTATTATATTGTGGTTATACCCGTATATTAATAATTAAATGCTATAAAATGTATCGACATAGTACCACGAGTTATAAATCATAGAAATGCATTTGCATTTAAAGACACATAGCATATTAATTCGTTCTAACATGGTCAGTAATGTTTATCTGAAAATTATCCTATTAGGTACTCAGAAACATTATTCGTCCAAAATTGAAATATTAACTATTCAATTTAAGATAAGTGTTAAAGGCTTAAGGCATAAAAATACATAATTATGATATCAGACAAAATTCCAATTGAGAACTTAAAAGGGCTAATATCAACATTTTGAATTAGGAAAAAAATATGATATTTTTGGAATGAATTAAGAAAATAGGTAGTAGTATATATTATAATATACATGCAAAATGTGGTAACACTTTTTATAATTTGATAGTGATAAATTACTTTTTGCACAACTTAATATCATAATTATTAAATTTGAATTTTAAGTGTTGACATCACTAGTTTTTGTATTACAGCGACAATTATTAATATATTGATATATCATTTGTAAGCCATAGTGTGAAATTAATAAACATAGAATTTTATTTTATTATTTATGATTAAAATGTTTGTATAATCTATACTAAAAACCATTATTTTATCTCAAAGGCGCAGCATAAGGTAAAATGTTAACTTTAGTACAGCCTTCCAGTGGTTTTTGCTATGGTTAGATTGCTGGTCTAAGAAATTTACATTCCACCACGAAGACGGAGTACTAAGTGAAGTGTTGATTCTTTCTGAATATTGTAGTCAGATAATGTACGACCATCTTCCAGTTGTTTTCCAGCAAAGATCAATCGCTGTTGGTCAGGTGGGATTCCTTCTTTGTCTTGAATTTTAGCTTTTACATTTTCAATAGAGTCTGACGATTCTACTTCTAAAGTGATGGTTTTGCCAGTAAGAGTCTTTACAAAGATTTGCATTCCACCTCGAAGACGGAGTACTAAGTGAAGTGTTGATTCTTTCTGAATATTGTAGTCAGATAACGTACGACCATCTTCCAGTTGTTTTCCAGCAAAGATCAATCGCTGTTGATCAGGTGGGATTCCTTCTTTGTCTTGAATTTTAGCTTTTACATTTTCAATAGAGTCTGACGATTCTACTTCTAAAGTGATGGTTTTGCCAGTAAGAGTCTTCACAAAGATTTGCATTCCACCTCGAAGACGGAGTACTAAGTGAAGTGTTGATTCTTTCTGAATATTGTAGTCAGATAATGTACGACCATCTTCCAGTTGTTTTCCAGCAAAGATCAATCGCTGTTGGTCAGGTGGGATTCCTTCTTTGTCTTGAATTTTAGCTTTTACATTTTCAATAGAGTCTGACGATTCTACTTCTAAAGTGATAGTTTTGCCAGTAAGAGTCTTCACAAAGATTTGCATTCCACCTCGAAGACGGAGTACTAAGTGAAGTGTTGATTCTTTCTGAATATTGTAGTCAGATAATGTACGACCATCTTCCAGTTGTTTTCCAGCAAAGATCAATCGCTGTTGGTCAGGTGGGATTCCTTCTTTGTCTTGAATTTTAGCTTTTACATTTTCAATAGAGTCTGACGATTCTACTTCTAAAGTGATGGTTTTGCCAGTAAGAGTCTTCACAAAGATTTGCATTCCACCTCGAAGACGGAGTACTAAGTGAAGTGTTGATTCTTTCTGAATATTGTAGTCAGATAACGTACGACCATCTTCCAATTGTTTTCCAGCAAAGATCAGTCGCTGTTGGTCAGGTGGGATTCCTTCTTTGTCTTGAATTTTAGCTTTTACATTTTCAATAGAGTCTGACGATTCTACTTCTAAAGTGATGGTTTTGCCAGTAAGAGTCTTCACAAAGATTTGCATTCCACCTCGAAGACGGAGTACTAAGTGAAGTGTTGATTCTTTCTGAATATTGTAGTCAGATAATGTACGACCATCTTCCAGTTGTTTTCCAGCAAAGATCAATCGCTGTTGGTCAGGTGGGATTCCTTCTTTGTCTTGAATTTTAGCTTTTACATTTTCAATAGAGTCTGACGATTCTACTTCTAAAGTGATGGTTTTGCCAGTAAGAGTCTTTACAAAGATTTGCATTCCACCTCGAAGACGGAGTACTAAGTGAAGTGTTGATTCTTTCTGAATATTGTAGTCAGATAACGTACGGCCATCTTCCAATTGTTTTCCGGCAAAAATCAGTCGCTGTTGATCAGGTGGGATTCCTTCTTTGTCTTGAATTTTAGCTTTCACATTTTCAATAGAGTCTGATGATTCTACTTCTAAAGTGATGGTTTTGCCAGTAAGAGTTTTCACAAAGATTTGCATCTTGAGACTGAAAATAAAAGCAAACAAATTCAATAGGTACAATAATTACATTTTGAAAAACTGTACCTTAAAGACTTTTAGTTTGTTGAAATGATATCATAAACCAGGTGTGAGGAGGGGAATGTGGTGTTAAATTGTTTTAAAAACGTTACTTCTGATATTTATATTTTATCGGGCATTATTGTGTAATAATTTTAAATTAATTTTTATGAAAGTGAATACAATACCTATATGTTGTTTTAAACATTTTAAATAGTAGGTCCCCAAATAATAATTGTTTTCTTAAACTAAATAATAATAAAAATACTACGTTGAAGTTTTATTTTTAACAAAGATTATTATCATGACGTATATTATAAATTAGTAGATTCAATATCCTATATTAATCTTAACTTGGTTTTTTAGTCGTGAGGGCGGAGCAACCCATGAATTATACAGGATACCGAACAAACGTGTAATAAGTGAACCATACGTATAATAGAGGTGTGGAAAAATATAGTATTTACAGCAAAGGGCCTAAATGGCCAGTATCTAAGGCTAAAAAAAAAATCAAAGAAACTGTAATCAATTTTGTAACATTTATTAATTGTTGAATAATTATGAGAATGAATGTTGTATTAAATGTGGACATGATATAACCTACTATAATCAAAAAGAATTTGGATAATAATGTAAGCTTGTAATAAACCTCTGATTGTGTACTTAATCTGTTTCATATAATTTGTTTTAGGCATTTACATTTTAATTAAAATGAAAATATTTTAAATTTCAATAGGTAAAACTTCAAACGAAAATTAATACTTTATACCACATCCAATACAGGATCTTATATAATATTTTTAACTATATTTATAATACTGTAGGTATTCATAATGTTGAATGTAAAGATTGTTTAAAGGAAGAGTGCATAATGGATACTACAGTCCCAATAAGTAGGTACTACAGATAAAGCAAATATTACAAGGTAGTAAAACCTGTATTCTTAATAGGTAGGTAGTAGGTACACATAATTACTACATAAATAATTATTTTTAATTTTTCTTTGGATCAATGATTAAAAACCTAACCTTGAAATAAGCCTTGAATAAATACAAATAAGAATACTAATAGAATTACTGATGTAGTGGCATTTTTACAAAATTGATCATGAGACTTAAATACTCCACGACACGAGTTTATAATTTATAATATATGTCCATTTTAATACCTAGTTGAAATCTATGAAATTTTATATTTGGTGGAGGTACTTGTCAAGTTGCACCGTTCATCCTATTTCTAAACAGTGTATAATAAATACCTTTCTCAAAAATGTATGAATCTTACTTCTTAGTTAAAACAATGTCAAAAACAAGAATTAAACAACACTTGAATTGGTAGGTTAATATGCTACTCTTTCTGAATTTCTAGAGAGGCAAAAAACATAAAAGAAGATAACTATAATATAGCTAAACTATTTTATTCATAGTAAGTGCGTTCAATAAAACACTGTTTTACCTAAACATTGTACTTGGTTACGATTGTTTATATTAATAGGTTTTTTATTTATTGTTTGTACAGCCGTTATTTATGGTATTATAAATTTATTAAAATACTATTTGAAACTGGTAATTTAACAAGCTCGCAGAGTGAGTTTTCATAACTTGTTTAATTTAAATTATACAAACTAACACTGAAAAATTATATTCTGAGTTTTATAATAATGACTCATGAACCAAGTAGGCAAGTTTATTAAAAAAATATTGAACCTGACTAAATACTGCGGAGTCTAACTACCTACTCCATGATACTTAACATTTTTATGAGACAGTAAATAATGAGTTTGAATGTAAAAAATCAAAATATATGCAATGATTTGCCTCTAATAGTCTTAATACATATTAGCAGTCGATAGTCATGCAAGATTTAACCATTACACAATACTATATAATTCAGTATCGACATAAAAGCAACCCAGGTCCCAGAGACAAAGGAAACCCAAACGACCTTGACCGGATGACAACGCAACATAATGATTGTACAACGCAATACAACAATGGCGGCGGCTCCGGCCGATGTCGTATCCACTATCCACTTGATACTATCCAGTATCGAGCTATATCCGTCTTTAAACATAGTAAAACTAACATTTTTCCCAAGAAATAGTTATTCAAAGTAACATTGGTAGGTATATTATCGCCAAATGAAATAGTTTGATTATGGGGAAGGAATGAAGGATAGCAGTCACGAGAGTGAACATCGCCCGATCAAAATTGATACATTTTAACAAATTGATATTAAAATATAATTACCTTGTTGTTTAAAACGTATGGGATTTGATGTTCGACAACGTTCGTTATTTGCTCGAAGTTGGAAAATAACTATGGAAACTCAGGAGATCAAAACAATGACAAATGATCGTGACTCGACGACTACTTGGTCAGCAACAACGGGTACGGCTGAACTGCAACGACTGAGCAATGAGAACAGTAAGAGAACTGAGTAGCCTCAGTACTGACTGCCAACGCCCTACTGTACAGTCTGCACTGCTGTACAATAGGAGGTACAATATACAAACGTCACTGTGTAGACGCGTAGAGTGCACGAATTAAGATATACAGAATACGAAACGAACTTGTGATAAGTGAAACCTTCTCACGTCGTGGCTAGACTACTAGCGCTTAACAGGATAGTTTTGTGTTAACCGGGAGAATAAGGAGCTAATGTCATTTAATACCTTATTCTCCCGGTACCACAGAACAATCCTATTTAAGCGCTAGCTGTCATGCCGAACAGCGATGAGCGAGAGGACTAAGAAAAAACATTGACAAGACCCTTCCGGTCCTTATCATGACGTATATTATGTATCTTAAATCGTGGTAGTAGTTGTAGTACGGTAACGAATATACATAGATTTATTCAACTGAACGGATGGAAAATATGAAATCAGAATGGGTTTATGGGATTTAAGGAAATCGGAAACCGGCAACAGTGGTAATATTGCCAATTGGGAAGGAAAACTCTGGCCGCCCATATTTTAGTCCGCCATATTGGAAAGGCTCAACAGTTTTTCCAGATAAGAAAATCACTAGTTTAGTCTAGTTCTGTATAAATTGGCTAGACTGTCAAACGAACTGACGCAGCGATTTTTTTTTCAAAATTAATATTATTATTATCATTAAAATTTAATTATTGATAATTATTATTGAAATTTTTATTTTATTTTATAGAATTAAAAACGCAGGTTCTGGAAATTTTATAAAAGATGATATTATATCCGATTGTTAGCTCCATCAAAATAAATTGTGGTCTGATATAATAATTGTGAAAACGCAGTCCAATAACAGATAGTAGAAATTGACAATATAAAATATAATAGGTATAACTATAAATCCTAAGACAAACGATCCTCAACCACTTACATTAAAAGTATAGATGAAATAAATAAATATATTATAAAATATTGAAAAAATATAATATAAGATATTAAAATAATTAATATATTTAATAAATAAATTTACAGCTATGGGAATATATTAAAGACAAGTTAGTTATATTAAATAGGTACAATATTTGTATCCAGGCCCAAAAGGTAGGAATCGTCGTGGTTGGTCGTGGAAATATTATAAAATCGTAAATCCTACTGAGGGGCATTTTTCTATGGCTGTGTACGAATAAAAAACCTATTAGAAGTTGTTCAATATTTTTAAATTTTTTCCCAGATCCAAAAGCCGCAAGCGCGTCCGTGAAAAACTGTCGGAAAAACGAAATTATTATAATACTAATTGTATCTTTCCGAGAGGTTTCGAAAAAATTTGGCACCTTCACGTCAGTCACATTTATTTCAATTTTCAATAATATAAAAAGTGTATTCCTAACCTTACGCTTTTAGTTATATTAAAATAAATAGATTAATAAAAGTGAATAATTAACTATAGCTACCTACCTACGTAATAATAATATATTTTAACATTACATAATAATTTTTAAACTATAAGCAACGTAATAATATTGGTTTGGGCGCTTCATGCTCGTAGAAATAATTTAAACTTTTGAAATATTATTTCGGAATTAATCCGATCGGCGATATTTTGGACAATTTTGCGATTACATAGTATATTGTACAAAATTATTATTGTGGCATATAAAATTATTGATGTGGTAACACTGCGGAGTTTTACGGTAATGATATGAGTCCGGTTTTTTAAATTTTTTCTCCAGACACAAAAGCCAGAGTTCAACCATTTATTATTACTTTTTATATAAAACATTTATTATTAATATTATTATGTATAATATATCGTATAATAGCCCTTGTGGCATGAAATGTTGTATTCCTGGGTGTCCGAGTAAACGGAAGGACGCCGCATTCCTTTCTCCGAGAAGCTACTTTTCATTTCCTAAGGATAGTTCTAGGTATGTTCTATTTGATTTCTTATTTATAATACTTCAAACCCTAATATTCAACATTTTTTTTCAAGCTTATGGCACAGAGTGAATGAAAAAGTCGCATGATTGCTTAACAACTACCTAACTTGCATTTTTTCTAATAATCTAAAAATGTACTTGTTGTGAGTACTCACAGATGAAGTGATACTTCTTTAAAGAGGGTATGAAAAAAAATGTATTTATTATTATTATTGTAGGTACAAAGATAAGACAAATTATTATTAATTATTACCATTGAAACCATAGTGTAATGACAGGCGATAATCTTTTTTTTCCATACACTCTGTTAAGAAGTTTTACTTCAAAAACTATAAAGTCATGTTATATTGTTATAGATTGTTATTATTATAGATGTACTAGTTGGTTGGACAAATGCAATTGCAAATCATTAATGCCCATTGATCCTGTAATTCTGAACAGAAAATATAGACTTTGTTCTTTGCATTTTGAAGAAAAAATGTTTAGTAACTACCAAAAAAATAGACTTAAATCAGATGCCATACCAACAATATTTCAAAATTTGGTTGAAGGGGTTCCAATTGTTGGGCAACTTCAAATTCCATCGAATGATTGTATTAATGTTAATAATGATCAGACTCCATCTTGTTCAACATCTAATGCAGGTAAATAATACATATTTTTTTGTACCCATATATTGTATCAATTTTTTTTAATTGAGTAAATATTGTGATTTATGTAGTTACCTATTATGTGATGCTTAATCAAAAAGGTTAAGAAACGCTAACTAATTTTACAATTACTAAACAATTAAATAAAACTTTAAAAATTAATTAATCATAAAAAGAAAAGTACTAATAGTGATATTTATATTTTTAATTTTTATTTTAGACTTGTCTAATATTAGCATTCCAGTTACCACATCAGATGCATGAACGTTGTCTGCAATTGAAATGAGTAATATGGGTGTTCAATCACTTAAGGATCTTTCAGGAAATACTCCTAAGAAACTTAAAATTCTTGAAAGGCTTGCGGAAGAAATTAGAAAATTGGAAAATAACCAATAGCCTACTTTCTTATTTCTATGAGTTGTACTGTACTGATTCAAAAGATAAAATTTGAACTGCAATTTGTCACTTTCGAAATATTAAACTTAATTATAACTACTTGAAATTTATTTACTTTTTCTGATTGTTTTAAAAGTCAACAACTGATTCATTAGCTTATAAACTTATAGTATACTATTTCCATTATTATTATTTAAACATTTTTTAAACTTTTTATGTATTTTGATTAAGTTATTGGCTTCATCTGAAAGAAATTTTTGGTTATACCAATAAACTGAAATTGATGAAAAAATTAAATTATATCTAATAGTTTTTATAGTTAGGTATATCCAAATTATACAATTGATTCTTGTTTATTATTGTAAGAAATGTAGTCCGACAAAAATTAGCAGTTTTATTTTGAATACATTATTTCTACAAAAAATATATTACCACTCTTTTAATTGTTCTAAAAAGTTTTAATATCATGAAAAAAATTAAGATAATTGACTTATAATACTATATTTGACTACAGAGGCGGAACTAAAATATTTTACGCCTGGGGAGAATATATTAAAATAGCTCTAAATCATAAACCAAAGCTGAAAATATATCATTCACTTCAATTGTTTTCTAATAACTAGAAGTACAATTATAAACATACTACATACTCATTGACTTTTAAACACATAATAATGTTAACTAACAAAGTTAAAAATATCAAGCTAGTTCTTACTCATAGACAGTCTTGTAAAGTACTTAAGTATTCAAATACTTTTTAAGTTTACAAATACGTATTCTAAATACATTTGAAAAAAGTACTTGTGCACAGTATTTGAATACTTTTTTGAAAGTATCTGTATTTAAAATTAAATACTCTATTTTTAAATACTTTTTTCATCTTACTCTATGTGCAGAGACGCCAAATTTAAATAAAATAATACAAATTGTACTACCACTTGATTTATAGATAGTTCATCATTGTGTATTGATAAATTGTAATATTTTTAGAGACCTAAGTAATAGTATTTGATGGTACAAAGACTAAAAATTGCTGTATTTTTATTCTAATGATTAAATTTATCTATAATAGAACATAAGGTGAAGGTAAAAAGGTTAAACACATTGAAAAAAAAATAAATATATATTTGAAAATATCTATAAATACTTTTTAAAAGTATTTGTACTTGAATACTTTTTAAAAGTATCCTTTACAAGACTGGCCAAAACCCTAAGTAGCCTAAGTGCATTTGCACCAATATTGTTCACTGTTGATAATAATGCAGTTTATTATAGGTATTATTTTATTCCCTGCTTTTTCATTTTATTACTGTGCGGCTCATGATTCTGTTCTCACTGAGCCCCCTGTACTGGAAGATCGATAATATCGTCTCACAGAAATTCACGTTGCGTAATGAGAAATTAAAAATTAAAAAGTATTTAGGGTTAACGCAAGTCTGAAAACATTTTGGTTATTACACTCCAAAATATAATTTAGCCCAGTTAATAATATATTGTACTTCGAGTTCACTTAAGAGATTTAATTGTTCCGCTGACTTCGTCAAGTGATAAATTAGAATATACGTCAATTTATCGTCTAGGCCTATCGGATACGAATTTTATAATTATTTTACATAGAGGCATCGATCTGCAGGTTGTCGATATTAAACTTTAGAAATATCAATAAGATTTAAATTCATAAAAAACATTTACGAAGGGAGACGTGGTAGTCGACATCAAATGATTTTTAAGGAATGACAAAAAATTTGGAAGGGAACATTGGAGCTCACAGACAAATACTTAAGGAGCAAGAAAAAAATGTAGAAATTAATTTATATAACCCCAGTGGTTGTCGGATATCTAAATAATTGGTTTAGAAATATATTTATAAGATTACAATTGATATAAAGGAACGCGGGAGTGAGAAAAAAAATTAGAAAAAAATGTATAAGGCACCTGCAGGTTGTTGATATTTAAAAATTAGTTTAGAAATATCTACATGATTTATATTCATAAAAAAAAATTACGAAAAGGAACGTGGGAGTCCGCATCAAATACTTTTTAAGGAGTAAGAAAATTAAATTTAAAAAAAAATGAATATGGCACCAGGTTGTTAAGAAGAAAATCATTAATATTTAAACTGATAAAAATGTTTGAATGGGAACATTGGAGCCCGCAGGCAAATACTTTTTAAGGAGTGAGAAAAAAATTAATATGGCTTCAGGTTGTTAATTTTAAAAATATCTATTCTATATAATAAAATCATAAATATTTAAATTGATAAAAAAATTTTTAATGCAAACTGCAATCTCCAGATTCTTAAATAGAAAAAACTAATCATAATAATTAGCTCATTAAAGAATGATTATTAAGAGGCCATCAGTCTATCAATGTTTGAAAAATCTATACAAAAAAATCAACCATAGTTTAATGGATGAAAAAAAAATGTTAGCGCTGGAGACTGCAGTGAATTTTGAATTACAGTCCGATAATTTTAAATATAAATTAAAAAAGTTGAATATCAGCTGTTTTGGTCTTTGTAGATATGTCAGAAATAATCAGATTTTATAATTTTGTATAATGTGAAAAAAATGGGAAGGAATACATGGAAAAACTTATATAAAAGATTTTTAAAACAAAACTGTATTTTAAATTAAAATTAATTATTGTATACTTTATCTATTTACAATAACTTATCTATGTATACCGGCACAACACTAGCCAGTCGCCGTTAACACTGTGGTTAAAAATTATGATAATTGGTTAGGTTCTAATATTTTACCCTACTCTTGGCTAACCTAACGCAGCCTAACGAATAATATTTAAATATTTTCTTTCATTGTTATGTTTACAATATCGAATAGGTACCTTGATTGGCTTGATTGTTAGAAGGAAATGATCATTATTCATTGCAAAGCTCACGACCAGTGATGATAGTCGTCTATCATCACCATAGTCGTAACTAACCATAGGTTTACCTAACTAACCTCCTTATGACTTATTAGGACACTTTGAACAAAAAGATCCTGAGTTGGTTGCCGAACCTAAGTGTTTTTTTTATAAAGTTGAGCCGTTGATTGTTGACATCCTAATACTTAGATCATATTATACTATGAAGACTTGCCCAGCTCAACGTTGAAAACAATTTTAAGCACATATAACTATTTAAGTGACGAGTCTCTGACAGTCTGACATGTAGATTCACATAGAGAAATATGTGACATTTTTCTTGTTACATATGTATCATAGTCAGAGACTATATAGTGTCACTACTCACTAAGATTAAAATAGTAATATGTACTTGAAATTATCGTGATATGGGCCCATTCATAGTATATGATCTAAGGTTGCTACACTAACTGTGATAACAACTTGAAAGTATGATTGGATATAAATTGTAAAAGTAATAAATATTATAATGATTTATCAGCATGTATCATCTCCCTGTTACAAGTTTGTATTACTATTTCAGCAGATCTTATTAAGCATTGTTAGTTTTAATATTCGAGCAATTATTATTGTTTAAAACTAACAAAGCTCAACGATAAATGCTGAATGAAAATTTGGTATCTTTCACACTTGCAGTAAGAAACACTTGTAGACAACACATGCAGGCGAAACGTCTTATTTAAAGAAAATCTATTTAATGATTTAATTTAAGCTTATATTCTTATATTTTGTAAAAATAGGAAAATTTTGGGATTTGGACCATTTTTTAAACGTATTCAAATAATGGGAATGAGTTAAAAGGTTGTGATCATCACCTCGCTACTGTGGGGAGGCTCAAGCTATAACCAGATGTCCGTCATTAGCCTGTCGATGATATTGTTAAATACAATTTTGATGGTAGAAGGGAAATATAATGTAATAGACAAATATCTAAAAAGTCACTTTTTGTGTGTCCGATCCAATTATGTAAGTTATATGTTTTTGCGTATTCAATATATATGCATAATTAAAAAATAACTTATAACTTTTATTATAGTACGTACTTAATTAATTTAATTTTGAACAAGAACTAACAGTACATAATATTATGATAATGTATTATGTATGTTTGAACTCATAAGAACCATTCCAAAAAACAACTTGTTCATTGTTGGCTCTAAAATTTCGGCGGCACTATTAATCAGCCCCAACTTTAATATTAGGTGAGATTCATAACTATAGGAGGCCAATATTATTTTGGTGGAAACGAGTAACTCCCCCATAATAACTATTAAGCATTTAAAGTAGGTGCATATAAAGTCCAAATCGTCAAAATTCAACTGACAAAATTATGACAATTTTCGAAAAGTATAATTTATTTGTACTATTTGACTTAGATATTATTATTTATTATTATTCATATAATAATTTTATTACGGACTTCTTTGAGGAGGATTTCTAAGGTAGTCCTTTTGGTCGTCCGCAGTGTCCACAACAGACCTCGTTTTCGTTTGTAATAATATTTCAGATTGAAATATAACCTAACCTAACCAATAGGAAATCATTTAACTCTTAGCTCAAGAGTTTATAACTAATACAATCATGTTCATACAATATTTTTTGTTTTTACTAGAGTTAAGGTTTCGGCAACTGGGGTCATTAGCCTGGGGTACTGTTGATTTTAACACGTGTGTGTACGCTTGGCAAGGATTTGTTGCTAAAATTCCCGGGTGGTCACCCATCCGGAAGCTAGCAACACTGGTCGATGCGAATCGTGGGAAAAAAAGTCCAGATAAAAATAAATGAAAATATATCAAAATTTAAGCATAAATATGGTAAAATTGTTTCATAATAAAATGTAATACAGTTATAATAATAACAATAATAATGCTATATAAAAATGTAATATTATTATTCGGTGCACCTCTTCCTTATATTATGGCTTACGGCTGTTAAAAAATCTAAAACACCGATATTGCCCGCTTGTATTTGTATACATAAATTTTGCAGACGTTTTTCTACTGTCCGAGTTTGCCCTAGTTTTTTAACAGTTTTCGAATCTCCTACAGCATCTAAAGCTAATTTAGCTTTATCTGCGGAAATTTCCATTTTTATTTTCCTAATTAATTTCCAAATAGTTGGGTGCTTATGTCCACAGAGTTTTGAAAATCGGTTATTCCATCCTTCAGTCATATTATTTGTTCGATGCCCCCCTACTAAAGTGGCATTATGTACATTCAAACATGGACACTTCATAGAGCTGTTTTTTGAACACCTCCAACAAAGAAAATTAGAACATTCTTTGTGGAAATTGTACAAAAATCCCTTATGCGCAACCTGAGGGTATTTTTTGTTAGAATTAATTATTTCCAACTCCATTTTTTAATTTTAAACTTGCGAAAATATATAAAATTAAAAAACTAACGTTTAAACGATACGATACGATATTATACGATGTCATCCAAAAGACTGGCAACAGTCTCATTACCTATATCATGACTGTGTCTGATGTTCGAAAATGGGGAATTTTCTAATGTACAAATTAATATAGGATCAAAATATATGGCTTATGATAGTTATTATGGTAGATAACAAATATATTTTATATCTACCTATATATTACACACTAAAATAAGTACAAAGTACAACTGTACAACTGCAGTATAAACTATAAGAATAAGTATTTTGGTAAATTTTCCGGTAAACCTTTTTTTTCTATTATTTATTACTTATTATGGTAAATGACAAATATATAATATGTACAAGCATTTTATTCATTACACTTACACACTAAAATACAAAGCACAACTTACTTTAGAACTGTACAAGTAGGTACCTACAAGAATAAGATTTTCGGTAATTTTTTGACTTAGCTTTTTTTTTCGGGACTTTTTTTTCCGATTACCGGCCGACACTCAGAGCGTGTTCTCGTTTCAAGCGTGGCCCCGCACCACTAATATTTTTTTTATAAACGACAGTCCCTCGACGTCTCGACCTAGTAAGGCGATACGTAGGTACACTCAGAGCGTTACCAATTCTTTAAATTTTTTATTGAAAACATTTTTTAAATTCTCTGCGAAACTATAGTGGAACAACGCTATCTATGAGGAAAATATCTATAAATCTTGGAATGCACTTTGGATTGATTGGATAACGATTGTTATTGTGTCAGTTTAGTCGGTTAATTAGTTTTCCTTTCGGCTTCACTACGTCAGAAAAAATCTAAAAATGTGATCACCGTTTGCCACTTTTTAACATAGTGTGTCGCGTGGCTACGATGATAGATATATATACCTATATTTCATTTTGAAATACGTACCTACAAAATTGACAGCAAAATTATAATAAAAAGTCTCCAGGGGTGGAGATAAATAAACTTAATAAGTGATTAAGATGTTTACATACATTGAAATTGAAAATGATATATATTAAAATAGCCTATATTATGTATATTAAATGAAATATTAATTATAATTATAGTTGAAAATGTAACGCTATCGATTTGTAAAATTATTTATGGCGCCTTTGATAATGTTATCTTAGGCTTTACATTTCAAGGTCTTTTGTGAGGTATAAATGTGAAATGTGACTATCTACCTAATGCTGTTTGTTTTTTAATCGTTGGACCTGTTTCTTTCTGCAATCATTGTCCAATGACATGTGTAGTGTCTTAGACGCTTGTGGCCTATTTCATAAACAGTGTAATCCGTAGTTCGTGCAACACGTGTTTGAATTGTTCAATTTAAAGTTTTTTTTAATTAAAAATTAATTTTAAATTTTAAATATGGAAGTTAATCGTCGTTCTATAATTATTAATCTCTATGATATAAACGCATTGAAATTTGGCACATTTCAATTAAAATCAGGTGAATTATCAAAATATTATTTGGATTTAAGAGTGATTGTGTCATACCCAAAAATACTAGTAAGTTTTACTGATTTTATCCACTATCCTGTATTCACATAATATATTATGTTGTGTCAATGCCCAACAAAATAATAAATCAAATGACAAATTTGCATATAGCAGTAACCAATTTTCTGTTTTTGCTTTTATATTATAGTGACCCTAGTTATTAAACTTAAAGGCAAGAACATTATCTGTCTTTGTATATTGGTATTTATGATATTTAAACATTTTAAGTGAGTTAGCTGTAGGACAAAGAATTTGTAGTTCAAAATAACTCTAGATATGCACACACTTATGCATTAAACATTTTTTTCTGGCAATTAATTTAAAAATGTTAATAGTTTAAAAAATACCTTAAATAAGATGAACAATTACATTAATAATTTAATTATATGTTAAGGATACCATGGCCATTTACATAAAAAAAAAATTTAAGTCTTAATGAAACTTTTTTTATTGAATAACTACAAAAATAAAATAAGTTCCAAGCAGAATGTGTAGTTGACCTTTTAAAAATACACCAAATGTGAAATGTAAATATGTCAAGTAGCTGTGGTTGTACCTGCATTACCGCATAATGAATATGGGTCATATTTGTGCCGTTACAATTATCTATTTATAAATAAAATTTCTAAACTGAAAATGAATTTAACAGACCAACCTTGAGCTGTTCTAGAAAACCCGTATATAAATAATATTATGATAGGAAAAAAAAAAATTTAACTCAAAGAAAAATAATATGAAAATATTGATTGTAGGTAGGTAATTATTAGTATTTAGAAATTATTTATTTTTGAATGATTTGGTTGTACTATTACCTAATTAATTATAATATGAATTGAAAGGTATATAATGAAAGAAATATGCCTTAAAAGCAAAAAACCTTAAAAATAAAACTTCAAAACTAGCTTTGTTTTAGAATAAAACGTATTTCTTTCTTATTCTGCTATTTTTGTGTTTCTGTAAATCAAATATGCAAATGCTACAAGTCATTTGACCTTAATTAGTAAAAACCTATATAACATATTGCAATTTAAAAGTGCTTAAATCTCACTTAAGAATCAAGATATTGTAAAACAACCACAGCATACAAATACAGAACATCTGAACATATTCTTTAGGTTTGATCATTGTTTACTTTGCTCTGATATTAAAACTAATAACATAAAATTGGTTTCACTGAATGCAAATTTGCTATGTTACACTTTTGTAACACAGAAACAATATATGCAGTTATACCGTGTTAACATCTTATTCAATATTCATACTAGTACGTTCTAAGTAAATTTTTACATTTTTTTTAGAAACAAGTTTGCAACCTTGTGTCAACCACTATCCTCAAAGATGATGCTAACTCTAAAAATAAAGTGCGTTTATGTGGTGTACCTTACACAGCTTTACCTATAGCTACTGTAGTATCAATAGATACCAATTTACCAATGTTAATTCGCAGAAAAGAACAGAAAACATATGGCACAAAAAAATTGATTGATGGTGAATATT